>JAUCMU010000080.1:9471519-9493365 GCA_032275025.1 Enteromius treurensis | reverse complement strand
ACATGAAGTAACAGAACAAACTGAGACAGACTCAATCCAGAAGAACTGTGGCAACGTCTCCAAGATGCTTCAAAAAAACCTACCTGGAAAGCTACAGTTCTGTTCAAAGTTTGAGACACTCGTGTAAAAATGCTGTAAAATCAGGATGCTTTCAAAAATAATGTCATAAATAGATTTCATTTATCAATGAACTTGTATTAACTAAATCAAATAAATATTTGGTATTACAGCTTTTGGTAAAACAGCGTCTGTTCCGAGGCCCATCGTTTTTTAGGTAGCTTGTGCTGACAATAATCTCTGCATTATTACAATTAATGACAAAAATTATATTTGCAAATGTAAAGTGACATTTTTTTGTTGGTGAAAATACTAGTGGGCTAAGACTTTTGCACAGTACTGTATATATACGTATACGTAAGTTTTTAAGTGTAGTTTTGAATGATACCAGCATAAATCCTTATCGTTTTTTGGTGCAAACACTGTGCATTAAAGTAACTTGTAAAGTAACCGTCATCATTCAAGATCAGCAATTTTCATTTTGATAATAAAGGCAATATATACATGTCAAAGTTGTACTATGTCAAAGTACTATGGGAGGAACTGGACCGTGATGTCCGTAAGAAGTGTCCAGTGTGAATCATCTTTGGGCAATCCTTCAGGGGACTGGGAGTAATATATCGAGTCGATGCTTAAATAAACTTACAGCTTGGATGCCCAGATTATAGCTGCTAATGGGGGATATTTTGATGAATGGAAAATGTAAGTTTTTATGTGATAAAATATGTCTTTGTAGTCTTTGTAGTTTGTCCCTTATTCGTGCAAAATGACCACAAATGAAAAGGATTCACGCCAATATTGTGTAAAACCCCGCTTTTCTAGGGTGTTTCCAGACTTCCAGAAAGGCAGTGTACTTTAAATTTTTTATTTTTATCACCCCTAATATAAACAGGAAAAAGTATACAGTTTGTATTCAGTGGTAGCATGCATGAGCTTGCATTTGGTTTCATTGGCACTCTGTGTGTGTGTGTTTCTCCTGTAGCTATCCGTTTTGGGCGGATACCCCAATCTGAGAAGCAGAGGCTGAAAGCAGAGCAGGACGTCAGCGGGAAAGAGCAGCATGAGTCCCAGCAGCCGGACACAAAGAGTCTGGCCAGGCAGATGCATGAAGCCTACCTCAAACACTTCCACATGAACAAAGCCAAAGCGCGAGTGTTTCTTACGGGCAAGACCAGCACTCCGGTGAGCGACTGCTCAAAGAATCAATCACTCACTCACTCACTCACTTGTTATTCACTTTTTAGCGGAGGCTGTCCATTACAGCCGAGAGTTCCCAAATGTTTTTGGTCTTCAAATTTTGGTCATTGTAAACCTGTATGGTTTTCCTTTTCTGCAGGCCATAAAAAAAGATACTTTGAAGCATTTGGCTAATGAACAGTTTTGGTTCCTGTTGAATTCCAATGTATTTAAAGGAAGTCAATGGAAACTGAAGCGATGTAAATATCAGCATTCTTCAAAATGTGTTCTTTTGTGTTCAGCAGAAGACAGAAATATCTACATGTTTTAAACTGCATGAATGACCGTAAATTGAGATTACCCCTTGAAGTTAAGAATTATCTTCCGTTTACCAAGCTTGAGTTTATTTGCAGCAAAAGCAGTAATGTGAACATTTTGTACTATTTAAGATAACCGTTTTCTATTTTAAAATATTTTAAAATGTAATTTATTCCTGTGTATTGCACTCTTTTAAATGTTAGAGCACTTTTTTTTTTTTAAATAGTTCCTTAACGAAAATAGTAAGCTATTCAGCGGAGTTTTAGTTCGAAAGCATGTTCTCCTGTTGTCTGACTGTCCTCTCTCTGTCCTTCATCGAAGCCCTTCGTCATCCACGACATGGACACTCTCCAGCACGCCGAGCGGAAACTACTCACCCAGCTGCTGGAAAATGTAGTATCCGGAGACGCCTCCTCTCTGCGGGAGAGAGAAGTGGAGGCCCGGCTCTTCCTGTTCTGCCAGTACGCCTCGGTGGCGACGGTCACGGAGTTGACGGAGTTCGCCAAGGCCGTGCCCGGCTTTGCCACCCTGGACCTCAACGACCAGGTGACTCTGCTGAAGTACGGCGTGTACGAGGCGCTCTTTGCTCTGCTGGCCTCCTGCATGAACAAAGACGGGCTGCTGGTGGCTCGCGGCGGAGGCTTCATCACCCGAGAATTTCTGAAGAGCCTGCGCAAGCCCTTCAGCGACATGATGGAGCCGAAATTTCAGTTCGCCATGAGGTTCAACGCCCTGGAGCTGGACGACAGCGACCTGGCTCTTTTCGTGGCCGCCATCATCTGCTGCGGAGGTGAGATGCAGAGAGAGCACGGGAAGCGAAGCAGAGGCGGTCTTGAAAACATTTGGAAAGCATTATATCATTGAAATGCCACGTAACAGCAACTAGCGGCTTTTGAAAATTGGCTTTACTCAGGAATGAAATACTTGACACAAAATTGATACGACATGCTGTACTCGGACCAGAGCCGGGGTGTTGAAACTAGGGGCCAGGGGCCTGAAGGGCTGCTAAAGAAGAGGCATTATTTGACCAAATATTAATTTTAGGGCCTCAAAAGTGTATTTATTGTATCTGTCTTAAACAATTATCTTAAAGTACCGGGAAACAAATGTATTTATTTATTTATTTATGGATGGATGGATAAATGCTATATATAGTACCATTAATGTAATAGTAGGCAGAAAAGAAGCAGAAGGAATATTTTTAATCGCTTCATTAAATTCCCTGGACTTACAAGTACAGTGAAAACACTGTACATTGCATTAAAGTTTAGAAATCCCTTATTTGTAAATGTAAATTCAAAGGAGCATGGGGCAAAGAGTCATGCGTATAATGCATATACATAAATACAGAAAAGGAAATAGTGTCTGTAGTTACTCACCGTCATGTCATTAAAAGGGTTAAAAAAAACAAAAAATCTCAGAGCTTTTTAACCCTTTATAGAAAGCAATGCAAATAAGCAGTAAGGACATTCTTAAAATGGTCCATGTGACATCAGCTTTTCAACTGTAATTTTGTGAAGCTACAAGAATACTTTTTGCGCACAAAGTAAATGAGAAGAGAAGAAATTGCTGAATGAAGTATTGTTGTAGATTTATAAAATAACAACAGTTGGACCACCGATGTCACCCGGACTAATTTAACGATGTCCTTACCTTTCTGGGCCTTGAATGTGTCGGTTGTGTTGCTGGCTATAGAGGGTCAGGACGCTCTTGGAAGTCATCAAAAATCTTTGAATTTGTCTTCCGAAGATGAACAAAGGTCTTGCAGGTCGCGGGTAAAAAGAGGGTGAGTAATTAATGACAGAATTTTCATTTTTGGGTGTGCTATTCCTTTAACGTCATTGCAACTCCATGTATTTTTGACATCATTATGTTTCATACAAATGTTGACACCATAGCAAAGGAGAGCCCTCGATTTGAAAGATGTGGAACTAAAATCATAATGTGAGCCTGCACTACAAAACCAGTTAAAAGTATATTTGTAGCGAATGCATTACATTGTATGGGTCATATTTGTTCTTTTATGGCAGAACTGATTAAAGATGTTGTTCCACGAAGAAGTTTCCTACAGTACATATATTTGAAACTCAATTCAGTCAAGTGTTTGGACAACTTGAGAGGTGTTGTTCTTTACATATTTTTGCGCACCCTCAGCCAAATATCGTCCTATCCTAACAAACCGTCCAATACATCAGTGGGAAACTGAGATGTGTAAATCATCTGAAAGTAATAAGTAATACTTTCAGATGATGTATACATTTCATTTTCCAAACATTTACCCTTGAGGGGGTCTTACGGCTTTGTGTCACACACAGTATACAATATAAGAAGTAAAAATACGGGCATGAATCATTTGAGCAATTAGAAATATTGTAAGGATTTCTTCACTATTCTTACGCATCTCTCTGGATGTCCACCGACAGACCGTCCAGGACTGAGCAACGTGTCGCAGATCGAGCACATCCAGGAGAGCATCATCCACGCCTTGCGGCTCCACCTTTTGTCCAACCACCCGGACAACACCTTGCTTTTCCCCAAGCTGCTGCAGAAACTGGCCGACCTGCGGCAGCTGGTGACGGAGCACGCGGAGCTGGTTCAGGAGATCAACAAGACGGAGGACGCTTCGCTCCACCCGCTTCTGCAGGAGATCTACAGGGACATGTACTGACCTCAAAGCGTTCTCAGCAAGCACCAAAACAGAAGAGGTCCTTCTGCGTGCGGGACAGGAGATAAAGGATGCTCCGCTCAGAGGGGGAAAGAAGTCCGGCGGAAACATCTTTATGGTGCACAATAGGGTCAAGTCAGTGTAATTCTAGGCTGAAAAATACAGTAGTGATCTTTATAAGGTCCATGCCTATAGTCCCGTAGGAACGTGCAATAGACGCTTTTGTAAATTTGCCAAAAAGTGGATTACAGGTGCAGTAAATGAATGGCACTGACACTATATGCTTTGCCTCACTGTAAACTGGCGGTAGACCATTAAAGTGCCATATTTTGTTTCATAAACATCTGCGATAGAGCATAATTGGCTTGTGTTGTTTTTGACAAATGTGGCCACACTGAGATGATGCGCTGAAGTTTTAGGACCTGGAAAATAGTTATAATGCTAGAATGAAATGTATAGAGAGAGAGAGCCATATAAATCAGATTGTTTGTTACCTCATTTGAAACACTTGTACATTGAACATCATTTGTAAAATCTTTTGTATAAACAAATTACACACTGTGTAGCACTCCAACTGCAATTTTATTGTGCAGATGTGTTCTGACTTTGTAGCTGTATTCAATCGGTAAATTATTGTTTTATTGATGTATTTTTTTTTTCCCAGGGAAAAATGAATTGCGAGCGAAATCTACTAGAGTTGACAATCTTCACGACTTGATCAGAAAGTGCTTTGTAGACAGTTGCGATTTTTAATGAATCATTTCATCTTTAGTTTTCGGGTGCGTGATTAAGGACTGATGTCATGTGGTGTTTATGGTTTAAAATGAAATGTTACGTTGATGTAAAAAGTTTCTAAAAAAAAGAAGTGAAACGAGCGGTGTGGAAGTGTTTATTTCTGGCGCCATCTTCCGTCTAGTCTAGGGATGTATCGTAAGCGGAAACGGAAACCGTCCGCCGTGACGTCGCATCAGCATCATGGCGCGTGCTCGCTCAAAACAAACAGTTAGGATGTGTTTGAACGGCGCGTTCGTCGCACGGTGAGGTAACATTAATGGATTTGAACGAAGGAAGCTCGCTCGGCGTCTTCACCTGCGAGCTGTGTGAGGTGTCCAGTCCCTACAGCTTCTACGGCCAGAAGCCGCCAAACACCAGAGCAATAGTGTAAGAACAAAATTATTGGCGACACTGAGAAAAGCGTAGCGCTTTAATGTGCCAAGAAGAAGGTTTATAGTGATATACATTGAAGTAAACGGATATAACGGTATTAGGTTGGGCAAAGGTAGTGTGATTTTAGTGTTGTGGTTTTTTTTCAAAATCAAACATGACGTCAAACGGATACTAAAGGCACAGAGCGAACAAAACTTTAAACACAGAGAAGCTAAAACGCGTCTTTGATTATTGCCGAGTATATGTTGTTGTGACATCACGATGTCGTAAGTAAACATGACGCGTAAAAGTTCATATGTGAACATTGACTTACATGTATGGCATGCATTTTTGAATCGGGGCGGGAGGAAAAATCGGTCCTGGCATTTTATGGTCAGCCGGCCCGCCATATACATATATAAATATATATGTGTGTGAGTGTGTATGTATGTATCCCCCAAATTAAAGAATGTACAATTAATAAAAATAAGTAGGCAACTGTGTACATATAGACTACTATAATTTTAAATTCTGCCAGTAATCTTCACACTATGGGAGGATGCAAACATCCATGCAACATGCGAACAGAAATACATGACTGTGTCTTTAATATTGAATTAAGGTAGGCTATTTGAGTATAATACAAAATAAAAATTGGCGCAATAACATCCCATAACGTTGGATAAAAATTAAACGTCAGGTCACATTTCAACTAGATGCATTCGCGAAACCTTACGCACACCTTTGACTTGTTTTAAAAGGTGTTGACGTATTCTACAGTCGTGGCGCGCGCAGACATTAGGACAGGTAAGATTCCTCCGTTTACCCTTCACGCGAGCTTCTGTTATTACGCTCCTTACATGTTGCTGTTTCCACTTGTAGGCTTTTGCGTCTTTTCTCCTGCGGTTTCTCTGCATCCCCTTGCTCTTTTCTGGTTTATCCATTGTTATAGACGGACTCATCTCAAACTCGGATTTTGTCAAGGGGAGGCCTGGCTGTCAGACTGTAAGATCGTGTTGTGTCACGGTAACTTGGGTCACATTCGGGCATTCATTTGGACTGTTGTTGTTAATCCAGTTCACAGAGTACCTAATTGTGTCCTCGTATACAGAAGCGATTTGACCTACGGCTTCATGCAGCAATATTTGTAAGGTTCACATCACAAAGCACTGTAGGAGCTTGATAGTAGTGTTTGTTTTCTTGTTCATCATAATAATGGCGCAACTCCTCTTTTTGTTGAGCAATAGGAATTGCGATCAGTAGCTTATTTTTTATAAACCAATAGAATTTTGAGTATCTATGGGTCTGTATTATTGCAGAGGACCCCACTTGAACATTCAGTGAAACAAGATATATTGTAAATCATACATGTGATGCATACTTTCCATAATTAGACATTTAAGGAGTATTTTAGTAGTCTTTGTCACTGTCCTTCAATTTTATTAATACTAAAAAAAAAAAGAATAAAAGGTTGGGTGTTGACTTTCTTATATATGTTAGTAAGTACAGGTTAGAATAAATATGTTGTGTAGTTAGCTCCTAAATATCTGATATGACAATAGAAGAGTATTTCCCCCGTTATTTGTGCTTTCTTCTGCAGGCTCTTGGAGGAATGCTACGGCACGAAGGATCCCTTCAGCCCAGAGAGAGAGAAGTTTCTGGTTTTAGGATCCAAGTGCTGTCTGTGCAGTAAGACGGTGTGTGTGGGAACGGTATGTGTAGCTTATAATAAAAACAAATCAAGTCAATCCAGTCAAGATATAGCTGTAATGGAGAATAATAATGGCAGCATCGGGTTGATGATAATGTATATTTATTCAATTCAATCTCAACACATCAATAAGCTTGTGTGTGTTTGTTTTCTAACAGGACTGCAGTCTGTTTTACACCAAGCGCTTTTGTTTGCCCTGCGTGCGGAGTCACCTCCAGGAGTTTCCAGAACAGGTTCAGAACGAGGTTCTGAAGAAAAAGAGCGTCCAGAAGTTGTCCTCTTAATCGGTCCAGCATCATGGAGTCCGGACACTAGCCGCATGCACAAGATATATGTGAAGACAATTAGTTTGTTGCGCAACTGGAAGCAGCAAACCCTCTCTAAACCCTTAGAATCATTTCTTTTGCAAAAGGATTTTTTTTTATTGTAATAAATGGCTTTTGTTGCATGTAGCAACTCTAAAAATGGTTGTGATTATTTGATGATAGAAAAGAGAAAGGTGTGTGTGTGTGAGTGAGTGATGTGGGCGAGTTTCAAACCAATGTTGGAGCGCAAACCTTTTATAAACATGAGTATGCAAACACTACCACTACACAACACCTGCAGACCCACCTCCTGCCAGATTCTCCCGGCCTTAAGTAGAGCCTGAGGCATCCTGAGCAAACCTGACTTGGTGACTAAGTGCGCTGGTGAGTAGTGAAGTATAAGTTCCAGCACAGACATAGTTGGAGATCTGTGGCTCAGCAGTCTGAGCACTGGCAGGCAATGCCAGAGGTCCCTGGTTCAATTCCAGCCAGATCTCCACAGTTCCAGACCAGAGCAACGATGGATCAGTGGCACCAGACAGAGGAGATGATGGAAGCAGAG
This sequence comes from Enteromius treurensis, assembly GCA_032275025.1. Classification (NCBI taxonomy): domain Eukaryota; kingdom Metazoa; phylum Chordata; class Actinopteri; order Cypriniformes; family Cyprinidae; genus Enteromius; species Enteromius treurensis. Next base: position 9,485,425 of record JAUCMU010000080.1, on the reverse strand, counting down.
GGGCATGTCTAACCAGACCTGCGATGGAGCATTGGCACAACTGGAGACCAGAGGAGCATGTGGCTGAGCAAGTGGAGCTCAGAGCAAGGCAAGTGTGAAGAAGAGGAGGGAGATGACAGCACCCAAAGAAAGAAGGGGGGACCGTAAGTGTGGTCCCCCCCCCCGCCTTCCAAGACAATGATCAGCCGCGGTTATGCTACACCACCAGATGGCAACACAACCCAAAATACTTAGTTTTCAACGAAAACCCAGCGAAGCTGCCTACAAAAAGACCCGACAACGGCTCCCCTGCACGAACAAACCACCCCAATTTTCTCCGTTATATGCTTAACAGTTCACCATACAAATCAAGTTTCTATAGGCTCTGACAATATATTTGCCTCAAAACTGTACAATAGCCTTTTCTTTTACTACCTATGTATATATGTGCCACATTTGAAAATAATATTAAGAGAAACCCACTTCACTTCTAATCACCCCCGAACTTCATTTTAAAACAAGGATCATCAGCAGACCTGGCAACGCCACTCTCTACTATTTGTATCTTCTTTTTTTTTTTTTTTCCCTGACGGGGCGGTCCTCGCGCTCCGCCAGCCAATCAGACGCATTTTCTGTTTAAATAGCCTTCGCTGTCAATCTTTTTTCCCCCCTGCCACTTTACTTGCGATCGCCATATTGGGTGCTCGCCTACTCGAATGACTCGTCTGCTTTTCTTCGGAATTACTACGGAGTCGCGCGCTGTTTTCATGACTTGTTTTCCTCGCGCGTTTGTTATGCGTGCGCTCCGCGTCTCGCTCGGCTCTTTCGGGAACAAAGATCGCTCTTAGTTACACAGCGTCCGGCTCGATTGCGATTCTCGGGGCGAACTTTCACGTGCAACATGTCAAAAGTGCGCGTCTCCAATGGAAGCCCGACGCTGGAGAGGGTGGACGCGAGGCAGGCGGATCACGCAAGACCGCCGGTCTGCAGAAACCTCTTCGGCTCCGTGGATCGCGAAGAGTTCGCGAGGGACGTCCAGGAGAAAATGCTGGAGATAGAGAACGCGTCCAAGGAAATGTGGAATTACGACTTCGCCAAAAATGAGCCGCTCGCGCCCGGCGACTACGAGTGGCAGGAGGTGGACGCGAAAGAGGTGCCGGAGTTTTACACCAGACCGCCTCACGCGAAACGGGATACCGGGACTGTGGATCATAACGGGAACCACGACTATTTGTTGACAACGAGCGGACAGGAGGACTCTGACAACGCGGAGCACGGGAGTCGCTCGGATTGCCGAACGGCGCTGACCACGCCGAGGAAAAGACCGTCGACAGAGGATCAGGGTAAATGTTTTGGGAGTTGTTTGCGCGCAGATCTCGGGGGACAAACGGTTTGCCCTCCCGATCGCGCGTAATGGTGAAATCCCTTGCTTTCGCGAATCGTGTCGCTTTTCTAACACCGTCTCCATTCTTTTCATAGATCTTCCTTGCCAAAGTAAAAGAGCCAACGTCCAAGCAACCGAAGCGAACTGTTGTCCGGAGACGAGTTCGCACGCGCGCAGCAAGTCGGATCCCAAAACGTAAACAAGGTGAGTTTCGAGCGCGCCGTCTGGGGCATGACTAACTTCACGAGTCGTTTCATCAGTGTAAACGCGTTCATGCTAAAAAGGTCGCGTTCCACGTAGCTCGTCTTATTTTTATGTGCGTGTATTCTTCTTCTCTTTTTATTGTTGCGCGCTACAACGCTAAGAACGTTCGCTCCTTAACGCGTTTGCCCTGCGGAAAGCGTTTGGTTTGCTCTTTGAAATCAAACCTGCGTTTGAGTCGTTCTGTCACCGCGCGAGTGACAGTCCAGTCAAACGGGACTCAAATGCATAACATTGTAGTAACACGTCAGCAGTTCTCTTGTAGGGTGTGCGCGTGGGAGGAGGAGGGGGGTCTGGGTTCACAATGCAGGCATATACTTGCGCGCAAAATTCCAGTTTAAAAACGCGTTGTGGGCGTTTGTTTACGCGCAAGTTGCCGTGTTTTTCTGTAACGCGTTTATTTCACGCGTTGTGTCCACGTCAAGTTTTTGAAAGCGCCTTCTACATGTCATTTTCTTTGCTAATCAACGTTTGCCCCTCTTGTTCCCTGCAGAGACAGATGAAGAAGACTATTTTCTCCATCAAATACTTCAAGAGCTTTATGAAGTAAACAGGGACAGCGGTTGAAAAATACAAATCGAGCCTTGGAGAGGCTGTATAAGCACTGAATTTTTACACTAAAGTTTTGGCACTCGACAGAATATATTTGCCTCAAAAGCAGACAATGTAGCAGTGTGCAATTGGAGTATCTTTTGTTATTTTACTACCTATGTATATACTTTCATTTTATATGTAGCACATTTAAATGTAATATTAAGATATAAAAAAAAAAAATACAATCATTTATAAATGGAGTGCGTTTGACTTGAAGAATTGCTGTGCAGTTTTCAAAACGTCTCCTCAAAATGAACCCTTTCTAAGTAAATATATATGTCAAACACACACACACCTTTCCCTCTAATTAGGTTTAACAATCCCATTGTCTCAGTTTTGGCTGGCTCAGGATGTTACCAGTCAGCAAAACGCCTTCATGTGTATCAGTGCAACTGCAGTGACCAATTGATTTTCTTATTTTCTTCTTTTTGTCCATTTTATGTTTTGTTTTTTCCCCCATTGCTGTGTAGCATCATGTACATAAAAATATATATTTCTGTTTTTTCTTTACCACTGGGCCAAACAATTCAGAACAATGTTAGTCCATGAAGCCACTTTTTTTTGCCACAATATATTTGGCTTTCGTGTTGAACATGACATGGCACTATGACCCAAAAAAAAAAAAAAGGAAAAACTGGCAAAAAATTAAATTAAGACGTTACACTGCACGTGTGTAAAACATTAAAGTATACCTGTGTGTAATGCTTTGTAAAGAAGAAAAAGAAAAAAAAAACACTGAGAAAATTATACTAACTTATTTATGTCAAGCTTTTTTGTTGTTGTTTATGATTATCCAAAGTGGCATTTGTGCATTTTCTGTATGTACTTCATTTGATAGTTCCCCCCCCCCCTCCACAGATTTGTGCAAGGTTGCAAACTGAGCCTATTAAAAATTTGATGTGGATTGTGTACTGCTTTATAAATGACATGATTAAACCATAATGACATGAACGCCTTCACCTGACTCCTTTTCATTATATTCTGCAGGGGAAAAAAGGGAACAGCTTAAATACACTTCACACACCGTGCATTAGCAAAAGCCTCAAACTGACCTTAAACTGTGCTAAAAGCCTGCATACCTTTCAATCAAATCATAACATAAGTGATAAATGCATCACTCTCTGGTGCCAAACTGGTTTGTGGCACAATGAAGCCTATTGAATAATTTTCTTCTTTTTTTTACAACCCACACAAGCACCTGTTCACAAATGCACAATTATTTAAACTGCACCCAAAAATGCTCAACAACTTCATTTTCTCAAGTAGTGTAATGCATATAAGATTAACCTGCTATTAAACCGTTGCCACATTTCGGATGCTTTTTGCATTGTCTTCAAATAATATTTCATATTTATATCTGTCAAATGTAAACGGCTAAAACGCTCCGTGTTGAATTTAATCTGACACCTTTAAATATTTTTCTAACAAAACAAAAAACTTGCCACTGCAAAATACTACAATTGACCCCTGTATGGTTTTCTTTTCTTTTCGCTCTTTGATTTAAAAATGTTGGGTCGCGAAAAGACACACATCCTCAAATATTTATCGCTATTGGTGACAACGTGCGTGCTCAGGCTGAGCTTATTCTGCTCGTACATCATCCCTGTACTGTACAGGCAGATTTTTTTTGCAGCTTGCGCGCCGCTTGGTTATTTAACCCAACGTGCAACAAGTTTGTGCGTAAAGTTTCTAACGCGCGTCCCGCGGAGCTCCCTGCTTCAATTCAGAAAGAAAAAAAACAACAAAAAAACAAGGACACGTCCCGAGCAGAGGGAGGAAAAAGCCGAGATACTGACATACGGTTTGTCCAATCAGACAACTATTAAGAAAAACACACCACTTACTCTAGCCACTGAGATCGGCTTTGCGCGCTGAGGCTGGAGTAAGAGTGTGTTTGTACAGAGTGTTCTGCTCGTAAAGCACAACCCAGAATAAGAGCCATTGGTCAGGCTGATATTTCTGCTGATGTTTGCGAAAGGGAAGGGAGAGGTGAGTTTGGCCCGAGGGTTAGATCGCAAGGATCTTTCTAAAGCCCCGTCCTCCTACCGCTCCAAAATCACGGCTACATAGAGGATGACGAAACGCACTTGCATGTTACGCTACACGCTATTTCCAAAGAATAACTCAGATTATACTCAACCGGTTAAAGTTTAACGTGACGACGCGCCGGTGACATGCGTCAAAATGTTACACATGCATATACATATAGACTGGGGGAGGCTTCTTGTGGCTGCGCATGTCGTGTATGTTCTCTCAATGAGACAATTATACATTTACACCTTGGAAGTTAAATAAAATAGTAAGATAAAGTTACATAAAAGCAATTCGTGACAGCAGCAGACAATAAATAATTCAAACCGTTGCTAATTAGGCTTGTGATTCAATCAAATAATGCAAATAACGTGCACAGCAAATGTGTCATGTTACAGTACACAGTAAAAACACAAATTGTTCTTACATCCTTGTCCTGAGAAATTGTTCAATTAAAAACTGTTTATTGTATGCTACTGCCATTTTATTGTTATTTTATTATTTTACTATTTAACTAGATACCTTAGTGTATCTTAGGGGGAAAAAACTGCTAATTTAAGAATAATCAGCTTTGAATTGGGTGCACAGTTTAATTGGACTCGGGAGTTTTTAAAATAAATAATAGTTACTATGTATACAATATCAACATTGTGACAACTAGATCCCTGGCATATACGCATGTACATCACCAGTCACACTTTTTACACACTTCCTTCCATTTGTTACACAACATTTTATATAAAAATGTACATTACTACATATATATATATATATATATTATTTTCTATACATTTTTTATAAATTATTATGTCTTGGATCAGAGAGTAAAGAAAACAATTGGAGTGTCATACTAAACAAGTCGTTCAATAAAACAGTCCAGGATGTGAATGAACTAAGAGTGTGTCAAACAACGTGTGTCACTACATTTGTCCCCGACTTCTAAGGGACTTCCCTGCTATTTTAGTTTTCGTGATTTGTTGTTATAATAAAAAGCAAAAATAATACAAACAGTCATAAAGTCTCAAAATATCAAATAATAACCCTTGATATTCATGCACAGCTTTTACACTAAAGAAAACTATTCATATTATAAGTCTTTTTTTTAGCTAAACATCAAACAGCCTGTGGAGAAATCACTGAGAAAACCACTGTTACTGACACAATACAGATCACATGAATCAATATGCTTCAAAAAGTGGTTTGTATTCCTCCGGTCAATAAGTGATTAAGCAACGCGCAGCTTCCTGAACTGGCAGCCTGCCATGATGTGAGCCTTGGTAAACACTAATAGCAGGCTGAGTAATCAGTAATTATAATACAAAAACAGCAGAGGGCTTCACATTTGCGCAGCTATAAACCAGCTATAAACAACGCCCTTGCTTGGCCTATGCAGTACCTAGAGACACAAGTTTGGTTTTTAATATAAAATTCGATTTGAAAAACCAAAGGATTCATTTCCTCTACTTCCATTTCCACAAGAAAAGTGGCTTTTTCTTTACCTCGTTCACATTTCAGATGTCAGTTACGGCAGCATTAGTGTAATGCAGCTTGTCTGGAAGAAAAAGAAAATCAGCAACAAAAACATTCATACAGTATATTAGAAAAAGGCGTTAACAATAGCCTACATAACTTCATATATTATTATTATTATTATTATTATTATTATTATGTAAAAGGCATCTGGACAATAAATGAATTAATATTCACTAAGTCATATTAAAAAGTAAATAAATAACATAAAATAAAAAGTAAATGGCATTACATACAAAAAAATTCAAGGCGGCAGCATTTTTATGAAACGTTTTGGTCCCCCACTTAAAATGTTGACTACTATATATTATATACATATACACACACACATACACACTTTTCTCAATTTTTTTTTTTTTTTTTAGGATCATTTTTCATGGATTTATTAAGTCAATGTATGGTACAGTTCATCATGTTAACATATGAACACGTTTCACAACATTTGACAACCAGTAAGTGTCCAAGACTTTTCCTCTTAATTTTCAGCAATATATTGCTTCATTTCTTCATGCTTCATTCGTTCTTTTTGGGTGTGTATTACTACAATGGCTCAACCAGTTTTAAGGTACAGAAGAACAGCAGGCAGGCATACAGCTGGCTGAGATGGTCAGCCACGCTCAACTTCTGACCTTGAGTTGTACATCTCCCTTCACCTCATAGAGGGGAGGATGATATCACGGCACAAAACAAATGAATGCCAGAGATGACCTTACGGACCGTAGGCCGCTGACGATTGAGTGGTGGACGATTCGCTCTTGTCTTCACCACCCTCTATTTACACTTGCTGCGCTCTCTCGCTCGCAAGTAATTACAGAGTCCTGCTCTCTGAGATCAGCTCGTAGATATGTGCGGAGCCGCAATCTCAAATCTCAACGCCTGCAACAATAAGGTGCAGAGCGGCCAAACTTCCCTCCAGCCCCGTCAAACTAACACCACATTTCCAGGACAAAATTAGCTGAAGGCTAATTTAACAACCTTGCAGATAATGAGAGGAGAAGGATCGTAAAATCAGAAAATGTTTACAGCTGGCCCTATTAATAGATATTTTGCACAGCTTCGCACATGACCTCATATTTGGCCTTCCCGTAGGGAATGAAACCTTTGTGAATCTCAATCTTATTTTGGAAATGCGACGTACCATCTGTTTCACATTGTTATTAATTTGAGTGAGCTTTATGAGCCTCAGTGTACTTTTTTTCGTTTCTCGGCCTCTCTCTGCCCAGCAGTATGTGTTTTGGCTGTCCTCCGCTCAACTAGAAACCTGTGTCGGCCAGGCAAAGAAACAACCTCTGGCGGATATTCGGTCTTAGTTGGCCCAAAATGTGTCCAAAAGAAGGATGTAAACAGTCACCTTTGCCAGCGGGACTTTCTTTTTTTTTGGGTGTTCTGGCTCTCTATGCTCAACGTCGTGCTGTGAACTTTACGTGCATGTGTGTTTTTGGTTTGCTCTCAGTTTTGTACTCGTGGGGTCAATCAAATTTTTCCCCTCCCTTGTGCATTCACTCTCTTTATCTGTTATGATCAACTGCCTTTCATTTCTTTTATCTAATCCCATCTATTTAAAGGCACGGATGTAACTTTGGGAGTGCTAACTACCAAAGTGATCACAACAGTGCTTTGCTTGTATATAACTAATGCTGTCAAACGATTAATCGTAATTATTCACATTCAAAAGAAAGTTTTTATTTACATAATATATGACTGTACTGTGTATATTTATTATATATATATTTTACATATTGTCATTAATTTGAGTGAGTTTTTTTTACAGGCACTAAAACGTACAACACAGATGGATCATGATGAAAATTTAAATCGCAGAATTTTATTATTTTTTGTGTTTGTTAGGACCTTGTTTGCAACTGCATTATTAAACTGTTTATTTAATAAGAAATTACAATATTTCATTCTATTTTGTGTGATTGCCATGCACAGCTTTATTTCCCATCTTGTTTAAAAAAAAAAAAAAAAAGGCATTTATAATGTTAAACAAGACTTCATTTTAAATCCTTAAAATACATAAAATACATTTCTGCAATAGTTACTTATCATTTAATAACTACGAGCCATTGACCTCTTTGACATGCTGTGAAACCGCAACACAATTACAAAATGAAACAATTTTATTTGTGCAGGAAACACACCCAAATTCAATCCTTTATTCAGCGATCTTCATCCCTATCCGGAGCAGAGAGACGAGACGTGACCATAAACAGCAAAGCCTGCACCTGACTGACACGCTCATTACAAATTCAAATGTTGCCGCTTCAAGCGACACGTTTTACGGCAGGATAATCCAACGCACATTGGCTCTCGCCTGTATTCCTCACATGCCGTGTCTCAAAATATCATCATTAAAAACTTTGGTACTGCTTTTCACATTATTGCTATAAATAAATGATTGTAATTGCATTTATCTGTCTGTCGTGGTTTAGGAGTAGATACAAAAAAATGCTAGAAATTCATATTTGCTATAAAATGGGTAGGTTTGGGGTTAAATTGCATATTGACAAAACGATCAAATTGCATTGATACAAATATCATTATATCATAATTACATAAAAGATATATGCAACTATTTTACCCAAAAATACGTAGCCATTTGTATGTTTTAAATGTTATTTAAAACATTTTAACATTATTAACAATGTACATTTTATGCTTGTAAATGTTACGTATTAATGTCTACGTTTAAATATGAGATCGGGCTGAAATATATGAATATATCAATGTATATACATGTAAATATTTACAACATTTGGAATGTGTGTGGATTTAGATATACATAATAAATAAACAGTACACACTCATATATTATGTAAACAAAAAACTTTTATGTTGGATGCAATTGTGTGTTTATGCAAAATCCTTTCCTCTGATTTTGGGCATGACTCATGGGTTTCAAGACTATATTTTTGCATTCAAATGTTGTTCCAGGGTCAATAAAATATGTTGACCTAGGGACACATCGAGCTTGGCGAAATCAGGATGCATGAGCGTTTATATACTCACGCAAGTATGTAATATATTTCCAGTAGATTCTTAGTGACAGAATTTATTTTCACCTGGAGGACAAAATACTGGACTAGGTCCTGAGCCAAGAAACCAGAATCCCTTAATGAAGACTTTTTTTTTTTACATTTGGGCCATTAGTAACAACCTATCAACCACCCAATACTTTAGAAACCACAAAGTTCCTTTTAAAAGAACCAAACTTAAAGTGAACCAGAAAGAGAACCAGCTGAAGGTGACCTTAGTCACTTTCGTATAGTGGCCTTAAAAGAGAACCCAGTTCTTGTTTTTCCATCCTCTTCGACACTGAAGTGATCTCAGATTCTGACTTAAATGAGAAAGAAAGGGTCCGCAATCTCTGGGTTTCCTCAAGCTCTTCTTCAACTAGCTCAAATAGCTTTTGCAGGCAGGCGTCACATGATTGGAAAGGTAGTCACGTGGTTTCTCGCGATTCTCCCTCATCACACCGCGATACAGGATCGTGGATCTGAGTCTTGCGATTTCGGTTTCATATCGTGAATCGTTACAGCCCTAACAACTACGTATAGATTACACAGATAACAAAATTGTTTTCTAGTGTTAGTTAACAACTTTACCTATTTATTTGAAAAATCTAATGACAGACTTAAAATAATTGAACTGTTCAGTTCAACTTTAGGCATTACTTTGTTGGTCCGGTCAAAAAAACCAAAGCAAAGCAAACCAGGGGTAAATTGCTTTTTTGCAAATCATGAGGGGTGTCTGAAATCACTTGCTTTTTTCACATTTATAAGCTCAACCGCTCCTAGAATGTTTGGAAATCATAAAACCCTAAAACTGTAAATACCACCACGTTTACCTTGCCTCATTAAAAACTAGTTTGGATGTGACTACTTAGCCCTCAAATCGGTTTAGCCACCACCTTCCACCACTTTGCTGGTTTAAATCCTATCTCACAGGTACAGTAGATCCTTCAGAGTGGCCTGGGGAGCGGAGGTATCCAAAACACATCATCTGTCCACTGGGGTTCCTCAGGGATCAGTTCTTGGACCCCTCCTCTTCTCCATATACACTACATTTCTGAGGCCCATCATACAGGCACATGGCTTCTCTTACCACTGCTATGCTGATGATACACAGCTCAATCTTTCTATTCAACTAGATGATCCAAGGGTAGCCACACGGACCTCAGGCTGCTTGGCGGACATCTCGGAGTGGATGAAAGATCATCATCTACAGCTCAACCTGGCAAAGACTGAGCTCCTCGTTTTCCCTGCCACTCCAACTCTACAGCATGATTTCACCATCCATTTAGGTACATTAACAATTACCCCATCAAGTTCTGCCAGAAATCTTGGTGTTATCTTTGATGACCACATCACTTTCAAAGACCATATTGCTAAACTGCCCAATCTTGCGGGTTTGCCCTACACAACATTAGAAAGATCAGGCCCTTTCTTACAGAGCAGGCAACACAACTTCTTATCAAGGCCCTAGTCATCTCCAGGCTGGACTACTGCAATGCTCTTCTAGCAAGTCTTCCCTCATGCACTATCAAACCTCTACAAATGATTCAGAACGCTGCAGCATGACTGGTCTTCAACGAGCCCAAAAGGGCCCATGTCACACTTCTCTTCATCTCCCTGCACTGGCTCCCAATTGAAACTCGCATCAAATTCAAGGCACTGATGCTTGCATATGGAACAGCCCCAGGCTCGGCGCTCCCTTACCTCCGCTCACTGCTACCAATCTACACTCCCTCCAGAACTCTGAGATCCACCAGTGAGCGACGCCTCATCGTACCATCACAAAGAGGCACAAAATCTCTTTCCAGAACATTCTCGTACACCTTCCTGGCTGGTGGAATGATCTTCCCATCGCTATCCAGAATGCCAACTCCCGGACAACCTTCAAACGACTTTTGAAAACCCTTCTCTTTCAATACTATGATATCATTAAAAAAAATGTCCTTTACCCTACTCTTTCTTTCCCCTTCTAGCCTGTACTTACTTGAACAATGCCTGTTGTATGGTATTATGAGCACTTTCTACTCGTTCTGCCTCTTTAGGACTAATTGCTTGATGTTTTTCCCACCTATAAGTTGCTTTGGATAAAAGCGTCTGCTAAATGAATAAATGTAAATGTAACTTCCTACTTTCACTGCTTAATGTCACACAGCGCAGCCAACTAGAGCTGCAAAAAAAACGTTGTTCTTCCAGTGTAACTAACTCAAGTACATCCTAAATGAGTCAAGCCAGCTAGATTAATGGCAATTCTGAAACTGAATCTAATGAATGAGATATGACTACTCAAACAGAAAACAGCCTCTGGTCAAAGGACAGCAATGCAGATAACAAGACCGTCAAGTCAAGCATAGGTTAATTTAAACCTGTGTATCTATGGTTTCAGTTAGAGTTATTGCAGCCTGTTAGATACGGTTCCAGCGGTGCAGCTGGAGGAAATCTCAGAGGTCAAAGACCTTTCAAGGGTCAAGCTGCCTCTCTCTTGTAGAATTAACAAGCAGTCTCTGAGGTGACAAACCGCTACTGCTCAGAGAGGGACAAGTGCCTGAAGGTCAGAGTGTATCTGACCTGTGTGAACCACCACAGGGTAAATGTTTTCTTATCCTTTTTACTCAAAACCCCCGGGAGAAAGTCCTCTTGGCTGGATTGCACTAATTTAAGATTTCACTCATTTTAAATCACTTAAAAAGAACAAACAAGATTCTGCTTTCGTGCAGGCAGGTTTATGACAATTATGAATTTCCCAAAAAATAGGCTAATAAATAAATATATACATACAAACAATATATACCAGCATATACCTTTTTATAAATAAATGCAAATAAATATACAGATGCTGGTCATATAACTATTTCAGTAATTCCATTCAAGAAGTGAAACTTGTATAATGTATACTTTCATTCCACACAGACTTATATATTTCAAGTGTTTCTTTTCATTTTAATTATTATAACTGATAACTAATGAAAACCCCAAATTCAGTATCTCAGAAAATTAGAATACTGTGAAAAGGTTCAGTATTGAAGACACCTGGAGCCACGCTTTAATAAGTTGATTAACTCGAAACACCTGCAAAGGCCTTTAAATGGTCTCTCAGTCTAGTTCTGTAGGCTACACAATCATGGCGAAGACTGCAGATTTGACAGTTGTCCAAAAGACGCCCATTGACACCTTGCACCTCCTTGCAAGGAGGGCAAGACAGAAAAGGTCATTGCAAAAGAGGCTGGCTGTTCACAGAGCTCTGTGTCCAAGCACATTAATAGAGAGGCAAAGGGAAGGAAAAGATGGGCTAGAAAAAAAGTGTACAAGCAATAGGGATAACCGCACCCTGGAGAGAATTGTGAACCAAAACCCATTCAGAAGTGTGGGGGAGATTCACAAAGAGCGATCTGCAGCTGGAGTAAGTGCTTCAAGAACCACTACGCACAGGCGTATACAAGACATGGATTTCAACTTCGCATTCCTTGTGTCAAAAAGGACTGGACTGCTGCTGAGTGGTCCAAAGTTCTGTTCTCTGATGAAAGTAAATCATGCCATGTCATCTTCTGGTGTTGGTCCACTATGTTTTCTGAGGTCCAAGGTCAATGCAGCTGTATACCGTTTTAGAGCACTTCATGCTTCCGACCAACTTTATTGAGATGCAGATTTCATTTTCCATCAGGACTTGGCACTTGCACACAGTGCCAAAGCTAACAGTTCCTGCTTTAATGACCATGATATCCCTGTTCTTAATTGGCCAGCAAACTCGCCGAAGGCCACTATCAGAGCAACCTGGGCTCTCATAACACCTGAGCAGTGCCACAGACTGATCGACTCCATGCCACGCCACACTGCTGCAGAACTTCAGGCAAAAGGAGCCCCCACTAAGTATTGAGTGCTGTTCATGCTCATACTTTTCATTTGGCCAAGATTTCTAAAAATCCTTTCTTTGTATTGGTCTTAAGTAATATTCTAATTTTCTGAGATACTGAATTTGTGGTTTTCATTTGTTTTCAGTTATAAAATCATCAAAATTAAAAGAAATAAACACTTGAAATATATCAGTCTGTGTGGGATGAATGTATACATTATACAAGTTTGATTTCTTGAATGGAATCTGTAAAAATAAATGAACCTTTTCAAGATATTCTAATTATATGACATGCATCTGTATAAAAACCTTTTATACAGCTACACTATTCAAAAAAAGCAGCAGCTAGATGTTTGTTCTTTTAAACCTCAATCTGATTTGGTCTGAAAGCTCTCAAATATAACGTTAGTATCTGTCCAAAGGCTGAGTCAGTATTTTAACCTACTCAAGAGAAGTTGATTAATTTTAAAAGACAGAAGTGTAGAGGCTAAATAAAGTAGTATTTTTTTTGTACACCCACTCCTGCTGGCTCAGATCTCTATACCAACGTCAGAGTTCAGTAACAAACACAAGCACCTGATCACACTCTCTAATCCATGTTTCATACTCTTGCGTGAAATCTAGTTTAGACACCCTGTCTTACACTGACTCTCAAATTAAGTGCTGTGCTCAAATTAGAAGCCATTTGCAAAGGTCTTTTGCTCCTTCTTGCAATTTCAAATAACTCAACTTCAGCAGCTCAAGACTCGCGTTCTAGTTTGAACAGCACATGTGCTAATTAACTTAACACTTTATTGCAACCTCCTACGCAGGGTGAACTGAAACGTTGTTAAATGCCACAAGTAGGAGTAAAGAGATGTAGAATAAAGATACTTAAATGAACAGTTCACCGAAAATAGAAAACCATTTACGTTTTATTTTTTCTCTCCAGATCTTCCAGATGATGGTGCATCTCCTCTTTAGTTCCCCTTAATCATTTTCTGCAGGGTTCGGGTCAAAGTCTTTAGCTACTCAAACTCTACTTCTCGCCGTGTATTAGGATGATAGAGACACACGTATACTTCAGAGATATTTTACCAATAATTGTGGTCAACATGTATTGGAGAAAAACATTTATTTCATCAAGAATTTCTCCCTATTTTCAATTGTTTTACTTCAATGGTAGGTTAGAATTTTGTGATTTATTTGAATGAAAGATCAAAAGGATAAACAATGCAGATTTATTTTCACAGCCACCTTTGCTCAGATTTACCAAGGGTGCCA
>JAUCMU010000080.1:9423461-9471419 GCA_032275025.1 Enteromius treurensis | reverse complement strand
CGACCTGAGATGCCGTCTGGTCCTGCTGCTTTCCTGGTGTTCACTCTCTTGAAGGCTCTCCTCACGTCATGCTCGGAAATGAAGAACGTGTTTGTTAGAGTTGTGACTCTAGTTTCCTCACGTAGCGCTGCTTCACCTTCCGCACGTTATATGACGCAGCCTTGTACAGGTCCATGTGGCTGACGCAAGTGCCGCGTTGTAGTCAGCGGTGCAAGATCTCAGAGTGTCGCGTACATTGTATACCAATACAAACAATAGTGTGTCTATCATATCTAATGTACTCAAGGTAGGTGGTTTTGCAGGTTTTAAAATGCTGAAAACTAACTTAAAAAACAAAAATCAAGAAAAGGGGGTCTGAGCAATTGCGATGGCAGCCGATCTCGCCGGCACAATCTTGGAACACTCCTGGATTATTTTAAACCCTGTCCGGGAAACTGCCCCCTAAGATCCGTGGGATATAAGCAGGTGGATTTTTTTTTTTTTTTCTTGCACCCAAATTCCAGATTTTCAAATGTTTGTATCTTGCCCAGATATTGTCCTAACAAACCGTACACCAATGGAAAGCTTAATTATGAATTGAAAATGTAATAATTAATCACTTACCCCCATGTCACTCCAAACCCATAAAAGCTTTGTTTTTTTTAGGTTTTTTTTTATGGTTCTGTCCTTTTGCATGTTGATGTTCTGGAGCCTGTATTCTGGATCTTTCCTGGAGAAGGGTTTGGACTGGTGAGCCACCTTAAGTCTGTTCTTGGATTTCTCTTTTTTCTGTGAAAAAAGACAAGTTTTCTGAAATCTGCGAATGGTAGGAAATTAAATGACTTTTCTCTTCTTCTCTTGGGTGGAGACATTTTTCCTTGTCAACAGACATTTAAATCTCTCTGTGGACTATTCAAGGGACCGATTTATTCAAATAAAAAAAGAAGGATTCAGTGAAATCAACGGTTATCTATTATATTTAATTGAGAATTGTTGCTTTTCTGTTTTAACAGCTGAAGTTGTATGTTGTTGTTGCTTTGTAAATGAACACTGATTGATTTAAAAGAATAAACTACAACACAAATTGAATTGCTTCTCCAACATTTTTGGAGTACACCAAATATAGTGAAATGTGAAAAACTCAACTTGTTGAAAACTGAGCAAAGATTACGAGCTCTAATGAAACAAAGACAACAGGAAGTTGAGCTCATTTCCAGGCATTCATGTTGAGTCATCCTTTAAATCTGTGAAATCATAAACTATCCACAAATAGCTACTGGCAAAAACACTTGAGCAAAACTGCTCCAGTTAAAGAGCAAAAAATGTAATACATGGCGTTTGTTACCATATTTTTTATTTCTTATAAGATGGGCTTCACATTACAGTAGAAAGCAAACATTAGAAAGTGAACTCTTATATTTATATTGACTCAAACATGATGGAATGGGGAAATGGTTTAATGTCAAGCTTTGCAGATTAGGTAAGTTAAAATGAACTCACATTGACTTTTGATGTTGATATTTCAGTGTCCTTCAAATGCTTCAGTAGTCACATAGAATAACCACCGAATAATTAGTGTTTAATTAACAAAACACGCCCCATGCTGCTGAGAGGATTCAGATTATTGAGATATGTTGTTAATTTGGTTGGCAACATTAAACAGGCCAGTGTTTGTAAGTTTGTAAGTAAATAATGAACACTGATGATCCAGTGTCAAATTAAAAGGCACTAGTCCTCGTAATCCATTACACAGAAACAATTTTAATTTAACAGTTATTAATAAAGCATTTATTTTAAATGATAGAGAGAAAATGTAATGTAAATACGCTGTAGAATCAATAGATAATTTCATTACATTCATGCGTGCTCTTATTGGGTGCCAATAATTGTGGCCAACATGTATTGAAGAAAAATCAGGGGGGTTTTTCTCCCCATTTTCAATTGATTTACTTCCATGGTAGATTAGAATTTTGTGATTTTTTTTTATGGAATGAAAGATCAAAAGGATAAACAATGCAGATTTATTTTCACAGCCACCTTTGCTCAGATTTACCAAGGGTGCCAATCTAAGTGGAGGGCACTGTATCTTTATATACACTCTGGTAATGCTTAGCAAAATTTCCTTGCTTCTACTTTGCATGCAATAGAAGTGAATGGCAACTGTCAAGCTTCAAAAAAATGAACATACGCAACCTTAAAACATAGTCATTATTCACTAACAATTGTCTCTATACTGATACAGCTATCATATCTGCATATGTTCATATATATTCTTACTTCAAATGTGTCCCTTTGGGCCTAGTATTAATAATGTAACAATTTTTTGGTTCTCATATTTAAAATTGCATTAATAACATTTCAGAGCAACGGGCAAAATACATTTTTACTGATATAATTTCACTGAACTATTTTTTGGTGCATATTTAAGCTTGACTGTATTTTTCATTCTTTGTGTTTTGATGGATTTGGAACGGTATGAGTAATGTAAAACTGATTAACTTTTTTGCCGTCTCAATTACTAGTTTAGAATTGACCCACATCCCAGAAGCCGCTCGGTCTGCTGCCTGTACCTTGTACCTTCAAATCTTGTTTGAAGATAACTGCTCCCTTTAAAGCACAACGCCGGATTGGGAAAAGAGTAGGACTATTTGGCTCCAGAATGGCATAAAAAGAACAACTTTGCCTTGGGTTATCTGATTACTTTGCTTGCTGCACAAACACACAGGGAGTCTTTTAAAATGCAGACACATCTCCCACCACAGAAGGCCTTCGCCTACGGCAGCCGCAGACAAAAGTCTGCAAGCCTGGCAAACACCTACATCTAACAGAAACCACTGATCTCTGTCTCACTGCTTAACCACAGCTCAAATGTCACGCCCAGCGCTGTGCAACGGCTCCATGGAAGCCAGTCGTTGCTGTGTGATAAAAATGAGAAGGATAATCACCATCTATTAATGTGCAAAGCTACACATTCAGCAGTAAGACTGACTAGTAGTAGTTGTTTGAGCAACTAGATGAATATTAGGTATCAAAGAAGTTTTATATAATTAGGCAGGTTACAGGATCGCTTGAGACCAACAGGACATTTCTTGGATGCATTTGCATGCATTCTTGCGCTCAAAAACAAACGCAATAGTCTCAAGTCTTGTTTTTTAAAAGTGCCACTATTTTCAACTCAACACACGCAGTTAAAAATGTGTTGAACAAACAAAATATAACCTAAATCATCTGTGGCATTAAATCAATTACCTGGTACTAGTGGCACGAAATGCTTGGATGAAAAATTGAGCAAACAGCCGTATACTTTTAAATGTTAAGAGGGATTTGTCTAAAAGCAGAGACACTAAAAATAAACTTTTTATATATTTTTCAGTAAATTCAGTTAAACTGTTTACAGTGACATTTTGTTTAAACCTTTTAGTTATTTTAATCAAATACACAGGCATAAAAACTACAGTAAAACAATTAAAAAAAGGAAATACATAGTAGCATATTCAAGCAAAATCAAAAGGCACTATGTTCTCGTAACATTTCTCTCTCAATCTAAAAATTGCTAAGATACCTGTGTAATTTCACCTTTGATGTGGAGAATGTTTAGAGGGCACTAATAACAGTGTTGAGAAAGACGCGCTTGTGTGCGGCACACGCACACGGCATATTCGTGGGTAGACTGACTAGACCTGCTCTACCATATTAACTACTAAACTTATTTGAAGAAGAAGAGAGAAAGAACGTGTGTTCAGGCATAGTGGAACCTACTCAGATACAGGCCGGACCAAAATGACCTTTGACATTTTATAGCCTATATCATGATAATGATATATATAACAACAGGTCTGCAGGCTTGGGTGTGGTGTTTAACTTCAAATGCCTTCAAGGCTTTCTAAAAAATATTCACTTTGTAAATATTTGCATTTCCAGAAACCAATTACCAGGATGACGGCGCTTTGCCAACTTTACAAAAAAAATCCATCAAGAAAGAGTCATGACAAATACTTTAAATAGTGATTCTTAAAATAAGCAGGAACAATTTTAAAAACAAACATTCTGAAAAGATGAAATGCCACAGAAGATCCATTTTATGTTCCACAAAAAAAAAATAGTTTCTTAAAAGAACATTTTAAATAATCAGAAATCCATTTTTTCCACTATAAAGTATCTCCTGTGCAATAAAAAAATTCCACTGATGCTTTTAAAGAACTAAATTGTATTACTAACAAACTAGCAGCCTCCCAAGACACCCTAGCAACACCCTTATAACAAAATGTAATAGCCTAACATTGCAGCGACAAGTTTTGCGTTGACACGTTGACTTTGAGACTGCTTCTTGAAAACACTTCCAGTGTATTTGGGCACGTTTATCAATTGACTTTGATTTTACACAACGTGCAGGAATTTACCCTACTGATTTCAAACATAAAAAGCACTCAAGTCTGAAGTGTTGTCTCACATTTCTTGACCTGAGCGGATGCTGTGACGGATCTCCAGTGCAGAGTGCTGCCCTCTTTTGGAAGTGCAGGGCCCAGTGTTTCTGACAACATCCTTGGGATATCAGGCCGTACGATAGGAGATCCGCAACCATACTGTCTGTCAGAATGACGAAGGCATTCCACTCTGAAATCTACCTTATCTGCGAGCTGGGGGCGATAACAAGTCATAATTACGGTTCAGCTCAGGGTGGTGCAGCTCATGTCATTCATGGCTTGAGCGCAGGATTCACATAGCAAATAGAGGTGGTGTTTTTTTTTCTCTGTGGCCTGGCTGAGTAAATAGATGAATGTCCCTGAATAGAGACCAGATATATGAAACCACAGTCTCCCTTTTCATTGCGTGGAAGAACATGGGGTTAGCTGCCAAAGGAACAAAAATACTACCAGCTTGTGGAATGTCTTGGCATTGGCGAATAGAGAAGCAAACTCATTATGAAAGAGAGAGGAAGAAAGGGAGAGGAAGAGGAAAAAATCCCCTCTGGCCAAACGCCAAAAGCCTCAAATCAAACTCTGGCGCAAGAAAAACCTTGAGCGTATCGAGTTAAAGAGTGAAGTTCAACTCGTTCTCTCAATATGAATCGTTCCTTCTTTTGAACTTTTTAGTTCTTGTTTGTCTCTGACTTCACTGAATTTCGACCTCAGGAAACACATGGAGGCTTAATCCGATACGTCTAATCTCCCCTATTATGGTTACGAATAAAATATCATTATCATTTGGAACCGCAAAATCGTGACACTGGATCTGACGAGCGGTGATACTAATAATTACAAACGCCACATAAAAATTCCTCTGTCTTACACAAACAACACAACAACAGGAAAGCGATCAATCAACTCCCCAGGGTCTCTACGCTGGACAAGTCTGGGCTTTGTTGCCTTTGTTTACGGACATGTTTGCACTTGTTCAGAGAGACTGTGGCGGAAAGGCTGGGTGATGGACGGCCAATTACCTTAGCCTCTCATCCTGTCGCAGTCTGAGGTGAACCACATGACCTTTGAAGAGGCTTGTCGCCCAGGGAGGCCATTGTTTCCTTTTGGATGTTTCACACCAGAGAAAATTGCAAATGTTTTGCTCTACTTCTAAAAGCCAAAGGGAAAAGTGCCGTCATAATTCTAAACGCTGGCCTAGATAAGATTAGATCATTATCCTTCATCCTACATTTTCATGACGATGCAACTTCTTTGCTGCTGTGAAAGTGCAACTAAAGGGCAGCAGGCCCTTGCACAGTTCTGATGAACACAAAATTGGTTATTTACACACCACATTCTGCCACCTAATTCACTTTTCAATCATTGAAGCGTATACATAACAAAACTGCTTGTTGATTTTTATATACTACTTCTCTATACAGCCAAGTTGACATATTTGGATTCAGGGAATGCTACTTTAGCTCAGCTTGTTCATGTGACCAGTTGCAAATAAAGTAATGGCTATTACAGCTGGTAGTATATGTCAAGGACGACATTTTTATCTTACGTACAGTATTAAGTGCAAGAGTGGAGAAAAAAAGGATTTGATCGAAAATGTGTCTCTCCTCCAAATTTACTAGGTGCAGTTTTATGCCAGCAGATGCAATATGACAACACGTTTCCCTTTTACACGCACGGGGTTCACTTGAGGATCTAGAGTGGAAAAATACAGAGTGCGTCCAAGAACTAAGAACCTCCTTTTTCAAAAAACGGTGGTAAAAAATATTTCTGCAAGCTTGTGGTCGCTTTCTATATAAAGAGTGCTGCCTCAACAAAGAGCGACTGGGTGAGATAAAGGTTGATGATACCTACAGGGCGAATGTAATCTAACTGTCTTTTACTACGCAGAGCAATAAGATCATACTGGAGCAATACTTGGATGGATACTATTTTACTCTTAACCTCTTGTCCGGTCAAAGTGGTATTTAAAGATGCACTGGGAGCGGGAGGAGCTAAAAATGTCCCATTTGCCCTCTGAAAATAAAATCCAACAGAGCTTGAAACCCAAAAATACACCAGCTGAAAAGACTTCACAGAGAGGGCGCTAAGAAAACAAACATAACTGGAGCGACGTAGACGGGGGGAAAGACAAGCGGGGAGTAAAGAGGCATTGCTTACAAAGAAAAATAAATCACACAACTTTTCAAAACACAACAGAAGTGGGCCTTTGATTTTATGGCCATGGTTTTCTCTGTGTCAGCGGGGATGCACGCCGCA
This sequence comes from Enteromius treurensis, assembly GCA_032275025.1. Classification (NCBI taxonomy): domain Eukaryota; kingdom Metazoa; phylum Chordata; class Actinopteri; order Cypriniformes; family Cyprinidae; genus Enteromius; species Enteromius treurensis. Next base: position 9,464,763 of record JAUCMU010000080.1, on the reverse strand, counting down.
GAGCTCTATGAACCAAACCGTCAAAACCAAAGCCTTGTCTCCTTTCAATATCTGGATTGTGTCGAGTCGAACGGATGAATTTGAGTTCCCCGTACAGCTGACTCTGCCTGCTCTTGGCTCTATCCCTGGTTTTTGGAGAGCTAAATTACAGACAGGCAGCAGACTCTGTGCTAAGGGTCCGGCCAAAGCCCGGAGCGATATGGGGGACAAGAATATTCCAAAAAAGCATCAGATGAAAGGGCAGCGTTCCTGTTTACGGAGGGTCTCTTTCAGAGGGCTCAAGAGGAGCTTATAAACTACCACTAATTCAATTAAGCGGCGTTACAGCAGGCTGACTGGAGCCTCACGTGAAGAGAGACACAAGCAGAGAAAGAAAAACAAAGAAAAGATGGGGGTGGGGGGTTAGACATTTTTTAAGAAACTTTCCTAGTATGTAAACTTTAGATGCTCAAACTAGAATGAGTTTTTTGAAGGATTAATTCACCCCAAAATAAAAACACAGTTGCAAAAAGGATATAAATTGTGCATGTAAAATAAAAATGTGCGCATTACTTATAACCTATTCCAAATCTGAAGCAACCAGACAGACTGTAAGTTGCCATAGAAAGAAAACGTCCTTTCTCTGGTTCGTGCAATTTAAAATATACACAAATGTGTCACTTTTACTAACAAGACCATCAAGATGGCATTATAACATTAAACCTACAGATCATGTATAGATGCAATATAAATGCTGTATATGACAATCTATTGTGTGTAAAACTTTGCTTTTTGCTCAGTGACTGCTATATACAATACTAATAAATACAACACTTTTATCATCTCATTTATTTCCCTAGTGTTCGGGTGCAACAGGTACATCTCGTGCATTTCACATGAAAGGTGCATTTATTACTTGGAAAAAAAAAGAAAGAAAGAAAAAAAACCTAGCTGCACAGTTGCAGCGTGAGAAAAGTGAGTAGGTGTTCACAGAGCAGTCTGGTGCAAAGCATCACTGTCACTGAGCCAGTATAGTGATTTACAGTAGGTACACAGCCTGAGGTAGTACTTTTTGATTCCACTGTTCCTTCCTCCTTAAGCTTCCACGCTTCAGAACAAACCTTTGACTTCTTCAAATGTGTTTTTCTTGTGGGACTCCCCCTAAAATTACCACACGTTGTACTTACTACTTACTTATTACACTTCAGTTAACAGAAAAATAAAATAACCTGACTTGCATTAGCAATACTAATACAACAGAGACAATGGATATGGTGTCAGGTCTTGCTGTTTTTTTTTAGCCCCTTATGCCACAAGCTCTGCATTGTAATGTAATATATTTAACATAAAAACTGTGCATTAAACTGTCACCCAAGCACGTCTGATTGGCTTGAACTGATAGGCGATCTATTTTACTCGCGTCAGACGGATAACATCGTAAAACAGTAATCGCATAAAAGTATTTTATTCTTTCAGCATACTTATTAACAATACAAGTTTCAAAAGAGTCTCTCTGAGGAGATCCTTTGCAAACATGAGTGCTTGCTCAGATCTATTATACGTGACTGGAGATTAGATCTCATAATATCTGGAAGCAAATAATACTTATTATGCTGACATGTGGTAACTGGAACAGAAACCGGGCAAAGGACCAGGATGTTGCCTGGGTACATTCCACACAGGGTAGCCATAAAATCCTTATCACTTGAAGAGCACATTAATGGCATATAGATTTATAAAACACTGGCCTCATGCCAGTTCACTGACAGTTTGTGCAAGTGATAAAACCTGAATTAGCCAATACTCACGCACATGACAGAAAGGTCTTTTGTTTTTTGGTAGACGTGCAAGGAAATTATCAACTTTTGAGTCCTTTCTGTCCTTGCCTGGTAAAAGCATCTGAAGGCTCATGACTTTCTTTCTTTGCAGAGTGTAAGCACATCTTTTTTATGATACATATTGCTCTGCAGATTGCATGTTGCACTAATCTACTGTTACAGGACTTTACAATTGTCCTGCACATGAGCTCCTTCAACAGAATTATTAATAATTAATACTTGTGGATCAATCCAGAATGTTCTCCCCACCTCTACATCCCAAAGAAAAAAAAAGGAAAAAAAAGGCTTTCCTTATTGGATTTAAAAATGGGGATACCACCTATTAACAGAAAAGCTGCATATCGTCCTAATGATTCAAGTTTACAACGGACATAAAATATTTGCTGGCTGTTATTATCATGACACTCTTCCGTCTGGGCCAAGGTTGCAGACAGAGAGGAGACTCTAAATGATTTTATGATTATACTTGGAGCACACACCTGCATTAAACCAGGCAAATAACAGACAGTAAAACTTAGGAGTCATGCAATGCTGACTGGAGTCGTCTGACTTCTCCCCAAACTAGGGGAAGTGCATTTAGCAGATACAGGCTCGCTCTGCGTGCAAACAGACCACAGGAGACCAGAGGCCCAGATAAGATTACTGCTCTTGTGAGTGGTGCGGGGCAAATGGGGGCAAGTTTCTGCGCACAGCCAAAGTTTGTGAGGTAAACCATACATTAAGTACTAGGCCTTTATGTGCTGCTTCACCACAGAAAAGTATATGCTCTGTTACAAAACCTTGTGATCTGCCTCACTGTCTACAAAGGCAGCATTTTGGAACGTTTGTCTACACAGGCAACAACTCCACACACCACACAAATAGCGTTCCAATTCGAATCTGCTTTTAATAGAGTGCAACTTTTTAACAGCTTTGGTTTCCGGAATATTTTTCCCATTTATTTATTTATTTTTCTTTTTTTTAGAGGCTTTGTTTAAAAGTTATAAGCCATGAACAAAATCAACCAGCTTTGGAGAAAAAATAAATAAAATCACAACATGGCAAACTTTGATCTGAAGCAAAAAGTTTTCAAACAGCTGGATAAAAAGACTGTGCATTTAGCAGTTTTAATGAGGGAAAGTAATACAATCCCATGGAGCGCTGCAAAAAACAATGGAGAAAAATAAAACCGTTGATTTAAAGAGCCAAAGTTAATTGCAAAATATGTATATATTTTATTGTCAGAATCATGGGTAATGTTGTTTTTAACAAGTGATTTGGGTGTTGAACATTACAAAAAAAAGCAGAAATAACATGGGCTGAATATAGAACCTCACAGGTCTGTTTTCTACTAATTTGTGCTCATAACTGCTGATGAATTGCCTGTGATAAAGAACGTGATGTTGCATTGCTTGTCGGTGAACTACATCTCTTTGTATTAAATGCTGCTCCATCTGAAAGCATGTGATGGAGATTTACTACTAATCACAGAACCGGAAATGATGACAAGGCGCGTATGACAATCGTATGCAATATATCATGCAGCCCTGGTGTCTAGGGTTGGACGATGTTTAATGTGAAACATCGCAATGGACAATGGCCTCGTTGTCTCTGTAGGCGGCGGGTGGGGGTGGTTAGTTGTAACTAAAACACCAAGCCCCGCCCCACGACTGACAAAACAGTGTTTGCACGAGCAGGTGAGAGAGGATTGAGCACAGGAGTGATCGCGCGCAAGTGCTTGAATTGGGGGGGGTTTGATATGAGCTCGCGGCCCCGTTTCTTCACATGTACATCTGTTTTCCTCTCGCGGAAATGATTTACCACGCTCGCCAGCATCAGTGGTGCGCTCGCTTATTAATGGCATAGATTTGCCGCCATAGATTAAGTGAGTTTTTCGCGAGCTGGTTGCTGCTGCTGCGGCGGGGCGGAGCATCGCGATGTCTCGTTCCTTTTATAGAACAGACATAACTAATTTTGAGTCGTAGAAACAAAATACAATTTTCTGCTTTCCATTAATAATCAGAACTAAGGTTGATTGAGGACAGGACAGTCTTATTCGAGATTATGCTGTGAGAGATAGACTCTTATTCTTTTAAATGTGCAGATAGCTAAAAGATGCATTTTTCAAGCTTACAGACTAAAAACTCTACTGACCTCAAGATCTGATTGTGGTCTGGGGACTTTACCAGGTTATATTAACAATGTAGTACTGGTGGTACATCACATGATAGTTGACTTTCACATCTGGCCTACAGCCATAGTGTCTAAATACAGAGATGAGTCATTAATGTTCCAGCCCTTAAACCAAAGATCAGTCTCATGAAGAGGGTGGTGAACATCAAAAGTTCACGAATGACTTAAATGTGACATCCCATAATGACCCGAGATCCAGTGACAGCTCTAACTTCTCTCTCATTTCACAGTGCCTTGATTCTGAAGATGATTGACCGCATGGAAGACCTTTATGGGTGTCCATCTTCTCAAGGGCTCCATTAGAGGAGGGTGGAGAAAAGAGTGGTTGGAACTTTCCACAACAACAAAAAAGGAAAAAGAAGATGAGAAAAGGGGAATGGCTAAATTGGCTACTATGTTTGTTGACTGGTCATCAAGATGCCATGGCAACCACTCCAGAATTGAAATTCATTGAAGAGGACTCGCTAATCCTGTTACTCAAAGCACAAAAGACGGATAAACGCCCAGAGATGTCACAAATGGTGCTTCTAGTCATCATTTACTCACTCGCATGCTATACCAAACCCATATGACTGAGTGACAGTCGTGGGAACACAAACGGAGAAGCTTTCATACATCAAAAAGGACAAACAACTGTAGAGTAGCTATTCTAGTAGCTGATTTATTATTTATTGAAGACTGAAGCACTAGAGCTTGCAGTTGCAGTGTCTGATAAATCTGAATGATTTGTTTAGGAATCAGACTGACTTAGTCTTAAAGTTTAACTCACAAGCTTCAGAAGCTTGTTCGTCATCTGAAGCTATAGGGTAGCTTTGCGTGTGGAACAGACAGACATTCAAGTCATTATTTATTCAAAATCTTTACATAAACAATCTTGAATGAATGGAAGATCTTTTCTAGAAATAGCTGATGTAGTTCACAAAACGGGTCTAAATGATTTGCTCATGAGTCAGAACAGTTCTCCAGTTCAACTCGCTGACGAACTTTACTCTGCACTTAGAAAAATGGTTTATTGAAGGGCTTATTTTACATGCATTCTTAAACATCGTGTAAAAATGAACAATGTTTTCTTTGCGCAGTTTCAAGGATTAAGAGCAAGCACTTTAGCACATCTGGGTTTCTGCCAGAGAATGAGTCTTATGTGGTCATGTAAACAAGTGGCTTTTCTACAGGTTTTCGAAGACCAAAATAACAAATGAAGTAACAAATGTATTAAAAATATGGGGCAAACATTGCTTTTGTTTCTTGAACAACTTTCACGAAAGTGGGTTTCTGGTGTGCTTTGTATACAAATCGGATCACAAAACTAACTGAAAGATTGATTCATGAATCAGGCTGACCTTACTCTCAAGCTGAACTCACAAGCTTGTTCGCCAGCCGTAATACTTTCATGGTGCTTTTGAGTCACGTGAAGCTACAAAACCTTCATTCATCATAACCGCACAGAAAATAGCAACCAATAGATAATAATATTGTATTAAACTTTCTGTTTCTAAATAAGAGTTTGAGTTTCACTTTATTTTGATGCTCCCTCTAACATATATTGTTTACTATCAGTAATGTTGCACCTAACTCTCAGTGTTAGTAGAATATTAGATGATTGGTAGGGTTAGGATACATTAACATGTATTTGCAAATTTGGGAGACCATCACAATAAACAGTTAGCAGATATTAATCAGACAGTCTACTAATACTCTAGTAGTGGGAGTTTGTTGACGTGTAGGTGCAATGTTTCTTATTGTCAACAATGAGACCATCAAAATAAAGTGTTACCAGTTAAATAAATGCCACTTTTTATTTGAATGAACCTTCCTGTACTATGTAAAGGTAAGAGATATAATACCAAGATATTTTAAGCATCTGCAAGGAAATCAGAGAAGAAGAAAAAACACTTGCAAAAGCATTAGCTAAAAGTAGAACCAGAAAGCTCTTAAAAGTAACACACGCATAGTGCCCAAAATAGCTGACTGCTCATTCGGAAGCTCTGCTCACGCTGCAATTTACCCTACTGCAAGTCACTGGAACCCCTAAAATGCTGCCTGTTTTCAGATGTTATCAGATGACAGATTTATTCTTTATTAATGATAATGATACCCTAGCCACTCTATTTTCAGCCAGTCTTGGTTATTTCCAGACATATTTAGCACTGGCAAATCTGGGTGTTTTATTTCCACAGAATAGTTGAGGCTTAAAATCTGAGCTGAAACCACAGACCACACTATGGCATTACGTAATGCCTGATTAAAGAGGGGGAAAAGTGTAGGCAGAGTGTGCAGCAGGCAATCCCTTCATTCGGTACAGAAGACGAAGCAAGTGGCCCGTCAGCATTGCTTTACCCCAAATGATCTTAGCACACAGCGTAGCAGGGCTGGACGCCAACTTTTCATGGTACAAGTATGCGCAGAAAAAGTATGTGAAAAGAGAAATCAAGAGTCACCCAGTTCTGTCAGTGAGCTTGAGGGGCTTTGCCATTTTTCTTGCAGTGTCTTAGAGATTATCAATCTAAGGCCCAGTCAGTATTTGGAGCATGAGGCCACTTTTACACGAATGTCACATGTGATGTCAGAAGCGAAACTCAATTTTAGTGGCGTCGTTGCAGTTATGCTATCATAACCATAGCTGATAAAACCGATGCTTAAAACTTAATCACATGCATAAATGCAGAAACTGTGATTAGATAAAGGATTGTAAAGTAACTATATGCTTGTTACAAACGAGTTTGGAATTTTAAGTTTCAGTTCTGCTCTAATGCGTCCTATCAGCAGAAGAGAACGAAAGTAAATTAATTACAGACAGACAGGAGACACTTGAAGCACCTGATAGATTCAGGTATTGTTTGTGCGTGCAAAAAAAAAGCATTGATTTCCTCATAAACAAATATTTCCAGTTCCATAATGCTCCAAAATGAATGAGCGATCGGGCTGGGTGCGCTCTTTGGGCGTTGCCTTTGCTGTTTTGGCTTAGTTAATTGAATGACTTGCTCTACTGGACTTTCCACCCCGGTGACGTGCTAAAATAAGGTTCTACCTTCTGCTTCAGATGCCTTTATCTAACATTAGGGACAGTCTGCTGGGATACATAATGAAGGTGCTCTGGTATTTCACACACCTTCCTTCATCTCTCTAATTCCTAATTTCTACAAATGAAAACATTAGAGGTGAGGCTCACCTTTTCAAAATTATTATTTTCTAAATGCTCAATAATTGCCGTAATACAAAGGTCAATTCGTTTTAATCTTTCTAATGCTATAATAGTAGAAATAATACTAATATATTAAGCTTATTTTTTACTCACAGGGTTTACTCTCAGTGTGTGCAAAGAGCATTGTAAGTCATTATAGTGCTCAGAAAACAATGTAGCTACAGTATAGTAACAAGAAACCAGGGTATCTCTGGTATGTGTCACCGATTATATAAATAAACTTTACCATAGTGATATTAAAAGAAAAAGATAAAACATTTACATCTTCATAACAGAAAAAAACACACACAATGTGTAAAATATAGGCTAGGCTTAATTTAGGGACAAAAAAATATTTGCCAATCAGGTAGAAAAAACCTAATTCATCAAAAGTGAAAGTAATGACAAGAACCTTCTAGTCATCAAATTTCCATTGTATAATAGTTTTAGTCAAAATATAAAGAAGCACAATAATTATCACAAATGAGGAACATGTGACACTCCAGACTCAAGTAATGGCTGCTGAAAATTTCGCTTAGATTTTAAAATATATTAAAAATAGAAAACAGCTATTGTACTATTATTTCTCAACTATTTTTTTAGCAATGAAGGCTTTCTTCAAAAACATTAAAAAAAAAAAGCTTTAAAGTGCAGTGATCTTAGCAAATCTTATGAATCTTAAAAATATTCTTAATATCTTTATGATTTTACTTTAAGGATGCTTAGATATTTTTTTAAACTATGTAAAATTAATTTGCCAGTATTTGTATGTTAGCACACAGTAAGAATCGCATATGAAGCAATTATCATGACACAAATTAAATCTGCAACAGTCAGTTAACGATTCACAGCTAAGCAAAATAAAATAAGAACAAGCATGCCTCGGATGCAGTTAAGCCATAAATTCATGGGTAATTTTCTACTGGCAGCTGACAGTTGCATCTTTTAGAAGTTGGAACAGTGCCTATATGCCAACTAGGTTCAACAGAAAGAAGGTGCAGGAAGAAAAAAGTAGGGCAGAGATAAGCGTGACTTTGCCCAGCGTCTGTGAGAACGCTGCTGTTTCTTAATGATGCTGGTCAGTTGGACAATAACATATGGCAGGGTGTGAGTGGGAAAGTGCGGTGGATTTTTAATGAGAGAGTTTAGTCACCGGCTAATGGTCAGAATGGCACAGCCCGTGCACGTGAGTCGACTGGTGGAGTCGCTCGAAGCTGATGACAGTGTTTGCTCTCGCCCATTCGTCACGTAAAGCACATATACACAACACATTTCTAAATCTCACACGCCCTTTCGCATGCTGACTATACACGCACACCTAAACACAAACAGAGCTGTGCAAATCCTTCACAAAGGCCCTCCCTGAAATGTAACCAAAGCCACAAAGTGGACAGCAGGGCTACTCCGGTTTCCAAACAATTACAGGGAAAGCGATGAACTCATCTCCCTGTAAATATACTGCGGTAGTGCAAACTCCTCCGTTCTTTGAGCGTCCAGGATGTCAGAATCTGTGTTTGGTAGGTGATGTCATCCTGAGTCCCAAACAAAACGGAGAAGGTAAACGGTGAAGTTTGCGAAACGGGTCCGAAGGTTGGTGAATACAGCCGTCCATATCAAAGATGGAGGAGGAAGCAGGAAGTTAATCAGCTGATTACACACCCACCAAGGGAAAATACAGAATATAAATAGATTATATCTAAGATCACATTTACATTCAATGAGAGTTGCGTGGCTGGTCTGTATATCTGCCTAGTATATTACCAATCACAAACTAATAAGCACCAAATCATGCCCCTTCTGCACTTGAAACCTCCTGACCAAATAAAAAAATACAAGTAAAAACAAATACACTACTCAGTACACTTAAATAATAATACTTTTGTTCAATAAGTATGAATTAAACTGATCAAAATTTCCTTTGAAGAAATTTGTCACAAAAATTACTTCTATTTAAAATATATGTATTTTTTTATTTATCAAAAAAAGAAGTAAATTAACAGCACAACAATTTTAAACTTTGATGATAACATTTGTTCAAAAGCTTTCCAAAAGGTCATATGACTTTGAGGAATGTAGAAAATTCAGCTTTGCCATTATAGGAATACATTTATTAAATGCATTAATATTTTTATTTTTATAAAAGTTAAATTGTAATATTTTCACTGTATTCTTGATCAAATAAATGCAGCCTGGGTGACCAGATGACATGTGAAAAGCCTTCCCCCTAACTCTTATACCCCTGGTTTTACAAACAAGCCTAGAGCTAGATTAAAATGTAAATCTGAGATGTTTCAGCTAAATGAAACTTGCACTGACTGATCATAAAACATAACAGTGCTTTTGTTTTGTCTTAAGACGCACACCAGTAATGCTTTTATCTATAGCATGTTTATAAAAAAATGACTTAAATGTCCAAATTGAACTATGGCCTAATCCTGGTTTAGGCTAAGCCCTGTCTATAAAACCGGGCCATAGTGTATAAACACACATGCATATAAAAAATAAGTCAGAGCAAAGTCTTAACAAGCATTGCACAGGAAAAAGTTAGTATTTTCTTAAAATTCATCTTGGCATGACTGTATTTGTTGTGACTTGCTACTTCACACTCATCCACAAAATAATGACTGCAAACGGTTGTAAAAGATATTCACAGAAATTAAATTACCCATAATTTGAGATGAATGCACAATAAATGTTCGCATAACCTACAGACGATTTGAGGTTTCCTCTACAGAAGAAGCCATTGTGACTTTTCCATCAACCTTTGCAGCTGTTTTGTAACACAATCTGTGAAAATAAAGCCCATTTTGCTCGTTTTGTTCTTTTTTTCCCTTTTCATGCACTGCTTAGTGGAGTTAATTGTTGTTGGAGCATGAGGCAGCGTCATCCTGCACGGGCGGTGGTTAGGCTTTGTGGTCAAGTCAGAGACAGCAGGCTCCAGTTCGTAGTCCTGTAGAGACACAGCTACTGGTTTCAGACGGCTCCGTTTATTTAAAGATGGACAACCCTGTGAAAGGCCTCACTACTGTCTCATGGCAACAAGACTCAGTTCCTAGATGTCAAACCTATGCATTTTTTTAGTTTTTAATCTAGGGTCATCCTATAGGCTTCCTTGTTATAACTTTTCAATGCCTTTTTAACTACTGTCTCCCATAACTTTCTCGCATCTATAAAATATCTAAACGGCTTAAAAAGTCAATTTGCATTTTTCAACACTAGACATTATATCAAGATGAAGCTCGTGAGAAGAGTAAAAGTCCACTGATGCAAAGAAAAGCAACAAACCCTCACGTACACTTCACACAGGAAGTTCAAAGTGAGACCCAACAGGAAACGAAAAAGATGATAACTCACTACCTGATGACTAGAGACTGCTAACACCAGGTTGATCCGAACACACCCACAACACATGCTTTTTATCTTCTCTTAACTGTCAGTTTTTGAATTTTGAAGACAAAAAAAGAGGCAAAGACAAACTGTTTAGAAAAACTAAACTGTGCAGGTGTGTTTATTTGGTTAAAAAAAAAAGTCTATTTAGATCTCAATAGCAATCACTAAGATAAATGGTCTAAATGCATTTATATTGTCTGTTGTAGGCAAAATGTTTGTCCAATCACATCCCTCAGTCCCGAGGCTATGATGGGCTGTTCTACCTGCCTATCAAGCTATGTATTTGTAAACCTCCATGCACATACAATCAGAGCCTGGAGCACAAAACCAGACATAAGTAGAATTAGTGTATTTTTAGCAATAGCCAACAATACACAGTATGGGTCAAAATGACCGATTTGTCATATAAAGCCAAAAATCATTAGGATAGGTAAAGATCACGTTCCACGTATTTGGCATATTTCCTACTGTAAATATATCAAAACTTTATTTTTTGATTAGTAACACGCATAGCTAAGAACTTCAATCTGATTATATTTAGATTTTTCTTCATCCTCATAGTCTAGATTGTATTGCTCTGTTTTTGCCCCTTTGACTCTGTTTGCCGATTGCCCGGCCCTCGCTACTCTTGTGAATTCTTGTACATCGTTGCCTGCGTTATGCCTGCTTGCCGTTGTGTTAAACCTGCCTATTTCTGACCATGCCTGCAAATAAAATCCTGCATTTGGATCCGCCCGCGTCTGTCCCCGTCATCTTAACATTCAACTTCAGCTGTTGTTTACTAATGCCTTTAGATTAGCAATTAGTAAAATTAGGCTGATTCTTATGATTAAAGCTTAACTGACCTTTCTTAAACTAGTAATTCATTGCCGATTTTAAGACAAAATCACAAATTCTGCCGAATAAAACAATGTAAACTTATGCTTTAGTTCTTAAGTGGACAATGAAACAATAAATGAATACTGTGCTCATAATGAGACCAGTTAAAAGAGGGTTTTTCTCTGATGTTTTCAATTATGGAATAGAAAAATATGCAATGGAGAACATTGGCCTTAGGAGAGGACCCAAGAGATACCATCTGTGCTTATAAATTTTTTGTTTTTTTTGTTTTTTTTATTAATTCTTTCTGTCTGGTGTGTCCACCATCAGTTTGATCTAAAAAAAAATCTACCAAGTGTACAATTGCACATTAAAATTGATGTGCTTAAAATGTAGCTTTGTTTGTTTTAAGTCCAAAAAAAAAGCCACAGTGATTTGAAACTATTCAAGATGTGTGTGTGACAGGCGATGACTCACTGACCACCACGTCTGTCACCTATTCCATATCCTATTCATGATTGATACTTCAAGTTCTCTAACACATCTTGGAGTTCCCCTTTTCCCAGCACATTCACGTCATTCATGTTTTCCACAGGACTCAGGGTTTGCAACAGTGGCTAATAAAAAAATACAAGGCAAGGTGCAGCACACGCAACATTTTGCTGACTGCAAAGTCATAAACCACAATCACATGTTTATGATGGGAATGCAATATCTTGTTTTTTCCTGCTGATTAATAAAACTAAAATGAAAACAAAAGTCTCAAGATTGCATAGATCATCTCAGAGTCATCTGAATAAGCAGAGTATGGTAGCCTGAGGCCAGAAAAGTAAGTTTCACTTGCACCATAAAGTCAGTGATTCATTCTGACTGTGTTTTGTAGTGTTTTTATGCTTTGCTTAATTTGATGTGCTTATTGTTGTTTAAAGTCATACTTTTCAGTTTTAGGAGTGTACTGATTTGAATTAGTATCTTTTTTCTAAAAGCAAAACAATGCATGACAAATTAAACTTGAATGAAGTGAAAAACTCTGGCAGTGCAGTATTTACTTGTGTGTATGTATATTTTTACGTTATTCCAAAATGCATGTTTATTTATTAAAAATTGAAATGATAAAAAAAGATTCCTGACAGTTACACACACATTTCGACACTGCGCCAGCAGACAAACTCCTTATAAGTCCCTGCAAAGATTCCTATCGTCTGTTTTTGCAGAACTCGTCAATGTCGCCTCGGGTAATGTGACAACACATTTAAAAAATGCACATAAACTTTGATCAAACTGCACTATTCTCATCTCACCCAGTCTTGCTTTCCTTCACACTCATAACCTTTTTATTCAGGTTTAAACTGGAATAAAAACCGCTGAAGCATAAGGTGTTCAGTCTGCCAAAAGTCCCTCCATGCATTTGCCTCGGAGCAGTTGATTTAGGCTGTGAAAAAAAAATACACACGGGCCTAAATCAACCAGCTTTATTTATGATCGTCCATAAAGAAGCATTGTTGGAGATACGGGGTCTGAGTCAGACGGTGCGGCTGTGAGCGGGACGCGCTATGTGGCTGCTTTGGTGCTGAGTTTGTCCTCTGATTAGGTCACGGATCCCGCAGGGGTTAATGTGTAACTCTTGTGGCTTACTGCGCTTGCCAAGTCCAGCAAACATGGGCGGGAGTGGGAGGGAGATACAACTGGCTCCTAATCAAATATGCTATCAAATAGTGCAATTTCTCGACCTTGTTAACATACGTTTTGGCCAGAAACGGACATGTATGGGCACAGTGGGGGAGTGCTGATGAGGTCACCGAAAACCAGTGCATGTGCTTTTTAATTTACACACACGCTCGTAAATTAACACTATGTCTCTATCTGTCTGACACGCACACAGATGCATTCCTCACACATGCAGCACTATGCTTAGATTATAAACTTCATCCCAGTTCTATTGCTCAATGGGCTGCTGATTTTTTCCCCCTACACACTACAAACAATTCATCTTTACTTCAGTGCTGTGTCCTGAATCTGGCTGCTGCAGTTTCTCAGCTGAAAGATGATGCTTGTGGTTCATTTGCTCATATCCTGTGGGCAGACCGAGGCTCTTCCTCCTGCATGCAAAGACGGATGCCTTATATTGATCCACACTTCACAATCAAACAGGTGGTCTATGAGTGGATGCTTCTTTACCTCAAAGTATAATGATCTGATCACATTTCATTTAAATACCAATAGATACAAATATTTTTCAGTTTCTTTTCATTACAGTTAGACATTTTACATTTCATAGCATTTTCCTTTTTTATTTCTCACTTGTTATACTTATTACTTTCCCTTCTAAAATCAGCACAAATTAAAGGCAGTACAACAAATAATATGTACATAGCAATAAAACTGCAATTAACTTAAATAAATTTAGTGCTAAATTTGTTATTGCATAATTTTTTTCCCTTTACCATTTTAACTGTACAGTATTTTTTATAATTTTTTTATATATGTAAAGTAGTTGTTAAGGTTAAGTGTTGGGGATGCAGAATAGGGTCCTGCAGAATACGTGCTGTATGAGTACTAATAAACAATATGTTAGTAACAGGCAACTAGTTAGTAGAGGGGCCTCTATCCTAAAATGTTACATTCAACTCTATAATAGAATGTTTTTTCTAAATGCAGATCAGCTCTTATGCACATTCTTGTCTTGAGTCATACAAAGACTGGCAGAAGAAAATTCCAGCGGATGAGACGAGACAGGAGAGGCACGCAGACATCGGCTTCAATATTGAAGCCACAAAATCACCTTAGGGCCTGTCCCACAATCCACCTCTCCCAGCAAGACAAGGAGGAGAACGAGAGGGATGTTTGTATTGTACCTCTTACACTCTCTTTCACTTCGTCTCCATCTCTCCACTCCTTCAGTCCAGATTGGGTTATAAGGTCACATGGAAGTGTTGACCAGACGTTCCCATGTAGAGCCAAGAAGGATGTGATCAACGTGCAAGCATGTGGTTGAAATGCCAGTGAGATTAATGGATAGCTTGCTGCCGTTCTAGACTACAATAAGCTTCCTGAATGGCCAAATGCATCCCTCCATCTCTGCGCCTGTTCTCTCCTCCCATGTCCTGGGAAAGCATTTTTTCAAATGCAGTCCGTCAAGTGATTTATATTCATTTATGCTGTCTCTTACTATGTGGATAAATGACCCATCCATTGTTACACAATAATAAACAATTCCATGGGAACTTGACTAGTTTATTAGCTTTAACAACCAACATTACATTCCGTGTAGTTGTGTTTGAATATAAAGACATGTCTTTTGTAACACCAGCTAAAATCACAGCAATACTCACACTTCAGGCAACCCAGCAACAAGCAAACCTGTTTTACAAATCACTAATGTGCAACATGTTGCAATGACTAAACACTAAAAGAGGCCGGGTTAAAAAAAAAAAAAAAGACATTGTTAGATGTCAATGTGCATCTGATGTGGGCAATGATATACAGCCAACAAATGCAAGAAAGCTGACAGAGGCTGAACAGTCTGACAATCAAGTAAAATAAACGTCTCCATGAGAGCTTTTGTCATCTAAACATGCCTTTTGTCACAAAGACGATAGACGCTAGCTTGCTTGCTTTCTTCAAAGACACCGCAAATATTGTTCGTGTCATGCATGTGGCCTTTTGCATCTTCTCTGACATAAAAAGGCTCTAGAAGCTTATACCATGTATTAAAAATGTCTCTCTGAGGTAACCGGATAACACGGCAGCACGACCTCACCAAAGCATTCGATAAAAATTCCACTGCACATTCCTCAGAGACAACAATGTTTAGTGTCAGAGGGACAAGTGCGTATGAACTAGACAAATGCTAAATGGAAAAGGAGAGTGTTTGTTGTAACGGGACAGCAGGTCATGCATCAAAATTGTAAGGGTAGGGCAGACAAATGAGCTAAAAAGCTTTAAAACCGAGACAGAGTCACTGCCAAAACTCTCGAAAGGCACAATGCAGATAACTTTTCGGTACTGTTTTCACCACAGATGTAAATCTGCTGTATCTAGGCTGTAGTGCAGGCAGCGAGTGGCAGAAGGCCATTATGAGCCTCCTGGCTCGCCCTGAGATATTTAAGAACTAAATTTATCCTCACCAAAACACATCAATTAAACAATGTTTGCTGTACTCTGAGTCAACCCCTGCAAGTTACATACAAACCATGCCTTAAGTCAAAAAGGCTTTCATCAGCTTTTCTGATATTTATACTACTTTAGTGCAAAAGTAACAATTACGAAATCAATACGAGCCCCAGATGGCATTTATTAGCTGTAGTACACCACGTCTCTTGGTCCTTATATCAATTTTTTTTTTCAGAATTTAGGAATCTGACATATTAAAGAGGTGGAATCATAAAAACACATCGTAATTTTCAGAGCTCAACACTTCCTCCAAAAAAGATCATTTATTGAAACAAACTGCGAAATATGACCCATTGACCCATTGCAAAAATGCACAACTGTACACGTTTAGATTTAGCAACGCCCGTTGTGTGCTGAGAAGCTTGGCCTGCCCTGTCACAGTGAGGTGATGAGGAAGAAGGATATTATAGATTATTTCCTAAATCTCAGAACAACAAACATAAAGAGTGCAATGCAAATGTCTGACGAACCTTATGCCATTCCCAATAATGTGTAGCACCTACAACTCTGCACATTCTTATAAAGGATTCCTTGTTTGGATATTAAAGGAATACTTCCCCCAAAAATACTAGATTTTTGATCAAGATATTTTGAGGTCACCACTGACTTCCATTGTAAGAAAACAGAATACTATGGATGTCAACGGTGACCCAAAACAGCCTGGTTACAACCTTTCTTCAAAATATCTTCCTTTGTGTTGAGTAGAACAAAGAAATTCATACAGATGTGGAACTACTTGAGTAAATGACGACAGAATTTGTATTTTTGGGTGAACTATTCCTTTAAACACAAAAGGTGAAATGTTTAAAGTTGGCATGAAATGAAAATGCACCATATCTATTCCATATTTTTACATTTTATTTCTTCTTTTGTTTTAAATCTCGTTTATTCAAAATTAAACTTCCTCCATTTGTCCCCAACATACATTATTGTCTTTTTCGACAACCCAGAATATGGAAGAAAAGATCCATCACTACTTACGTTAAGTATTTTAAGTACTGGTCACTCTTTGTCATGCAATTACTCTGGATCGGACAAAGACTTTCAAGCTTGAAAAAAAAAAGTGCAAAATCATCATAAAAGTAGTCCACTTGACATGTGCACTATATTGCCAGTCTTCTGAAATCATACTATAGCTTTGTATGATGAACAGCCCAAAATTGAAGACATGGATGACATGAATAACGACAGACAGACAGGCTCTGCACATCAGAACAAAGCAGGTAAAGTTCAGTGTTAACAATCTCCCTAATCGTTTCAGTCTTAACAGTTTGAGCAACACAGTTAAGCTGGGATTGTTTTATGAACCTGTCAAGTCAAATCAACTCATCTGAACTTAACAAAAGCTTGAGTGAAATAATACTTTAAAAGGGACAGTGGCAAAAAATGATGTTTTAAAACATTAGTCGGGATAAACTCGACCACGACCTCGACCTCGGGGAAACACATCACTTTCAAATTGGGCAACTAAACCCACTTGAGCTCTTCAATGCACGATTTCATTTAGAATGTTTCTGTACTTGAGACAGTAAACATTCCTCCCCAAGTACAACCGAGAGAACAGCAGTAACTGTGTGGAACGTAGTAAACAGATGCTCAAACGTGGCATAGCAGTGACCTCCTGAGCTCTGGCATGTGCCCTTCTCTCAGACATCCTGAGCATCGCAAGCGTGTGTTTGCACTTAAGCTCTCCTCTTATTTCATTCACTCTCAGCCACATTTGTTTTTTATGTTGGGGGACATGGTCAAAGACTGCTCTGATCCAACTGCCTTGATCCTCGTACACTAGAGACAGTGCCGTGCTCGTTTGAACCAGCCCAGAGACGACTTCAAAGCAGGACATTAATGACTAACAGCGAAGGGAAGTATGTCCTCTTTCCATATATTGTGATCTTTCACTTGAGAAATGCCCAACAGTAGTGGAGGAACGAGAGGGAGGGGGAGGAGCCAGAAAAATTACATTTTATCAAGAGATAGAGAGGCCAGTCACATCTGTAGAGCATTTGTGTCTCCACACCCACTGTCGAACAAACCAACAAACAGAAACGCGCAAAAAAAAAATGCTATGACTCACTTTTTTTCACGTACACAGGGTCCATAATTAAGATTCACCAAGTGCAAAACGTAAGTAAAAAAAAATTGGCTTTGGGATGTAAACAAAACAGAACGATCTGCCAGTTGGTTACATAGTGTAACTTCATAAGGAAACGCAACACAACTCACAGATTCAATCAAACTAGAAGAACAAAAATTTGCTCCTCTGGGATGCAAATGACTTCAGTGATTCAAATCTAAGACATACAAATCGTCTACTAAAGAAAACATCTGTTGTGACTCGTGTGTCCTCTAACAGTTTTTTTTTTCCCCAGTGGAAAATCTGCATCAGAATTGCATCTAGGATGCCTAAAGTGATGTTCTTTACCAAAACTCAGACCCATGTGTTTAATATTGCTCACATTAAACCACCGAAACAAAATTATAAGAAAACAGGGTAAGCTACCACAGAAAGTTTATTAATGCACATTTTAGAGATTCTGAAAAAGTTAAATTGATGAAAACTGAGAAAAAAAGTAATAGTAATAGAAAATGATTCAACCGAGAGTACAATTTTTCTTTATAGCTTCCAATTGTTTAGAAGCTTCTGTCACCCCTCCACTGCAATCTTGGCCTATTGCTCCCCAGGGATGCAACGATTGTAGATTTTGTTGGTACGATTATAGTCTGAAGAATAATCACGGTTTAACGATTATGCCGATTAATTCATTTCATAACATTACTAATGTATGAAATCACATGAACACTCTTTTAGATATTATAGTGTTATTTATCACTGGCTTTTAAAACAGAAATAGCACAGTAACCATTAATACAGCACAAAATAGTAATAAACAAAAGTGACCTTGTTAACATCCATGACCGTATTTATTTTTTGAAAATAACAAATAGAAACAGATCGCAAAAGTATTTAATGGTTTCAGTTTTTACATTCTTTACATTTATTTTTGACCAGGGGTAGAGATTTTAGACATGGTAAGAAATTGGTTCACCAGGGTTTTTACTTATGATTAATACTACAACGGGGATACTAAACAAAACTTTCTGAAGTATTATTAATATACGACTAATCTTAACTTTATTTAACCCACAGGGGAAACTGTTACTAATGATGGAAATGAACTAAAATACTGTCATCCATAGGTATGATAGACTAATTCACACGCGCAGCTGTCACCTCTCTCTCTCCATCGATCGACCGAATAACTGATTTAAGTAAATGTGATCTTACCGCACTTTCATTTCTTTCTTATCTGAAGCGGTCACAATGCTGAGCTAACGAGCTCATAGCTTCGCGTCAGGTGGTTCACGCCGTGCATTAAAATCCTTCAATGTACATCTAGCAGTCCATTATTCATGATGCATTCATTCTTTTAAGCCTTTTTGTACAGCGAAATTTAAATGACTCCTTCTCACAGTGGTCTCACAATACCGACAGACATTTCTCCGGTGGAGACAAAGGATCTGTTTAGTCGGAACCTTTACTGTTAATTAAATGTGATGATTTAAGTCGTGGTTAATAGCGAAACCTGTTAATTGCTGCATCCCTATTCCCCCCTTGAAAAAGGTTCCAGATCACTAATGAGCTTTGCTTTCTTTAAATTGCACCAAATATTTTCACTGAGATTTGAATTTGAAAACTAAACAGGTCATTCAAGAACCTTATACAACCGATCCCTGAACCAACTTTTATGCTCCTCTTGGTCAAGAGCGACATTCATCGAGGTGTCCTAACATCAAGGACATGCTCGTCTAGTATTCCTATAAACTTTATTGAATTTTTTTTCCCCTCCTTTCATCAGGTCATCTTGGAAGTTTTTTGGCAGTAATTTTAGGGGTTTTCCTCAGTTGTTCTGATCAAACTCTTTACTTCCCTTGATGATATTGTGCTTATTTTTTTCAACCCTAAAAGGTTTTAAACTTCTGAATAAGGCTGCCAGCTGTGTCTCCAGAAACATTTAGCGTTTTGGAAATCTTCTTGTATTCCCTATAGCTTCTGTAAGAGCTCTTTTGCCATGGCCATATTTGCTAATTAAGATTTGAACATGCATGCTAAAGATACGCATAGGTTCTCTAAATGCTTAGTTGTGTTTTAATACATGTTTGTACATCCTCATCATACGAATAAGTGACTTGAATAGGGGTTGAATAATTATGACAATGACAAAAAGTTAGCTTCCTACTTGTGTTCCTTGCTTCCTAATCCAAAGAACTTGGAATATTATTGGCCTTTTGTTGCTTTGCTTTTGCTTCTTTTTTTTATAAATCACAGCTGCTGAATGCAGAAATGTAACACCAACATTTCACACGTCCACTTTGACACTTTGGGATGCGTATGTGAGAAAAGGACAGACAGTGTGAAAGAAAAAGAGGCAGTAAGAAACTTGAGCTGCTTACTTTCCTCGGCAGACAGGTCTGCTGCTGACTCAGTGCAAGGGATTCACGCTCTGCTGGGGCACAGTGCAATGAAAACCAGCGCTCAAACTGCCCGACAGACATCCAAACCCATCCCTGACTCCACCACATATATATATCATCTTGGAGAACACTGATGGTTTTGCTTATAAAAAGAATGCTTTACACACTATTTGATCTAATATTTTGTGCTATCTCAGCAGGGTACTTCAGAACACACAGCATCTGCAAAACTATACAGAGGCAAACACTTAGACAGGGAGGGTAACCACTTTTTCTGAAGGCTGCTGGACAGCACCATAAAATCACAGTGGCCATCACACTGAATTGTGGGATACCACTGCAGTCCTGTCTTGGCTCTCAGCATGCACTCAGACAATCTCTCACACGCCTGACACAATATCCCATAGGAAGAAACTGGAGATCTCTGTGAACAGTCTAATTTTCAAGACAATTTGCTCATAAATTGGTTAAAACTAAACGAATGTTATTGTTGGAACGCAGTGCTGCAAACCATTTTTGTCTGGGGCTTTCTTTAAAGAAACTGTACAGCAAAAAAATTGTGAATCTGGGGCAAACGCATGTCACAGTCGGAAAAGAGATATCCATAATAACGTTGTTGTACAGAAACAGAAACTCACTCTGAACTCTCACTACTGACTCAACTATGTCCTTTGTTTGTGCATGAGGTTGAAGACAGTTCAAGAGGAGTGCAAGTGCCTTGGCAACAGCATTTTACATAATGTTTGGAAAATGTCTGTGCAATTAAATTTAAAACATAGGACAGTTCGATTTTTAAGGCAGGGCTCAGCGATGTGTCAACTTAGCCATGCCCAAATTTATTCTCTCATCAAGTCCATTTGGTAATAAAGTCTTCTTAATGGCTCCACCAAAATCCCTCCATGTAAAATCAGGATCCACCCAGCATCCATCAGCTACCTGAAGCCTTACACCAGGATGGTACAGTGAAACGGAGTCGGTGCAGATGAGTGTGTCAGCATGACCCAGACCTCGAGCTACATCACGCCACATTTCTGTCTAATTCGTCAAGAACACTGCAGGAGCCCCAGGCGCTGAAGCACTCTGGAGCGCAGTCAAAAACAATATGGAGCGCAGAGTGTGATGCTGACATAACATACGGATCCCATGCTGAATTTATGGAGGGAGAGGCCCTTCTAGTGCTTTTCATTATTCCTTTTAAACATCAAAATACCAAAATGGAAGCCAAGAAGTGTCTCTTTTTGCTAGAAGCAAAATGTGCAAATATTAAGAAAAGTGGCGTGTTGAGAGAGAGACCGAGAGAGAGCGAGTGAAGCTAATCGGAAACATGAAAGAGCAGCATAGTAACACAAATAAAATAAACTAACCGCACAATTAGGGCTAAGCCTTTGGTTTCCTCTCAGTTATAAACAGAAAAACGGCAGGAGAACAGACATAATTACTCAATTCCTTCTCTTCAAAGTTCACATGGCACGTTAAAGCCTTTTCCACCTCTTTATTTTTTGAGACCTCTTGGATTACCCCTCTAGCATTAATATGAAAGAAGCCAAGCAGGAGCAGAGAGAGCTCTGGGTTGTCTCTCCCTCCCTCATTTGAAAAATTAGGCTTCGACATTAAACTAAGCCATGGATAATATCATACCGCATCTGATTCATAAATATGCACTCCATAAAAACACTCCGTCAGTGTGAAATACAAATGACAGAGGGAAAAACTCCATGAAATGAATAGGTGAATGGATTGTGGGATGGCGATCTAAAATCCCTGTGAGGGGAAACATTGGTGTTGGAGACCCAGCCTGATGTAGCCCAGTCCATGACTCACACGTTGAGGCTTGTAAATGCACATTTTTCCCTTTTGGTACACGCTCAGTACATGCGAGGATAAATCTGAGGGCATGGAAAAGCATGACCAGTGACACACTAAATGAATCCATTCTTTAATCCGTTGTGTGTCAGAGTCTGGCAAAAGGCCACAGAGGCGGCTAGACGGCCATGGTCTGACAGTTTAACAGTGGTAAAGAGACTATGAGACCGTCTCACCCACAAAACACTACATCTGCCCACCTCTTGGGCCCCACAGTGCCAGTCTCATACACTGTAATTTTCCTATACTGGGCTCTGGGGACATCTTTTCATGGGTGGGCCACTGGTCTCTCTTTCTTTCCAGCACTTTATTCTTTTTTTCTGTCTTGTCTCGCCTTGGAATTTTTGTGTGGGATCATGGGCCACCAATGTCTTCCCCATGAGATAAGCCTACGCAGTAATTTAAAATGAATAGGGATAAATAAACAGGGACTTTGTGCACAAGCTTAGCATTTTTCCCTATTTTTTTTAATAACCTTTAGCCATTGGTTAAGGACTCATCATCAGTGATGCTTCATAAGGTGACTATGTACTATTGTTCAGGCGGTGGTCGGGAATTTGAGCCTCAATGTTTTAGACATGAATTTTACCTCAAATAATGTGGCTTGAGGAGAAGCTAGAGAAAAAACCCTAGCAACCACCAGAGTTATCTTTCACTCTGAATTAAACTGAACATCTCTTAAAATCCAGTTCAGCTTCAAAATACGAACTCATTTAGAAGAAAGGTCGTAAACTGTTTCCAATTACAACAGGGATTTGAATATAAGCAAGTAAAAATTACTTCAGTGCAAAATATATAATCAATGCATAAATACATGAATAAAGATTATTTAACAAAAAACTGCTAATTCAACTAGAAGGCACATTTTTTATGAAGCTAAATTCTGAATGTCTGCTTAAATCATTGATTACAAAAATGTTTGCAAAGCTTTGAGTTGTGCAGGACTTGCACACAAAACAACAACTCAACAGATAAAGCAATAGAATGACAGAAACATGAATAGTTAATATATCTTGTCAAATTAAATAAAAATAAACGTCTTGTTGGATGTGGCCAGTTCAGTTTTGCACAACCCTGGCAACCCAACACTAACTAGCACAGAACAGCAATGCCTTTACAAGCACCCACAACATCCTAGCAATGAGGAAACTACTACTCCGACTTTAGAAAAAGTACACTGACTAGTACCTGCAGCTTGCCTTGCCCAAGGGCCAAATATTTTATTATACTACCTGGGATTCAAACCAACAACCATTTGATCCCTTGAGTGGAGCCCCCATGTTACTAAAGGTGATCATTTCCATTACTGGGCTCTTAGCATGCCAATCAAACTACAAGTGCTGCTGTGGATGACTGAGAGTCATCCCTCATTTCAAACTAAGCTGAACAAAACACATCACTTTATCTCTTTGCATGAGCACAAAGAAACACACACACAAGCATAAGGGCTCATGGCAAAGAGCTTATGACAGCAAACCAGGTGTCAGTGCAATCTTCTGTAAAACAAGAGCTGAGTGCAACCAACCCGTGGTAATGGTGATTTTGGTTTTTAAATCCTTAAAGGATAGAATTTTTTAACTCTCATAGACTGGTCAATGACAGACACACAAAGCTGCACGGGGAAACACAGCCTATCTTAGAGATATAACTCCATCACAGGCTAACTCCGTCTTCTCCGATTCAGCTTAGTCAGAGGGCCAGAGAGTCAACACTGCCCCCTCCTGCCTGCCTGGACGAAACTAGTATCACAACAAGTTCAGACATGCCCTGAGTGGGCGTGTATGTTTTTAGAGCAATGCAAAGTCTTGGTGGGTAACAAAACAAAAATAAGTATGGCGTGCCTATCATTTGGAATTGAGTCTGGCTATTTTTGTTAATAAGTAATTACCTTCATTTGTTGTGCTAGCATGTAAAAATGTTAAATGCTCCCTTTAATACACACTAAAGTCTTAAACAAACAGAGCCTCCTCTAAAGAACATAACTGAGAGAAATGACTCAATGCAAAGTACATACAAATGACGTGAAACCGCAGCCAGTGGGCCAAGCAGGTGTAACGGAGAAAGCAAGCATATCCTGCACTCTCAATGTTCTGTCAACAAGAACCCTGAGAACATCTTTCTCAAACATACGAAGGCAAATTCACACCCTAATGCAAAAGTCTACTGCCCTAGTTGTTATTTTCTATTCTATTCACTGTTTTTGTTTTGAAATGTGTTCACAAGGCATTGCTGTTGATCAGGCATTGATAAGGCAGAGTGGTAATACTGCTAGACCTCAAAGAGTATATCCGTGACAAACCACAACAGGCCAAGTAATAATTTTTTTTCCTGCAAGGAATATCACAAGTTCCAGATTTAATCTCACCACCTCTACAAATTTCTAATGTCTTGATGAAAGCCATGTGTGTTTTGAAATTCAGAGGCCTTAACCCTTTTCTCTCCTTGCAAACAGACTTTGTGCTGAAATCCGACACCGGATCATTTTAGCTGAACTACAAAAATACAACCGAGCAGTCAATGATTTTTTTATGTTGCACTATAAGCAGCCACTTTCTGAAAGAAAAATCGTGTCTTGACTTTCTTCTAGAACACTATATTGAGTGAAACACTGTACAGTGAGCAGGGACTTTGTCTATGGACCAGTGCACACTGGGTCAGGGTCCTTTTAACGAGCACATTAATTCTCATTTTGATGTTTCAATCCCAAATTCAGATTCTATACAATGGAAGACTTGAAAATCCAGCCTTTTTTGTTCAGCTCTTTACACCTTACTCAAACAGTTTTGAAACTTACGATGTGCTTGTGAAGCAATGAGTGATACTGCGGTTTATGAGAAGGTGCAAACACCCTGACTAACAAATTAGCCACGACACCCATCATGGCAAGAAACTGATTTATTAATAAACTCTGAAACACGTGGCTTGCGTGCACTACAGCAGCCTCGGCTAAAGATTTCATGAGCATCAAGCTTGGCTTGTAACACGATCTTCTATTGTCCAGCCCAGCAGCCCGAGTGCTGTTGAGTGCTGGTGTGGAATGGTTTACCACAAGACCTCAGGACAGATGCTTTTGCACTCCCACTTTTTCTCCCAACTCCATTAATTGCCTTGTTCCATGCAAAACCTCAAATTTATTTACTTTGCTCAGACTGACAAAATGACGGATTCACATTGTACAATATTACTGCTATCTTTCCATTCTACAGCTGACATTCACATTACAGGCATGTCTGAGTTTTTGCAATGTTTCAGCAGCAAGAAACCCAGTAGATCCGAGAGCTTTGTAAATACTGGTACCCGTTTTCATTATCATCAAATCTTTTTTGCAGAAGACATTTGTATTGTCCTGTTTCAACTGCCAGTTTATCTTCTCATACTGGTGTAAGGTCAAGTCTGTGTGGCCTGCTCGATCTACTAAAAGTCATCAAGCTCCTTTCTTCTAGAATCACCTGCAGATGGCAGGAAATGCTGCTTGAAAACTACACAGGAGTTCTTCTCCTTAATATCCTGCTTTGATGGTCTGATAGATGGATGAAGGCTTGGATAAAATTGGACTAGTTTACTGAAGATAGCTGATTCAATGAGCACAAATGAGGTTTGTTTTGGGGATTATTGTCAAGAAGCTTGGTGCATTTTCTCTCTAACATCCTACTTTGGTGGACTGACAAATTGATGGATAGATGGAACACATTGGATCACTTAACCTGCCAGATCCACCTAAAACTGTCAAGCTAGTTTCTTCTAGCATTTAATTCTACCTTATAGAAGGTGGCTAAATCAGTGAGGAAAAAAATTGGTTAGTTTTGGGGATGAAAGTTGTGTTTTCTTGCTGCAATAGATGCATGAATGAAGCTGGGTCTCCTGAATGTCTGATTTATCTAAAATATTAGAATATAAAGTATTTCAACAGTGGACTGGGACAGTGGCGTCCATGCTCTTATCAGCAACAGGATTTAATCAGTGGGCTTAGATTGACTGGACTGCAGCGATTGAAGTTGACTGGACGAGTGGTGGTTTGCATTCTACATCAGGTTAAACAGGCAAAAAGTTTGCAAGTGAATCATCGGGTCCACTGAACCAAAAACGCTCTTCATTCCCACCCAGAGGATATCTGTTTCCCCATTCAAACATTCCAAAATTCTCATTCAGTGGAATTAACTGCAGGATTTTCAAGTCAATAAATTACAGATCTTGAACGACAGTCTAACACCAGCTGGGTTGCCTGGCCTTCACAATCACTCATAATGGCTGCATTCATAATAGATGGCAGAGAGCATGTGGACACAGAGCGGAGAAAACAGCCACTAGCCATATGCTGGTAATGACCGAGTTAAAGGCAGGGTGGACATGGTCCCTTCAATGATGCATGCTCTCTTCCTCCTCTTCTATTCCAAACAGCCCCTAAATGGTGCAAGAGGCTACCAATAAACCAGAACCTCACCTCAGCTACCAGATGGCACAGACAGGAAAATTGAAACGGATGCACTTTTTCCATCTCGTCCTTTGTCTTGCAGGCAGCTGCACAAACATGGAGCATGCAGAAATGCATGCTCTGCTCGAGTTGAGTAAACTACGTGTTTTGTGATGCTAAATGACAGCACCTCAGTATGATTGCATTGCTCGAGCTACATTTGCTTGGTAGAAAGCACATCCACTTCTTTACCCTAATCAAAGAGCATAGGCCAAACAGAAAAAACAAAACAGGATTAAAGAAAAACGTACCACCAGTCTAATCCCAAAGACTGATTACATGCCTTTCTGATCAAAAGCAGACTTTTCAAAGCAATCCTGATATCAGAATTATATTTCTCGGCTGGAATGAAGGACAAAAGGCCCAAAGAAGTGAACCACTGTCGATATTATCACTGCAATAACACGCACATTTATTCTAATAACTATTTAGTGACACTAGAGGGTTGACAAGCAGGTTGAGTTTCCATGACAGAGAAATCCAGGCAGCAGGCACTGTTTCTGTTTACAAGTTGGCTCAAGAAGTTTAAATCCCTGTCAAACAAAGTGTTCTTTTTTCTTTCTTTTAATGCTGGTTTTGCAGAAAATTAATTATAGTGTCCACCTCAACAGGGTAGGACGAGGGCATTCTTCCCCGCACCACTTTCCATAACAACACTCGGGGCTCTAGAGAATACTCTGGGCTAAAGGAGGAGTTTTCATTTGGCATGGATTCATCTAAGGAAAAAAGCTGGAGCTCTTCCAAAGACAATATTTGTCAGAGAAGCCTCAATTCAGAGCTAACAGTGTTTATTAAATTGGGAGCTGCTGTACTGCCTTTTTTCATCCTCTGATCTGTATGTACTTGGAATCAGTTTCAGACTGAATTTGAGAGTTGTTCCTTTTTCCCCTCGCTCTGCAGTCTCTTTCAAGTCTGTCGTAAACAACTGATCAAAGGCGCAGCGTTTTAATCAGACACAACAGATGTGAAGTCAGATGACCGTGGGAGTGTTACGTTTTGGTTTTGATTCAGTCATTTTGACGACTAGTAATATCCAATCAATGGGTGATATGGGGCATGGCACTTGAGAGGAAAACTTCAGAGAGATGTTTAAAGGAACATTAGCCTAGCTTATTTTATCTTCAAATAAAATGTTATAGGTGCTGGAATGAACTTCAACAGACCTCATAATCTCCCCATGCTGGATCTTCAGCTGCCTAACAAACAATAGAGAACAAGTTTTATTGGTCTGTTGACAAATGCTTTAATTAAAATGGGTGCAAGAGGAGGGTTAAAACGGCACTAAATAACCGATCCAAGGCCACAGCCGAAAACGTCTGCCCCAGGGGGGTAGGAATCAAACCTGCGCTGCAAACAGGAACCTTCAGCCCACAGCTCAGAGGGTCAGAGTAGATTCAAAGTCATCCGATTGGGTGAGACGTAACCATGGAAACATTTGAATAACCACAGAGACCGCTCAGATACTTGAGCAGGCTGTTAGCACCATGTTCAAACATTTAATGCCCCCTCTACACTAAGACCTAAGAGTCTCTTTCCAAGTCACAGAGCTGGAGCACATCCAGACAAAGACTTTCCGACTCGCAGCACCTGCAGAGCTCAGCTGGGGGGAGGAACAGACACAGTTGCATGTTTAAAACTATATCTAGGTCAGCTATACTGCACCAACCACACTTCCCCAAACAAACACGATCGCTCAGGAAACACCCCTTTTTTGTACCAAAACAGATGAAGTCTACTGTTCTCCATGTACTCTGTGTCTGCAGCACGTTAGGCCACAAGCTTGCATGGGTGTGTCTCACTCCTAGCCGGTATGTTTACTTTTTCTGGTACACGTGTCTGTTGTGTACATGTGTGGCATGCACGTAAGGCTATATTTACAACCTCTTTTTATGAGATCATATGCACTAGGTTGGATTAGGCATTGTGTAGTGTCGCCTTGCAGATTTTACTCTCGCTCTAAGTACGTTCTAAGTAAGACTGGCATGTGTACAAAGAAGTCATCTTTTGTTTATCTGAGAAGAGGTTACAAGGTCATCGCACACTTTTTCGCTATGAGCTGTCACACTTTTACTCTAACCACAAGTCCAGGCATTTAACAAAGGCCTTGCAGTCAGGGGAAGAACTTCAACTTGCTTGCATTAAAAAAAACGCTTCCTTGTGCATGATTCAAATTAGTTTTAATCCTTAGATTAGTAAACAGGTTTTGCTATTCAAGTCAAATGGCAAACAAAAAGAAGTGAAACCTTGTATACAATGCACCGATTTACAGGTCACGTTGGCAACAACTAGAAAAACTAACGTACTTTTAAAGGGGAAGTTCAATCTAAGATATAAATTCTGTCAATATTTTCTCACGCTCACGTCATTCTAAACCTGTAAGTCTTTCTTTCATCTGAAGAACACAAAAGAAGACATTTTGAAGAATGTGTCAATGCCCTTTATCTTTCGTTGTATGTACTAAAACACATGTTTTCATCAGAATAGAAATGCACACGGGTTTGAAATGACACGTGGATGAGTAAATGATGACGGAATATTAACTAGCTTCTAACGAAGTCTGCTCTGTGTTTGTTTAAAGGTATAGCAGATATAATTTCATTCTCATGCAGAACATTAAAGCTTCACTTGAGCATTTCATTGGCCCCTGAGCAGCAAACACAAACCAGACAGAGCTGAGTGAGGTGAAACAGGAACTTCAATTTGACCTATTTCACAGAGTTCATTTCCTGTTTTGCCCATTCGCGAAGAGACGCGTGAAACGAGACACCAAAACACTGTTAATGAATGTGGCCAGAGAGCGGATGTCACAGCCACGTAAAATAAATGTCAATAATAAGACTTGGCCTGTAACAATAGACACCTTAACGCAGTCAGGTTTAATGCACGTAAATCCCATGTTTCTCTTTGAAGATCAAAGTAGTGTAAATAGCACACTCCTATACTTTCTTGTTTAAAGTTTAGCCAAAGTGCATACGCTAAATGAGCTGAGGTGCTCCCCTGGACGTTATCTTAAATCTCATCACCCGTTACACCTATGATATTTGTCGCTGCCCCGCCTACTGTGCTAAATTAGTGGGGTGAAATGTTCTGTGCTACGTTAATATAGAATGAAAGGGAGGCTAAAAATGTTGTTCCAGGACATTACTTTTCTGGAAGGGGTTTATTTTTAAATTCACTCTGTCCTGCTTTTATTTGCAATATATGTATCTCATTCCTTGCCTTTTGCAAAGTGTCTACAAAAAACACAGATTTTAAGTGTGTAATTGAAGTATGTAATCATTCTCAAATCAGACCGTAATTATATTCAGAGGTCTTTTTTTTTTAAACAACTTTATGCCAAATTTTCTTTCTCCCTTTTGCATTCAGCGTACTACAAGAGGCTTGGAGAAGGCGTAATTCATAGCTTTATCACCTCTCATTAGCGTAAATGTCATAACAGGGGTGGGATGTTTAAGGCAGCACTTTGAGAGCTCTCTGTCTGCAAAGAGCGGCTCAGTGAGTTGCAGGAACATTCAGAGGACAGGCCCTTTATGTTTCCTCCACCTCTTGCTCAAAGCCAATTCAGTCCAGCGTGGCCAATTCAATTGAAAACTCAGACAGAATCTGTTCCAAGCAGACCAAGAGCCATTCTATGAGAAAACTGAATAATTAGACCGATTAAAGACCTCTGATTCTGCACAGGCACAGCGGTGAGGTCCGTCTGGTGGGGGAGGGGGTGTTTTCGAGTTAAGGGATTCCTTTAGTAACTATGACTAAGTCTGTCCCGCTTCACCGGCCAGTAAGACCCCATTATGCATGCCCAGTCAAATGTGTTTAGCAGATATCAGAGATTTAGATGTCAGAAGAATTCAAATTAGAGTTCTGTCTTTTTTATTTATAGTCCGAAAAACAAGTGTGCGGAATAACTGCTGTGAAATACAGTACATGCGGTTTATCAATATTTTTGTTCATATTCTGCTCATGTGGCAAAACTCTGTGACCACACTAAATGCAGCTAGGGCTAAAGAACTGTCCTGTATACACATGAAGCACTACATTATAAAGTTCTTTAAAGAAGTCAAAAACTTTTAAAGTTCTTTTTTTGCAACACATCATGAAAATTAAATGCTTTAGGGAATATTAATATTGCACAGACACATGGACCAAAAATCTTGATGATTAAAATGTATTAATTAAAAACAAATTACCATCAAAGTTTTCATATTAAAAAGTTGAAGAAAATGTAAAAAAAAAAAATTTAATTTAATTTAAGAATATTGAAATGTTAGGGTTTCTTTTCTTCCCATTGTATTTAAATAAATATTTGGTGAAGAAGCAAACCCAAAAACAAAAGGCTATACTTTTTAATTAAAATAGTAAACATTTTTGACCCCATTAACTTCTGTATTTGTCAGTGTGGATACAATGGTTTGTTAAATGAATACATTTATTTTCAATGTATGGATAAAAAATAATGTAAATAATACATTTGAAAATAAAAATATTTATTTGAAATTCAGAAACAACAAAAAATTATTTATTTAAATATAAAAAATATATATGGTCTGAGACCATATTAAATGTTTTTATGGAAAATGTTACATAAATGTTTTTATTTTATTTATTTATTTATTTCTTATGAGAAATGGGTTGTGTCTTTTATAGGTGTGTCCTCCACAGCTGTGTCTGTTAACGGTTGTCTACAGGTCAAAGGTCAGATATTGCAGACCCACTAAAACATTAGTCGGTCCACTGCTCACAGATGTCTAAAAGTAACTAACACTCACAGTTTCCCACAAGAGAAACATGCTACACCCCTTCAGTCCAGATGGCACCACCCTTTCCAGAAGAGCTGAAGCACCAATCTCACCCTGCATGCTTGCAGTATATTAGCATATAAGTAAATAAAAGCGATACTCCAAACACTTCACACAACACTTTTCATTATTTGCTTATATCTCTCTCACACACACACATACCACTAGTACAAAAAAACTTCAAACAAAATGGTGTAAGCCAACCTTCCCTAAAGCATCCCAACATTTACTGGGTGTCATTTGCAAAATTAGGTTTTTATATAAACATACTTCAAGATTATTCAATCAACACAGAGTTCCATAGTGAATCAAACTTTGCATGCGTTTTAGTGAATCATATCAGATAATTCAGTGTAGCATAAGCGCTCCCTTGTGGCAATCACAAAACTCACAAAAGTGACAAGCTTGGGCCATTTCTTTTGCATGGATTCACCTTCTCTGCGTTAAGAGCCAGACAGAATTTGTTTCACTGATATTACACAGAAGCAGATTCTGAGTTTAATTGGACGCCTGTCAGGCTGTGTGCGGTTCTGTGCTAATGCCACGAGGTTCGAGTCACGGTTTGGAGAGGGTACCTGTTAGTTGTAATTAGCCTTAACATGCACAGCTGGATTTAAAGGGCAGTAAAACAGCAGCAACAGGTGTGAGGTCTGCTTCCAAGTCAGTCACACAAAACACACCCGGCCATAAAGTCACTACCTCACACCAAGGTGCGCACGCACGCACGCACCCTGAGATCGCAGCTGAGTTACGGCACAATCAGGATCCCAGCAGCTGGCAACAAAACAGTTACTTTAGACTGTAGACTAAACAAATAGCCTACTAGACAAATACCAGTGTCAAAAGACGCTCTGGATGTGACTGGGCTTCTTCAGTGGAAACTGAACCCAGCGGGAAGGCCTGACAGAGCTGGAAACGAGTGGAGGAGATGGCGTGTTTGTACAAGTGTTTAAACCTGGCCAGGCGCCGGACATTTTTCTGAATGAAAGAGGCGACTTTTTAAAAATCGCACCTCCCTCCACGGGCCTCCGATGCACCGCTTCCCAAAACCACGAAACGTATCAATCGCCTAATGCTTCACCCTCAAGGAATCCCTCCAAAAAACACAGTGCGCAGGTGCATCTGCTCTGAAGTTCGCAAATAAATGATTTCGCTCTCGACCGTTACGAAGTCTGAAGACTATTAGCATTCCAGCTTGGTGGAAACTTTTTCCGCATCTTTAGATGATGAATTCTCCAAGACATTACAAACTAGTGCAAGTGCAAATGAAAATGTTCTACACACTAAAAAAAATGGTTCTTTTAAGAACTTTTCACTGAAAGGTTCTTTGAGGAACCAAAAATGGTTCTTTTATGAAGTCCTCTTTGGGAACCTTTATTTAAGAGAAACTATAAAGAACTTTTTTTTACACCTTAAAAATGATTATCATTATTCAAAGAAGAAAGTGAAAAGTTCCTAAACATAAGTTTGATGTTTGTTTGAGTTTTTGTGAAGAATCCCCCCACCCCCAGGAAAAAAAAGCCACGATAAGGTTTCAGAAAAACATAATTGTGTTTCTGGGTGAACTATTTTTTAAATATCTGGGGTCACAAACAATAATTTTCTACATCTGTTTTCACAGCTACAGACTATTTTTCCAGAATGAGATTATGTCTATATGTTTAAAGCAAATGAGGTTGGATGCCTCTGAGCTATTCCACCATTTTTGTCAATGATATTTTAAAGAAATGAATGTAACCTGATAGCTCCCTGGTTTAAGTCACAAACACTCACCACCTGCTGAGGCTGGGGAGAGGGGCGGCTGGAACCTTGGTGCAATCAATCAGCAGGCTAGTTCAGACGAGGACACTGGCAAACGCTCCTCAGGAGCTTGCGTGTCGAGAGGCCTGGCGTGAACTGTGGAAGCAAAGCTCCCTGCCAGCCCTCTCCATAACTAAAGCTGATTTAGACTGAGGGCCTAGAACGGAATTAGGTTTCATCCTCTGTCATGCATTTTCATAGTGATGTTTTGAGTCCTGCGGCCCTCTTTGATTCGGCCAAAAAAATCCTGGGCTTTTTTTGTCTGAATCTATGTAACACAAGATGAAGAGCACAGCAGGATGAAATGCAGTCCTCTCAATTTCAGTCTTTCCTTCCAAACACTAAGAAAAACAAATCTAATGTTCGTTAAACTGACCTTGGCGTTATTTAGTACGGTAAACATTCTCCTTCACGTTTCCAAATTGTTATTCCTTAGCGAGCCACTCAAGATTATAAATGGACAGTCGAGAGATATATATTTGCAATGAGCGAATGCTTTTTTCACTGTTACATCATGATTTACATACTGAATAAATAGTATCCTGCTTCCAAGCATGAAACTGCGTCCCAACGAGCCTTTCAAAGATTTTACAGTGAGTGCAAAATATTATGAAATGTGTTAAATAAAAGAAATGCAATAAAAAGGAAGGCTTTATACTCCCTACAGCCTAATAAACATCTGATGCCAACATGCAATGTTCTGACAGAACGGGAGAGCTTAAATACAGATCCCTAATACAGTTTTATTTGAAAGGGGAGCATTGATAATTGGGTCAATGACAAATTAGAGAAAAATCAAAGTATAATATTATAGGTAAAAAGGGTAAAAATATATATAAAGGTTTTTTTATTTGTATGTACACATTTAAAATGGGAGTGGTTGTACCATTTTATATCCCGATCTAACCTTTCCATGTTTCCATTTTTAGGAGGTGTCCTCTGTTGATGGTAAGATTTAACAATTCAAATCAGTGCATCGGCATGAAATGCATCGATTTAAAAAGTGTGCATCGCATACAAATTGCAATTCATTTCTAACATGCTTGGATAGGTAAAAAAAAAACTATTTAAATATAATTATTGGTAGATGTGTTATAATTTTAT
Source organism: Enteromius treurensis (assembly GCA_032275025.1). NCBI lineage: Eukaryota > Metazoa > Chordata > Actinopteri > Cypriniformes > Cyprinidae > Enteromius > Enteromius treurensis. The sequence goes on along the minus strand of JAUCMU010000080.1, from coordinate 9,430,704 downwards.
TATGTAGAAAGTGACCAATAATGTGTAAACTGTATTTTACATTTGAATTGATTTCTCCTTTCATCAATTGACACTCTCTCATCATCACAAATAACTATTTTAAGGTTGTACTTCACACTTCACATGTCAATGACCCAACTACTAAATTATGCTATGCTCTTCATATATACTTTAACTGTTCCAGTGAGGAACAAAATCTGTCAGGAGATACTTTAAGAGTGGCAAGGTGTTTAACCAGCAAGGTTCAACGGCTAAACTAAGGCTTGACCTCCCCATGTGAAGAATCTCAGAACACCAATAAATGACCATTATCTGAAATTTCATATGTTTGACTTGACAGTCAAAATATCCTTCACGGTTCTAAAAAAATGACTTATCATAGTAAACCGTCCACTCTCACTCTCAGCAGCCATTCCACAGTAAAAGCAGAAAAATGGACCCATGCCAGAATCAGTCAATATGATTTTGTCTTACTGGCCTAGACTTTACTTGGCTTGGCCGATGAGCAGAATTTCCCAAACTGAAATTCTCATGGTAGTAATATGTGATTTTGATGGATGTGCACCGCCTGTTTCCCTTGAGTGAAAGAAAAAGAAAGGACAATAATGCTCTCTTTTTGGTCTGACTATGAGGACTCAATTTGCAGTTCATCTTGGTGTCACATCACTTCCCATCTAACTAAAGCTTCTCACAACCGACCCAGATAGCAGAAAACACCTGTGGTCTCCATTCAAAACATCAGCTAACCAGAGTGACAGTTTGCAAAATGTCTGTCGGATAAATCTTTCTTCAATAATACAGGTCGGACAGTAAAGTCAGCATCAGTTACCAAAACAGATTTTAAAAATCCAAGATGGTCCATGATTAAAAACTGAGAAATAAAGAGAAAAAAAAAAAACAGCTGTTTCCAAATGCCCGAGGAAATGCCTGGGATTCAAAATTGAATTTAAATCTGGAAATAAATAGAAGGTTTTTGCATTTTGAAAAATTCCAAAACAAAGAAATGTTATGACATGAAATAAAAACCACAATAACAGTGGTCAGTTTGTACAATTGGTCTAATGCTGTTGCTTCCAAACATAAGGTCCTCTTTTCCCACATCATCTTAAATCATACAGGAGAACAAAATCATCAGGGTTTTTGCAGGGACTTTGAAGAAAAGGGACAAACCAACAATAAAACACGAAATTCATGTGGACTTTCAAATCACCAGCCAACCAAAGATGAAATTATAGCCTGAGCCGAAGAAACCAAAGCATTTATCGTTCAAAGCCTTTGTTCCAAAGCCTAGTATTTCCTTGAATCAAAGCTAAGTAAAGAGGTAGGCAGGGGTTAAATGAAAAAGCAGCTCTTGTTCAAGCTCCCCCCATTATCAGCCCTTCACCCGCCTCGGTTGCACTTGAATCTTTTTGCCACGCGCTCGCGGTTCTTCCCTGCCAACTTTTTTTTAGTGGGTGCCTCCTCCTCTCTTTTTCCTTGCCTCGAACCTGTCAAATCCTATAAGCGAAAACATATTGAACGCACACTATTTTCTTTCTTTCTTTTTTTCCCCTGTTTTTCACAGGACTAATGGATTTTCAATCTACGAAACATTTGTCTGCATGACATCACCCATGGGTTTTAACTGCATTATTTCACCAGATACTGTACTAAGGAGAGAAACACTTTCATTACCTTCATAATTCACTTTGGAAAATGTTCCTCTCCTTTCTCTTTAGTTTAGCTAGTTATTACTACGGGAGCAAAAAACGCATCCTTACTTGTCACAATGGCATGCATTTAATTAGCTGTCTCATAACAGATTGTGATTACAAAAAACTGTGGTGGACGAGATTCCTGAATGCTGACCTTAATAAAATTGCTGCATGGTCATCAAATTCTATATATAGGCCACATTTCCTTCTCAAGTGTTTAAGCAGATCAAATTCTACTAACACCCATTAACTTCACACTAATTGAGCTTGTACTTTAGCAGTACATTACTGTTTAAAAGTTTGGGTTGAGTATGTTTTTTTTCCGTTTGGCAAGAAGGCGATAAATTCCTAAAATTATACTCCTAAAGATTTCTATTTCAAATAAATGCTCTACTTTTGGCTTTTCTATTCATGACAATATCTCAAAAAGGACTTCCACAGAAATGTGTTTCCAATTTTTTCCAGTTATGATAATAAGGAAATTTGGCACAGCAATAAGTTACATTTTTAAATATTAAAAATAAATTAAATTAAATTAAAATAAAAACATTTCACTGTATTCTTGATTAAATAAATGCAGCCTTGCTATGCATAGGAGATTTCTTCAAAAATAATAATAAATGAATTAAATAATAAGAATTATATATATATAAAATTACCAAACCCCAAAATTTTGGTTGTAGTGTAGAATTTTTTTTTTAATGATCTAAAACTATTTAAAACCTACATTATTAATAGAATTGGATAACTAATTTATATAATCTATATGCTAAAATTTATATTTTTTAATTTACATCAGTATTCTTATATTGTGTCAGACATTACAGCAGCAGCCGTTGCACTGTGACTCACCAGTTGACAGCCTGATACCAGTTAATACCAAAACCAGGTGCATCAAGGCAATGGCTATGCCTACCAGACTCTCTCTTACTTGCTTTCACAAGCCTCAGAATTCACAGGTGACGGTGATTGGAGATGTTCTTGTGGCTTCATTTGCAGATCTGGAAACCAAATGTTAGAGAAATGAGCAGTTATACCTTCACACACCACATAAATACATTTGGTACAAGCTAATTGTTCTCACAAAAAGGAATCTGTTTAACTTTAATGGAAGAAGGTGGGAAATTTTAAGGAGTGTTACTGTACCAAAAGTCCCTCGGCTACAGAAATCACTCAAAACAGTTCTGGTGAATAATTACTGTTTTATCATGGTTTGGAAAAACACATCTGATTGGCTCGTGGATGTGGGATGCCAGCAGACACAACACACAGCAGACTCAAGGTATTTACCTCAAGGTTCACAATGTGTGTAGGTTTACTAGAAGAAAGACAAACAGCATGCTGAGAGACGTGACAGACCTGAAAGACCCAGATAGAGCCAAGCAACGCCCGCTGATGACAGACAGCCACTCGTTCTTTAGAGTACCACTGTCCCAAGACGTCTTGAGCAGCATCGGTTGATGAGGCCACTTAAAGAGAAAGTAAAGTGCAAACATAAACACAAAAGCTAATAAGCCTGGATAAGGGCTGCTAATCTTACATTTAAAACGTAAACGAGTGACTAATGGAGCTGATTAAGTACTGCTTAAAATGAGATTTGGTCATAGTTACATTACTTTTAGCCTTAAGGCCCAAAAAATACACCAGGCATAACAGCCAAAGCAATGATAAAGAAAACAATGTGTTAAGACAAACAGTTAAGATCTACTTGCAATAGCTTATCAGCCATCACCAGGTGCCATGCAGTCTGCTGGTGTATCACAAATATTTACAACCTTCTTTGATTCAGTCATTTGCCCTTTTGTTGAATCAAGCGCGTTGAAATAACTCCAACCTCAGGTGCCAGACATCACTGCAGTCAACCTGTCTGATGTTAAAAGCATTGCACAGTGGGTCAAAAACCATATCAGTCAATTTACTTTTTTTTTTTTTTTATAAATGAGCAGAAGAGAGAAACATCTGGGCATTATAAATGACTGCAATTGTCACTCACAGAGCTTTATAATGTTTCAGGCATTGTAAAGCAATCACAGAGGCTTGGAGTGATTTCACAGGTCTGTCTTTTTCACTAGACTATAAATAACCCTAGAAGACTCCCGTGAAGCACAATGAATGAGTGTGTGATACAGATGGGCCTTAAGTTTTACAGCAACATAGTAAGTTACAGTACAGTGTGTAAACCACACGGCAAAAACCAAACACATTTTTTTTATGTTTCTTATTGTTTAGATAAACAGGAAATCCCACACCAACACCACTGGTTGAGCCTGAAGTTAACATAACATAAGGTGTGCATTAGTATTTAAAGGTTTATACAAAAAATAATTCATTTCACATTTTGGATCACTTCAACTTAGGCATCACAACATTATGCATAATGCACAGTATAACAAATATATGTTCAATGCAAGATTCTTTGAAGACTACAGTGAAAAGTTTAATGTGAAAAAGCTAAAGAGTAAAGATTATAATTAGAGGAAATGAGCATAAAATAAAACTTAAAACACTTAAAATGGCTTTGTTAATAAAAATAAAAGGTTGAAATAATATATTATATTAAGCTTACATTAAAAAAAACTTAAATGAAAATGTTACTTAATATTACTGGGCAACCAACTGATATAATGTAAGTTAAACTTTAATTGGACATAAAAATTATTAAAGCAAAAATGCAAATAAAATATAAATCACATAAAATATTAAATAGTAAATATAATATAATATATATTGTTATATGTATTTTAAAGCATAAACATATTTTTTAAATAATAAAACATACAATAATAATTCTTAAATTATGGTTAAATAACATTGACAACACTGTCCAATAACAACAAATAATTAACAATAAATAAATAAATAAAAACTAATAATAATAATTTCAGCAAATAGCATAATACAAATTATGTACACTTGCATTATATGTAGACTCCTGTTATATTAGTGTCTGAAAAAAATATATATATTTAAATTCAAACGGAGCTGGACAACAGATTTCTGTGACCAGAAGAAAACAAAACTGAGTGCACCATTTATATTCATGCGTGTTGGTCTGTGCACACAGAACAGAGCAATGAAAATGCATTGTTAGCGTCACTCTAAACAGAGGTGGTGGATGCATGTAGTCTGACATCTTCAAGCCACACCAAGCTCATTTATGAACTTACTTTTTGCTATAGACCACACTTACTTGGAGGGACATACTGGACCTCTTCACCTACCCAGGTGGGCTGGGTAAGGAGAGACATTTCATCACTTTAAAAGAGGAGAGGGGGGCAAATTTTATCAGCAAATCTGAGATCCAATGACAAGCAGTGAAGCGAGGCGACTCGGGACCTGGCAAAGCACTCCACATAGGCCTGATTCTCCCAAGGGCTTCGCTCTCCATGTGTGGTCCCTCTCAGTTTCTCTCAGGGCCTGTGTGCCTCCATGCACATGGACAATATGACAACACTGACGGCCCAAGATGAGCCAAGACAAGAAAAACAATCAAGCCAGGGCTGTGAACTCAACTGTGAGAGCTTGATTTTCACTGCCCTCCACTCCCTATCTGAAAGCGGCCCACAAACACGCATACACACACAGGATCTAGTCTTTTTTTCCACACTCTGCTTGGTAACGTAGCTTAATGGAGTGATGGTAAAGATCCAGATAAAACATGCCCCCCTTCTTTACGTCCTCCATATGCTTTGATTTCACTGCTCTGAAAGGAGGGAAAATGATTCATGCTGTTGGCGTGCGTGGCGGAGCTGCAGCTGGACGCTGCACCTGCAACTCCCAAATCTGGGAAAATAAGCTCCCGGGAGCAGGAGGAGAGAGACAGGCCGGGCTGTCACACTTATATACATGGAGAATACCTCGTCACAATCCAAAGCCGATTACTTTGTATACAGAAGAGCAGCTTAAACTCTCTGGTTTATAGAAATTCCATTGATTCATTCATTAAAACGGCCGCAAACAAAGCAGGCATCTCATCATCGTGTGATTCAAGCCAATAAAAAGCAGCTTGTTCCAACAATAAAGGCTTTAATTACCAACCCAAAAAAAAGGTTTACTGTTGATTTTGTGATGTTTCAGCTTCCATGATGATTTGCTGGGCTGTTTATTAACTAAAGTGGAATGTCAAAGCAGCACTAGATCAAAAGGCCACACTTTTAGAGATCTTTACTGTCTTCTTTTGCTCTGTCCACGGGAGAGCCTCTAACTCATAACACCGTTGCGTGAGACTATTGCCTCCATAAGCGAATTCTCCAGTTGCATACACACACACACGTACAGACATTCCACACGATACCCCTGCACATGCACAAACATACCAGGAATAATGACCCCCATTACTTCTCAATCCACAGAGACATTTAGATTGATAGTGTTTTTAGTCATTGGTTTTAAAGCATATTTTATTTAGCAGTACATTTCAGAAAAGAGAAGAGTAAAAAACATTGCAAGTTATAACTAAAGGGATAAATGACAGCATGCTTTACTTATCCTCATGCCTTCCTACAGTATGTGCCTATAACTATCTTCTAAAAGACAAACACAATGGGTTTTATGATGACAATGGTTGAGATGTTTAAGCCCATCCATCAAAAAAGTATTTCACACAGCGGGGAATCAATCTTTTTGAGTAAGTAAAATATCTATATTTAACGCATTATAATCTGTATTTTCTTCATCATTTCTAGCTTCCTTTGCTCATTCATGACAGTGGCGTCCCAGTGGATGAAGCAAGATGCAGGCGTAGTGTCATCCCGAGTTCTCCTCTTGTCTTATATCATTCAGCATTTTTCTTTACAAATCCTTGTTTTGTACTTCTAACTCGTGCCCTGTTTTGTTTTCTTCTGCGTTTGTCAGAAGCTTGCTCTACACCAACGTCCTACGTCAGGGTTTGCTAAATCTTGCCCTGCAGGGCCAATGCACTGCATTGAGTTTAGTTCAAACCCTGATCAAACTCACCTGCCTGTGATTTAGCCTCATGGGCCAGATTTGAGGATCTCTGTCCTAAATCATCCACTGGAACGTCACTCTCTCTTGATTGTGAATGCATTCATGACAGTTAACGGAAGCTAGCTTTATGAAGTTCTAATTATGGATTTTTTTTCAAACAAATGCATTGATTCACTTCAGGATTAACCCCTGGTATTGAACACTTTTTACGATGGATGAATGAACTTTAGTTTGCTTTAAAACCTCGACCCCCATTTACTGCCATTTTCAAGCTTGGAAGAGCCAGGACATTTTCCACGTTACTAAGAAAGTTAGATACACCTAGAATTTGTTGAGGGTGAGTACTCATGGGGTAATTTTAGTTTTTGGGTGAACCAAGTTCCAAACCGGATTCCAAAAAAGTTGGGACACTAAACAAATTGTGAATAAAAACTGAATGCAATTATGTGGAGATGGCAAATGTCAATATTTTATTCAGAATAGAACATAAATACGGAACAAAAGTTTAAACTGAGAAAATGTATAATTTTAAGGGAAAAATATGGTGATTCAAAATTTCATGGTGTCAACAAATCCCAAAAAAGTTGGGACAAGGCCATTTT
>JAUCMU010000080.1:9376415-9423361 GCA_032275025.1 Enteromius treurensis | reverse complement strand
ATCTCCACATCATTGCATTCAGTTTTTATTCACAATTTGTTTAGTGTCCCAACTTTTTTGGAATCCAGTTTGTACAAGTCCATATTATTTAGCTTTCTTGAAACCTCACCACCTTATTTTCCTGTTAATGGATATAAAAATATTTGAGCATATTAATTACAAGGACATAACGTGTTATGATGAGACTATTATAATTACTTATTACACTTACTATTTAAATAATATTAGTATTATTTAATTGCAAAAAAAAGACTAACATGATTGAGAAACATTATTCCAACGTTGTTATTATTTCTATAATCTATTTCAAAGTGTGAGCAGTTTTATGTCATTTTAACCCATATTTTCTAAACGCTATTTGCACTAAATATGGTTATACAATTACTAACTAAATAATACTATTTAATAGAGCTATTTAACTGCAAAGTGCACATATAATAATAATACTGAAATAATGATATGCATTTAAAAATAGCTGTATAAATGGGACTTTTTTTCTATATTGTTACTATAGTTTATTTCAGAGCGTGAGATATATTTGGTGAAAATATTCATTATTGGATTGCACTGTGATGTTACAGTGAGTTTTAGAGGGTTAACAATTAAGTGGGACACACAGTGGGATATCACAGAACTTAAAATGTACTTAAATCAGTGATATTTGCATGCCAAACTATGACACAGAGAGAGAGACACACACACACATAATCTCTCACGCAAACTTGTGCAGCCCCTCTATTCACATGCAAACAGCTGGGTGAGGAATGTGGGAAAAACACGCTCCCAGTTCTGTTTTGAATAGCACTAACTTCACTGGTCACCCACTGCCACTTTGAAGCATTCAAAAGCACTCTTGATACTTCACAGACAGACTGTAACGTGGGATTATGGAGTGCTGCTGGATGTTTGTAATAATATGACCTTTGTCCTTTAGTGAAAGAGATTACTGTACCTTATGATGGTGCCTATAGTTCCATATCATGAATACTGGACCTGTTTAAACAAAAACAAAAATCCATGGGTACAGATAAAACATTGTCAGACTCGTATCTCATAGTGAGATCAATTATCTTGTTTCAGCAGCATGGCTGGTGACAGACATAGAGTTATGTCATGCTCAGGAAAGTCCCAACCCACATTTTTTTTTTTTTAACAACCGATAGCATCTATCGCATTAACAACCTGAGATTTTTTCGTTTAATGGAGATATTCAGAACTAAATATGTAAGTTTTAAGTCTTTGGTATGAACTGTACAAAAGCAGCTGAGTTGGTTGGTGCAAAATCTTCCCTAAACAATCCCATCTCCCTAGACGATTCATATTTTCCTGGGCTCTCAGCACTGCCTGGTTTCACTCTCTGACTCAGACCGGGAGCTCAAGTTTGTCACTCTGTCGTTGTCATTGCTAAAATGCTGAGACCCTGGAACCAAATTTTGATGGATGGGCCAAATGAATAGTCTATGCTCATCAACGGTCCCGAGACAAAGTTCTCAATTGCTCCCTTCCCTTACGATAACACTGTACACTTCACCAACTCATTTTTCATTTTCTTCTGACAGATTGACAGAAATGCAGATGTGTCACAAATGCCTTTAGGGTGCTGGTGCAATTGTGCATAGTTAAAACCGGAATGGACTTATAAATAGGCTTTTCAAGAGAAGAGAAAATGTTTTACAAATTCTTTTGTAGAATACAGGCTGTTAAAAAAATAAACTATACAACAAATAATATTTAAATAATAAATAAATAAAATTGTTAAATATTAACTAAATAATACATATATTTATAAATTTAATATTCTACTTATTGTAAACATTATAGCTTAAAAATGAATATTTTAATTTAAAATATATAATATATAATTGTTCTAAAAAAAACACACACAAAAAAATTACATATGCATATTTTATAAAAGTATTTTTCTTTTTTACATTATAAATATAATTATACTATATTATAATTATTATAATATACAGATTAGAATATCATGTATTAATTTAATATAAAGTATAATGTATAATATACAGAATATAAGCATGACTATACTGTATGACATTGAATGCATAACAATAAAAAATATTATTTTTATTGCAACAATACAGTATTATTGATAATAACATATCTGTCAAATTAAATACATAAATGTGCTTCAATTTGTTAAAAATTATTATTACTATAATAATACTATTTTTGTGTATAATGTGTGTTTGTGTGTGACACACAACAGACTCACCAGTATTCATCTGGCTACTGTTACAAAAGAAGGGGTCCACTTTGTAGGGAGCTATACATAAACTCGAAGGCACTGTGTGATGCCGACTGCCATGCTAAGCTGGGCTGTTGTAATCTGCCAGTTTAAGAAACTTCATACAGCTGCTGCTCAGGCCAGAATTGACTTTGGCAAACACTCTCAAACCTCAAGATCCTTAACAACTTATGTCCTTTCTGCCATCCAAGGCAAGCAGAGCCCTGTCAAAGTCATGTCAGGAAACCTCAAACCAGAGGAGTGTATCACAGAGGCCTGCAGGCACTTACGCCAGCGCCTCCTGCAACTAAATGAGCCAAGAAATAACATTTTTGGGCGATTTATGTCTTTTGCACGACCACAATACTAGGAAATGACATGAAATACTGTATAACTGCTTTTACAGCACTAAACGTGGTGACAGTTGTGTCTCCGTTGCTGGCACGCAAGCCAAAAATAATGTTTTTAACGCAGGAACGCACAAACAACGCATCCGTTTGGCAAATATTTAGACACTTTTCGATTCAAAAGTAAATACAGAAGCACATATGCCGCGACATTAATATTTTATAGTTGTTTACTAAACATAGAAGTATTAATTTTCCATTGTTTACGTCTGTTTGACGACTTGAGTCTTAAAAGCTACGTTGTCTTACACTTTTGTTGCAACTATATAGTGATATATTAACATAAACCTGTTTCTAAACACATACGTGTCGTTTCGTTGTGAAATTAATGTATGTATTTGTTTATCTATGCCTGCCAGGAAGAAAAAATAAAAACGCTACAAACAACGTGGACGAAGGTCGAGCTCATGCTAATTACATTAGGCAAACGGTTTTGATTACGTGCCTGTGTTGTTGAGTTACGTCATCACGTACATTAATATTCATGAGTTAAAACTTTTTACGCTTTAAAATTTTATTTAAAACATTTTTTACTATGTATGCTAATTATAAGAATTATTTAAGAACAGCTTTGCTGCTTTCTTCTCTAAAAAGGGTACAGTGTCTTAAAATCACTATTTTAACCATGATTCGTTATTTTGTCCTTATTATTATCATCATAATATATTGTGATTAACTAGTAGTTTCTGTCGATGAAAATTGAGAAAAAGCATTTTTGATATAATCTTAGCAAAAGAACAAGATTTAAAACAATAAATATTAAGTAAAATTAAATAAGTAAAAAAAACAAATACATTTGAGTACCTTTTTATTAAACATATAACATTCACAGTAAATACATACAACAGAAAATGTTTTAAAAGGACACTCAAATGTAAACAAATAAAAATAAAAATAAAATAAGTATAAACATAGAAAAAAAAAAGTTAACATAAACATCTTTAAAATAAATAGATTCAAAATATATAACTAAAAGTGAAAAAAAAATCACAAAAAAAAATATTCAAAGTAATATTCAGTAGCTAATCCTTATATAATATATTATTTCCGTCAATGCGGTTGTTTTAGCAACCTTCTTATGAGGTGATGAACAGAGAGGTTTAAAAAACAGTTTTAACATATCACCCAGCTCTTTTTATCCTGATTCTCAAATCAAAAATAGTACATTAATCATATCAAAGCTAAAAAGTTTGTTGTATTTTCTGCCACTAGAGGGAGCAGCGGACAAAAGCCACTGATGACGTGTCAAACAACATGGCTGCGCCCGTGATGGAGCACAACAAGCTCAGTAGCAGTGATCTTTCTCATCTAGAACGAACAGACAGCACTAACTCTGAATCTCCTTCAGAGGATGGAAACTTTGCAGACGATGTAGTTGCACTTGTTCAAAAAGAGATAGGTGGCGATCTTAAGTCGCTAAAGAAGGTGTCAGGGCTCTTGGAGAAATTGACATTAGAGAACAAGCAGCTGGAGGAGCAGGTACACAAAGCCTGAATGTAATTGTTATAAAGCATAAAAAAGAGTTAAGCCATTTTATTGCTTGTGAATTTTATTTATTTATTACGATGGGTTTGACATGGGAGACAAACTACACCAAATTCCTGACTATTTGTTTTAGTTAGTATTTCTGATTTTTTAAAAATATTTATTATTAAATTTACAAACGTATTTTGCATACGCTGAAAGCACATTAAATGCAAGTGAAATGTCTCGTTTAATGTTTTAAATAACTTTTGTGAAAATATGAAATGAAATTATGTACCATCCTCATTCAGCGTCACAGATACATATTTATGTAAACATGAAACGCATACTTCTTATGACCTGTATGGGTATGCAATAAATTAAATATTTTAAAGAAAAAAGGTGATCATACTTAATCTTATTAGATTTATAAGGATTTCAAAAATTCTTGCTGATAAATAGGTAATACCTAGTTGACCGAAGGATATATTGATTATATTATATACATATATATATAAATATAAATAGTATATATTGATTAAATATTGGTAAAGTAAAAAATTGCGAGAGCTGCACAGTAATGCCTAAATATCAATCATTCTTGTTCTAAATTTGGCTTTTTTTTTGGTGAATAAACAGTTTTTACACCGAATTACATTTTAGTGAGTGTCTGCTGTAATTCAATGTATGTTAGTAATTTTTACGCTAATAAAAACAAAAACAAAATATGTACAGAAAAACTAAATCTCTATGGTTTTGAAACACCTTTTACTCTTTGAGCCATATATGTATAATTTATGTTCTATTTTTTGCAATCATTTAGTATTTTTGTTTTATATGTGTATAGTTAATTTTAATATTTATACATATAAATTAAGATTTTTGTATACTTTACTTTATTTGTGTATACCTGCAGGTGCTGACCGTGTCCTCTTCGGTGCCGTTACGTGTGTCGGCTGCCCTGACCGCAGCAGAGGAGTCCCGAGTGAAGCTGGAGTCTTTACTGGAGAAGGAGAGACTTTTGTCCAACACTTTACAGCAGCATCTGCAGGGCGCACAGGTCTGGGCCGACAGCATCGGACAGGTCTTGGGTCAGATAGATACATTAGAGAGGCATATGAAGTACCTTCAATGTCTGGCTCGTATTGAGGAGCTCAGGTAAATTGTGCTTCCAGATATTTTGGAGTGTTTATAAGTGTTTACATTGGTCTCTAACACAGGTTCCACTTCACTTCTTTTGCGTTGCATTAGTGACAGCATCCAGCAGTATCTGATGACCAATAGTGTGTGGGATGCGGTTGGTGCAATAGACAGGATGGCCTCTCTGGATATGGGTTTGCGGGAGTCAGGCTGCAGCCACTTGCAGGCTTTCCTCAGAGAAACACTTCGCTTTTGGCACAAGATCCTTAAAGATAAACTGGCCAGGTATTAGACTTATTTAGAATTGGATCTTTAGAATAAATATTTAAGTTCACACTAAATGTTTGGTTTTGTTTCAGTGATTTTGAGGAAGTTTTGACGCAGTTCCACTGGCCGTTCATCTCGCCGCCAACACAGACCCTCTCTCCCCCGGCCAACGCACAGGAGCTCAACAGCCAGCTGGATCTGCTGGTCTCCCAACTTCTCTCTCTCCAGACCTCGTATCCTTAACCTTCTGTACTCAAATCCACTTTTTACATAGATTCATTTTCTCAGTACACTCTACTTAATTGTATCGGTAGATTGATTTGGGGTCACAACAATATCCTTAAAGGGATAGTGCATCCAAAATTTAAATTCTGTCCTTAATATCTTACCCTCATCAAAAAGATATTAAGGACATGCAGTTGTTGTTATAAAGCTACAAAAATACTTTTTGTGTGCAGAGAAACAAAAAATAATGATTTTATTCAATAATTTCTTCTCTTCAGGGTTGCCTTCATGAGTGTATAGCACAAGAAACATTACCTCTCTGGGCAATGAATGTGGTAGTCTTGTTGCTGTCTATGCAAGGGTCCGAAAGTGCTCAGATTTCATGTCTTAAATATCTTAATTTGTCTTCTGAAGATGAATGAAAATCATGTTATTGATTTATTATTTATTTATTTTTCTTTTTTTAAAGATGCAAAGCTGGGCATTTATTTTATACAAAGATATTCTTAAAGTTTAAGACAAACTGTATCTGTATTTATTATTTATTTATTAAATACAGATTCATTTTCTCAATAAACTCCACAATGACTTGCTTAAATGGTAAGATAAACTACACAATACTTACGACAACTACAGTATTTTTTACTTACTCTGAAATTTATTGAGGTCAGTGTTTTATTTGTTAGTTTTTTTATTTAAGGTGCAAAGCTGGTAATTTTCCTTGACAGGTGTTGAAGCGATGACCTTGTATCAGAGAAGTCGGAAACTCTATCTCGTCCAGGGCAGTCCCAGACTCCTCCACTCTCATTGCCCATTCAGATCATGCTGCTTCCCCTCAGTAAGAGATTCAGGTATCACTTCACTGGAAACCGTCAGACCAACAACTTGAGCAAGGTTAGAGATTATTACACTTTTTTTGAGTAGGCAAGCTATTGATAAATTATCATATGTCCATCAATGATATGATATACCATTCAACCTTTACAGCCAGAGTGGTATTTGACCCAAATCCTCATTTGGATGGGAAACAGTTCCAACTTTATGGATGAAAAGATTCAGCCTATATTGGACCGTGCTGGAGCCAAAGTTAACGCAAGGGTATGTTCATCATTGGATCGGTTAAATTCTGTTTTCTAAATGCATAATATTTTTTTAAATTTCACCTTTTACGTTTTAATCAACATAACATAACTTCCAGTAAAGCAACCGTTTTGTCTTTAGTTTCTCGAATCCCTGTCCCTTTCTTGCAATTAGCTCCAGGCTTCCATTCAGACTGGCCTATAGATAGAACCAATTTTTTTTTCTTTAATACATTTCACTTAAATGTACGCCACAATAAGATCATTTCGTTTTAGTGCATCAAAGCCATCTGTACGCCTTAAAGTCTTACCCATCTTTCCCTCAGGTGGAGCTGTGCAGAGGACTGTTGACTCTGGCGCAGGAGAAGCTTGCTCATGACGCTCCTCGATCGCTTTACGACGATGCTCTCTTCTGCCACCTAGTGGACGAGGTGTTGCAGTTTGAAAAAGAGCTCCGTAGCACCCACAGTTACCCACGAGCCTACCCCGGTGTCTTGCACATACTACTGGAGGAGACTGTGTTCCAGAAGTGGCTCAGTGTGGAGAGAAAGAGTGAGTGTAAACGCTAGGAATTTGAACCTCAGCTTTTCAGTTTCTATGGTAAATTAAATTTTGTATGTTGCTTTCTAGTGGCGGTGGAAAAAGTGGACGCTATGCTGTCTGCAGAGGGAGCCTGGAGCTCTCAGTATAAAGACATCACTGATATGGATGAACTTAAAGCACCAGATTGTGCAGAGACCTTCATGACCCTTCTGCTGGTCATCACAGGTATCAATAAAAAAGTAATCCTCATATTTGATTCTTAAGGTTAAAAACTTTTACTAAATCTATCCACAACCCTTCTCTTAGAACGGTACCGTTCTCTGCCATGTCCGCGGGCTCAGCTCAGTTTCCTGGCTTTGCAAAAGGAGCTGGTGGATGATTTCCGTATCCGCCTCACACAGGTCATGAAAGAGGAGTCCCGACAGCCGCTAAGCCCTCGCTACTGTGCCATTCTCAATGCTGCCAACTACATCTCTACTGTTCTCAGTGACTGGGGGGACAATGTTGTAAGTGTTTTTGAGTCACACTGAGGCTAACAGGAATTTGTATGAGGGCAAGTGTGTCCAAACCTGTTCCTGGGGGGTCACTCCAGGGTTTAGCTCCAACGCTAATTAAACACATCTGAAACCAAAGTAATCAACATCTTCAGATTCACTAGAAACATCCAGGAGGGTGTGTTGCAGCTAGAAACTGCTGCATGCTGGCCTTCCCGGAGCAGGATTGGACAACCCTGTATGAGGGTAATGGGGGACATGATTTTTATTTTTTTTATTAGCAGTCATTTAGCTTTTTTTATTTCCTAGAAAAAAAAACGACTTATTAAAATAAGTCTTGTCCTCCAAATTGCCCAAGTCATGTGGTGTAACTAATATGAATATTTGTTCAGGTCAATAAGTATATTAAAATATCAAATATTTTGACTTTTTTATGACTAGAAGTTTAGTTCTGGTTGTACATTGTCATGTGGTGCAACCACTCATTTATCTTTATTAATTATGAATTCATGATAGTAAATAAAATATAAAAGTATTATATATATATTTATTTATTTATTTATTTATTTATTTATTTATTTTTCTAATTTTAAAGAGTTTTTAAATTGTTAATATATGTACTGTATAATATAATAATAAAAAGCCTGTAAAATTAGAAAAATAAATAAAAGTATTAAATCTACATGAGTGCAAATAGTACATTTCTAAGAGGGTTTTGTACCCTCTTATCCATCCCTGACCCATTAATAATTGAAAAATATTTTTCAAAAGTCTTGATTGGGAACAAAAACACATACATACACAAAATCACTTTCCTTTTGTTTTCTCTCAGTTCTTCTTGCAGTTGCAGCAGGCTGCAGTGTCCGTTGGTGAGGAGATCCTAGGTTCTCTTGGACCTACGGAGACGGGGCGTCTGGCCTCTCTGGAAGGATCTTTGTTTGAAGCCCTGTTGGCCCTGCTGGAAAGGCTACGAGGGGACATGCTGGGACGATTACTGGATGCAGTCATGAGAGACGTCAAAGAAAAGGCACAGCCATACTGCAAGGACAGGTACAGCAATAACTGAAAAACAGTCAATTTAAAAGATACCGTGTGTGGGTGTGCTTATTGTCCATGTTTAGTTTAAGGCCCCAAAAGCTCCTAAATGGCTCTTTAGTTGACTGAAATTAAGAAACTAGAAAATGAGTTAGAATTGTTTGAATCTGAGAGCAGGAATATCTGGGTAGGCTGTAGAATTGATTTTGAAGTGTTAAGTATCTGAAGTGAATCTGGTTTATTTCAGGTGGATCTCCTTGCCATCACAGAGTGACCAAGCCACTATGTCATTATCCAGCTCTGCATGTCCCTTGATGCTTTGCCTGAGGGATCACCTGCTCCAGCTGCAGCAGATGTTGTGTCTTCCTCTGTTTCAGATGTTCTGGCAGGGCCTCGCCGAGAGACTCGACAGCTTCATCTACGAAGAGGTCAGTCTCTTGCCTCAACTTTTTCACTGTTAAACCTTAATTTAACCATAACCAGGAGTATATCTTAGCCTCGAAATCAAACTTGAACATGTAGAATGCTTAAATAAGGAGAAATATTTAAGAAAATCTTAACTGTATTTAAAATCTATGTACAATTGTTTGTTGGAGTGTGTTGCTTATCTGTTTTTTGTTTTTTTTTTTGCTCTCACCCTAAGCTGATCCTGTATAACCATTTCAATGAAGGCGGGGCAGCACAGCTTCAAAATGATATGACCAGAAACCTCTTTCCTCTTTTTGGACACTACTGCAAGAGACCTGAAAACTTCTTCAAACAGTAAGTTGTTGTTTTTTTAATCAGAGCTAATATTTAGAAAAACCTGATTCTAATTTCCCTCTTTCCTCGTGTCAGTGTGAAAGAGGCCTGCATCATCCTAACTCTTAAGGTCGGCCCGGCGCTGCTGTTGTGTGATGTGCTGAAGCAGTCAAAGGAAGATGATGGTCTTCTGAACCATCAGCAGCCCAGTCCGGAGTCAGTGCTTAACGAGCTGGGAGTCTATAAGCTGGCTCCCAGTGATGTGCAGATCCTACTCAACCTCCGCTCAGCCTGGCTCAACCAATCATAAATCCCTCCAAGCATTACCAAGCACTAAAACACCTGTTATACTTCAGATATGACTGAATGAAATATCCTAAATCAGCAGAGCTTCAGTATTTAAAGTGAACCCAAGGGAAATGTAAAAAAAGAAGAAACAAGTAAATTAAAAGATGTTTTAGTGCTGCTTCTTTATTTAGTGTTAAATAAATCGTTGCATTTTTGAATATTAAATATGTGTTGTTGGGGTATTTTGTTTTATCTAATCAGTCTGAACAAGATCAAGGCGGTGGGTTTTATCTCAGAAGAGAGAGAAGCCACGTTATGAGGGCTGTATCTTGCAGTGTGCCACCTTTTGCAGGATTGAAGCAGCGTTCCAGGTTCTGAAGAGTCGGCATGCTTGGATCAAAGGGAATCTGCATGGGTACAATCAAATATCAGAGACAGAATAACTTTTTAGATGATATTGATAAGCAATAAGAAATTTTGCCTTAAACTTGTTAAAGTATTAAATTACAAAAACTGGGGGAAAAAATCCATATTAAAACTGTCATTGTATATAAATAAAACTAAACCCCATTTAGAAAGGAAAGGACAGTGTAACACTTTACCTCTGTGATGGGTGCTAAATTGAAATCAGACTTCAGTAAGTTCCTGATCTCGGAGCAGATGTGTGTAGTTTTCTCCAAAAGCATTTCCTAAAAGAAACCATTGTGGATGAATGACAAAGACAGGTGAATTCAGTGTGCTCTACATTTATAGTTGAGCAAAAGTACAACATGGTGATTTAGGACTCAGAGACACCTGTCTGTGAGGGATCGGCGTTGCATTTTTCTTCTGTTCCTTTTTTTCTTCTTTTGGGCTGAAAGAGGAGGCTGAGCTGGTGGATGGTGAAACATGCTCATCAGCCTCTACACATGCTGTGTTCAGCAGGGCATGAACAGCTTTCAGCCTGGATGAAGCAATAATAGTAAACTAAACTTAATTAACTACCACTTAAATAAAACAGTCAAAAAGAAAGCGCTAAATCTTAACCACAGAGCCCTTGCTGACAATAATGCACTCTGTAAAAACAGTGTATATGTATCCAACACAAACTACGGTTTGTCTTTGGATGAACAAAATCTACCTGTCCAAACAGATCGCTGTCTGTCCAGCCTGTAGTGCTGCTACTGCATCTGAAATAGGGCTCATTGCTGATAGAGGAGCATTATTTACAGCAAAGAGAAGCAGAATCTGAAGAGATCAAATAAAACTTTGCTCAGGAACTGATATGCATTACAGGGAGATTTAAATAAAAGACATTTTATTTTAAAAAAGAACTCTAAATTACTAAAAGAATAAAACATAAGTTCAAATCATTTGTCAAAAAAAAATTATAATAATTGAATTACTGATTACCGTGTTGTCCTCTGATGTGGGTCTGTACCATTGGATGCTCAGTTCCTGAATTTCAGTGCTGGCCCAGGGGTATAGAACTGATAATGACTGGTCATGCTGGCAGGAGTTAGGTGAGAGACAATTATAATGATTTGATTTTTTTATTATCATTTGGTAATGAGGTAATGCATATGTGTAAAGAAACCTGTATTCTCTGATGACTCTGTATTAGAGCTGCAGAGGGATCAGGAACGACCCACTGCTCTTGGTAATAGGGTTGGTGATGGCTTAAGAAGGTGTGCAACTGAGAGAGTCTGAGTACAAGTTTAGGATCACCGGACATAGACAACAGCCCATCAACACCCTGCACTTCTCCTAAATAACACAGCCATTACATAAAAGCATTAAAATGATCACCATTATTACATAAAAAATATACAGAGTACAGAGACTGGTAACACTTTATACATAGTCCACTTCAGATATTCTACTAAAAGTAAGTTATTTGGTAACTACCTCAACTAGCAATCATTAGAGTATAAGTAGAATGTCTGCTTCTTATCTTGTAACACTTTATTTTGAATTGTCCACGGCATACAATATACTATGAGAAACTTTGCAAGTATGTCAACTTCAACTAACCCTAAACCTACCCTAACAGTCTACTCTGAGAGTTAGTAGACATGTTCTTACAAATTCATGAGAATTAGTCAACATGAAGTTACTTATAGTTAGTAGAATGTCTAAAATGGACGATTAAAATAAATATTAAAACAAAGGTTCTCAGAGTTTAGGTCTATTAATTGTTGAATGAACTGAATAAAACCCCCTAGTTTAATAGAGTTATTTTTCCATACCTGTTTGTGAAGAGACCTGTAGCAGGTTGATCAAGTGCATGTAGTAGCGGGACATATGAACCCAGGTCAGCTGAGGGCATTTCCTGTTGTTGATCTCATCCTCAGCATCCATGAATGCCTCATGAGTGGTGACTGGGTTCCCAGAATTTTGTAGTCCCCCTGTCAATGGAATCAGCACATGCACATATTTAGAAATAATAAATTTATTCAGCAAAGATGCATTACATTGATTTAAAATGACACCAATTTGAATCCAATACAATCTAAATACTGTTTGTTTGTTTTTTTGCAATGTGTGGACTGATTTGGGGTTAAAGTTTACCACAGGGGTGGAAGAGATCATTTAATGCAAAGTCAGGCAGGGCTTTTATTGAGGAAACTGGAACAGGGTCTCCAGTTTGCACAGTGAATCCATGCAAATTGTCACATTTGCCAATAACTTCTGATGTCTACAAGACAAAAAGTATAAAACAAGGATAAATAATTTACATTGAACACACTTTATACAGATGTGTGGATGATGACCTTACAGACCTTTAAAGCTATCCTCAAACAAATCCAGCAGAGCAGAAGGCAGGTCTCTCTGACTGTTTCCTAAGAAAATAATATATAATACACATAAATATTACAGAACCACTCTACTGTCATTCTCAAATTCTGTAAGGTTTCACAGCACCTTTGTGGTCTCGTCAGGTGCTGGTGTCAGATTTTCAGCGAGTGACACATCTTGTAAGTATATCAATGCCATTTCCAGGTAGCAACTATGTGTCAATCTGAAATACACACATGCATAAAAATGAGAGTCACGTTTGAACAGAATTAGACAAGAACTTTAGTAAAACAACTTTCTTACCGCAAACCTTGGCTAAGAGAATGTTTAAATGTAGTTAAACACCCAAAAAAGGCCTCTAGGACTTTCTGGGGATCAGATTTTTGCATGGAAATTAGATGTTTGCCCACCATTCCTGCAGACGCAAAATATTGACCATCTAAAATTATTACTGGTTTATTAGAGAAGATGCTATATATAAAGATTACTCTCTACTGGTTACCTGTACAGTAGAGGATGTCAGCCTCCAGTTGGCGGTCTCTGTTGGCAGAGGCTTGAGAGATGCTGAGTGCACACTGCAGAACTTCCTGAGCAGATATAAAGGGCCTCCAGGGTTCTTCGCCTTCCTTAGAGGAACTTGACAAAGCCTGCAATGCCAAAGAGTGGCCTAGAACACATAATCTGTATTCATCACAACAGCATCTGCTTAAGCCAATTTACAAAGCAAAATTTATATATGTTAAGCATGTGAATTAACTGCATTAATTTAATACTTCATTACCAGAATTTAAGTGGAATATCTTTACAGTTCTGCCTTTTTCTCTTGTCTTACCAATCCGCATGGTTGTCTTTGCCAGCAGGGGAAGCTGTGGAAGATAAATATTCTTCAGGCCAGATAGCAGTTCCACCTCGCCTCCATTTTTGAGACTTATGGACTCTCCAAAGGCACAGAGCTGAAAACAAAGAATATCCTTACCATTACCACGTTACCGCTACTAAATGTAAAACTGTTGCTTTTATATATTCAAAACGACCTAATTTGGGAGGTATTTATCTTTATCAGATGTGTACCGTTTTAGCACATTTTAGATAACAAAGGTGAACTTCACAAATATTTACTCTTGCATCATACTTCAACAAATATTTTGAGCATGATAATATACAAAACCTGTTGCTGCAGTAGTTTCTGTGTGAGCAGGTGGAAAGTCTGGCTTCCTGTTCCTCTCAGCTCACTAAGAAGTAACACAGCCTCAGCTAGAGTCATTTGTGAGCGCAGAGACAGAGCATTTCGCCCAGATAACAAGCTCACAATCTCCTAAACAGACACACACAACATATCAGCCAACAGAAAGAGTCAAATATCACTAAATCAAAATCAACTGTCATAACAAACTACTGACCTGTAGCATGGACATACTGTCTTCTCTAGGTCTGCCACGGTGTGTGTTGAGTTGGACGCCTTGCAGAAGCAGCAGAGCTTTAGTGTCAGGGTCTCCCCAGGCTTCGGCCTCCTCCAGACCTTCTTTCAGCAGTCGAAGCGCCTCTGCACTGCTGTCCACACCTGCACAAACAAGCCCAAATGGTCAAAAAACAGCAAATACATACAACATTACATCCAACAACATTTACACCACATTAAACTTTGCAAAGCAGCTAACCAGAGCAGATTGCAGTTCCAGGGATATGGCCTACGAGGGAGCGAACTACCGCCAACCTACAGCGCAGCCAGAAAAGGACATCCATGCGTTCTCTTGCTTCCACTTCTTCAGGAACATCTCTGCTAGGGAGATCGAGAACAGACTTTGCATCCCCGGAGCTTGTCTGTCGAGAAACAAACAGCATAAAAGCCTAATGAAACTGATGCAAGATGTAAGTAAGTATTTCAGAGGTTGATTATTACTTGATGTGCTTTGGCTCTGGATCGTCTGAGAGCAGAGGAGGGCGGTACAGGAGGAGGCAGTGGGCGGAAGTCACTTTGAAACACAGGAGACCTCTGGATTAGCCTCAAAGTAGACACTGACAGATCTGCACTACAATAGAGAGGAATGACGTTTAGATTTACAATGGATTCAAGCATACAGACATGCATGCATCTCTGGGAACATACAATACCATTGAAAAAAAAAACACCAAGACTGCATTTATTTAATCAAAAACAGCAATATTGCTAAATCTTATTAGAATTTGAAATAATTGCTTTTAATTATAATTTATTTTAAAATGTCATTTATTTCTGTGATGACAAAGCTGCATTTTTAGCTTCCATTACTCCTACTGCTTCATATGTTTGTGGAAATCCTGATACAAATTTTTCAAGATTCTTCAGTGCATTAAAAGTTCTAAATTCATGCAGAACAATATAACAGTCTTTACTCATAATTTCTAAATAAATTCAAATTCTGTTCCCCAGCTTTGTAATCGTAGTGTTCATATAGACACCCACACAACTTCACAAATATGCATCTTTCCTCATGATTTATGTTTCTGTACTACCTGGCAGACATTCTGCCCTGTTGCATGTTGATATTGGACATTAACAGTCTGATCTCCACTGCCAGCTCCATTTCTTCAGAATCGGTGCTCAGAGGATGTGGGGTGAAGAGCTCTGGACCAACCAAAGCATGTGCTTCTTTTAATAGTATGGCCTGAAAGGGACAATAAAGAAACATTATGTTCACTTTGTCATTAATGTTCTTGGCATTTGGTAGATGCATTTATAATTGTGTTTATATCGCTATACTTTACAGCTACTAATGCTATAGGGTCAAATAATGTTAAAACCCTTTTATAGGCCTAGATCTGGAAGAACAATTTAACAGAAATGAAAGCTGGACAGCTTTAACGGTAAAATGGAGCACCTTGACTTCTCCTAACGTGAGTTTCCTGGCACTGAGCTGAAGACTCTTGGACTTGTCAGAGATGGAGACATCAGGCAAACACGAAGTGCTGGAGCATTCCTCCTGAGATTTGGATAACTCTGTGGGTTAAAGAAAATTATTCAGTAATGTTTTAAAGAGATTTATATTCTGTAATAGTCCATAATAAGATGATAATGATACCTGGTGTCAGTGGCTCAGGCAGGTCATGTATAGTGCTACACACAGCCAAGATGAGATGAACTCTGGCCATCAGGAGACGCCTGGTCAGTTTTGTGCCATAAAGAGCCACGATGTCTTCACATGGCCCCCTGTTAACAACTTCCTCCATAACCTGAAAAAAAGATCACACAAAGTATTTTGCTTTTTACAAACAGTACAGGATGTTGTCAATGAACTTGATGAACTTGATGTGAAAAAACAGGTAAGCTTACTAAAAGATTAGAGGGATCCAACAACAGTTTGCCTTCGTTAAATATTTCCTTTGTCTGTGGAATTCAATGTGAACAGCCAGTCTTCAGTGTCACATGATACTTCAGAATTCTTTTTAATATGCTGATTTGGTGCTAAAGAAACATATTAACTCTGGGTATAACTGGGTATTTATTTATTGTTTATGCTGCGTTACCCAGGATGGCTCCACTCTGTGGTGGCCCGCATGAGGAACAGGCATTTCCCTGCCAAATGTGAGACTGCTGAGCTCTTTAAATGCCTGAGTGAAGGCCCCCAACTCTGTCAGTACCTTTACCTGTATACACAAACATAACATAAACCCACATGTCTCAAATAGACAAATACATTCAATTAAACACAGATTTACAAAAACATACAACATCCTCAAACCTTCAGTATTCTGCATTTGACAGTGAGGTGCAGATCCCGACACACTGTTCTGGCAATATACAGGTACAGAGCCAGTACAGGAAGAACCTGAAATAAGCAGTACGATGTGTTGAATATTAAGATGGATCAGACATCAATTGTAAAATGCACAAATGTGTCTTAATGTAAGTGTCAAGAAGTGCTGCTCTGGTACCTTGAGAAGGTGTCCTGAGGTGTACAGCCAGTGGCAGAGAAAAGATAAACTGGCAACAGTGGTGCCAAGATTCCCTCGATCTGGCTCAGAGAAGAGGTCGATACCTGGGATCAGCTCAGTCTCCACAGAGTATGTGGAGTAGGACAGGTCCGTAATGGGATGAGGTAAAGAAGCCATCAGTAGGCACTGCGGAGCATATGACTCTTATTAAAGAGTGCTGACATGGGTGCTGCTGGTCATAATTTCCTTATCAGCTGAGTTCAAAACACTACTTTTTCAACACTACGAAAAGTGACTCGAACCTTGAAGAGTTTTTCAGAGAGAAGGCAGCACTTTGTGCGCTGATCGATGTTGGAAGTCAGGATGTGCCTGTCATTAGAGGTGAAATCATTGTCTTTAATGAAGCACAGTCACAAATGCACTTCATGGTTTCTCACTTACTGTGCAATCTTGGTTGAAAGCAAAGCTCCCTGAAGACAGCCCCATATCCCAGCATGCCGCAGGGTTTCCTGAGAGGAGCTGCTGCCCCATGAGTCGCCATCCCAAGATTCCAGAACTCCAGAGCTTTGCAGAGCACAGTCCAAAGCCTTACTCCAGAAAGAGAGTGCGGATCTAGACACAAACATAAACACATATTAATGAAAAATGCTAGTTTATCCATATATGGTGTGAAATCAAATCGTCTGATTACTTGCACTGCTGTTCAAACGTCTGTGGTCAGTAAGATTTTTTTACAGAAATTAATAGTTTTATTTGACAAGGATTTATTAAACTGACCAGAAATAACTTTACAGAATATATAAAGGTAAAAAAAAGTTTTAAAAATACAGTTTTTTTGAACTTTCTATTAATCAAAGAATTCTGAAATGTATGCAAAAAAAATATTAGGCAGCACAAATCCTTTAGGATCATGTGGCACTGAAGACTAATTAAAAAAAATGCTACTGCAAATTAAATTTTGCCGTCACAGAAATAAATGGCATTTTAAAATATACTCAAATAGAAACGTTGTTCACCAATGATAGTTTACAAACATTAAAATATCTTAGCAACCACTAAACAAAAACTAAAAGGTAGGGTAAACACATAAATATAACTTCAAAGTAGGAAAATAAAGCTGTGAACACATCATACTTTCGATTTCCATTGTAGAAATGCAGGTTTCCAAGGTCATGGAGTGCTTGCACCTGAAGGGAGCTGTACTTATTTGCTTGAAGATATTCTGCATAAAAAAACATATCTGTACTGCAAAAGCTCTAGAACACATCCTGCTTATAAGATGTCAACGTTCAGACTGCTTCTCACTTATAGAATTGTTGTAGGAAGTGAAAACAGTCTGGAGCTGTGTTGGAGGCAGGGTGGTGCTGTAGATGGAGCCCAAAGAGCTGAAGTCCTCTGCAGACAGGTCTAGAGGGCTGATGCCTGGCGGGGTGCTGGCCGCCATGCTGAATTCCACTTTTCCCTGCAGAATGCCGCTGTTCACTTTAGAGAATGGCACCTCAACATATGCTGAGGCCACATATATAGGGTTTGATTGAAAGAGTAAACAGAATAGAGTTATAACACAGAAGAGTAAAAAAAGTATTGACCCCAAACTTGTGCCGTGTGTAAGACTTACAGTGCTGTGTGTCTGCCAGTAGCAGCAGAAGTAGAGTCCGGCTGTGCTGAAAGGTCAGCAGTGTGTGATGTCTTTTCTCTAGAGTGTCTCTGAAAGACTGCAGTGTGTCCGCTACATCCAACGGTACACACACTAGACACATGGCTCTCTTCACATCTACAGGAAATTATAAAGTACGCACGCAAGACTTAATTATGGTATTTCAAAATAATTTATTACAAATTTGGGTTATTATACATACAAAACGGTAAATTAATCAGAAAATAAATGGGACCTGGCAATCCTTTTTGTACCTGTAAGTTTCTCTGGGTCAGTGATCATAATACGACCTCCTCCGCAGGGAAATAGTAACTGTCTGCTCACATAATTCCTGCATGTCACCTATGGATGACAGTTACAAAATGTAGACATTTTTCCAACTCTAATGGACGCACAACTGGAATATCCATTACAAAGTTTTGCATTGAACAGGCTATGAACTCAGAATTTTAAGCGGATCTTGACAAAGTTAATCAAAATGATGCGTATGTGAACATTTCTGTCAACCTTATCTCCAGAGATCATTTCAGTGTAGGTGAAGTGAGGTTGAGGGGCTGGAGGGCCCCCGAAACAGCTGACCCTGTCCAACAACCTCCTCTGCGCATGCACCAGAACAGGTGTTACCATATGAGAGTAGCGCTCCCTGAAACCCATCATGCATTGCTTTTCACTAGCTATACTTTTGCGATAGAAATAATATTCATAACATTTACTTGTTTCCTTTGAGCAAGGCTACAAATTAACGCTACACCAGCATCAGTGAGATAACAGCTTACCGAGTATATGCATTGAAAAATAGGGCGAGGTGGGCCAGATTCTCCCACTTAGCTTGATAGTACAGAAGCTCTAATGTGTGCAGAACCAGAGTCCTCAGCCAGCGCAAATCTATAACTGTCCCGTCATCCATTGGGGCAGAAAAGTACAGGCTGGCCTCGAGCTCTACATCTTGATCATCATAAACATTCCACAGCTACAGAATAAAAAGAAAGATTAACAGTAGATGTCATTTTATGAATGGTGCAAATGACCATATTAAGGAAGCTGCAGGATGACTGAAAAAAATGTATAATATTTGATTAATTTAATTTAATGAAATAATTCACATTAATAATTTTAATTATCTAAATTAAAATCCTAAATAAAACTACAATTAAAAATTATATTGTAAAAAATTATATCATACTCAAATTATATTTATTACTTAGAGCGCCTTCAAACAATGTGTTGAATAAAGATTGAGAACCACTGCTCTAGAGGTGATGTAGATTGACCTTCAGCTTCTCCATCATGTCCATGAGAAGATCTGAGGCCAGTACTAGTAGGGGAGTGATAACTGTATACAGCTGCTCTATTGTCAGCCGTCTAGCATTGGCGTCAGGGCCTTGGGTTGGCTCTAACATCAGGGCCAATGAGCTGGATTGGTCCCAGAGAGTCCGACACACCCACTGTAAAGTTGTCCAGTGACCCCAGCGATGTGCCAGCACCTAGTGGAAAAAGATTGGAGATGCTTACAAGATAAAGTGCATGGCAAATCAGGGCTATTAAATTAAACTGCATTTACCATAGCTCTGCGCATGTGTACAGAGGCTTTTTTGAGTGTGTCCAGTAACTGAGACGTGGTTTGATGATCAGGATTGCTGTCAGCTTTAGGGTCCACTTCACCTTCAATGACACATTCGGCAGAGCTGAACTCCTCGTCACTGCTATTTGGTTCTTCTGAGGATATAGTGTAAATTAGGACAATGATATACTGCGTCTACATGTATTAAGTACCAAATCAGCATATTAGAATGATTTCTGATGGATCATGTGACACTGGAGACAACAGTGAACAACAGTGTAGAGCTGTCATGCTAAAGAGACTTTAACCTACCTTGATTAGCATCTTTAACTTTGTGCTTCACTTCCTTTTTGTGAGCACAACGTCTAAGACGAGGTACAGCTATGGGACGTGGGAAAGTCAGTTCAGGTGGCCTGATGTGCTGTGGAACATTCTTCCACTTAATCAGCTTTCCACAGTGAGCCAGAGAAAAGAAAGACTGTGAAAGACGGCTAAAGCTGGAAAGGATAGAAAAAAGCTCAAGTTCAAGTTTCGAACAGTTAAAGAAAAAACAGTAATCAAAAGGTATTAATAGAACAGAAAAAAAGTCTTGATGAGCTTGAGTTTAAAGATCAGTTTTGCTGGTAGATCTGAGTACCAGAGCTTTGGTGGGCCCAGTTTCCTCCTTAGCAGGCCTAGGTGGGCACAAGCCAGACTTAAATTAACATGGCAATGCCAAAGTGAATCCTCAGAGCGAATCTGCCTCAGTTTAC
The DNA here is from genome assembly GCA_032275025.1 of Enteromius treurensis. Taxonomy (NCBI): domain Eukaryota; kingdom Metazoa; phylum Chordata; class Actinopteri; order Cypriniformes; family Cyprinidae; genus Enteromius; species Enteromius treurensis. The sequence continues at coordinate 9,402,773 of JAUCMU010000080.1, read as the reverse complement.
AGCGGCGCTGATGTTTTCTGATAAAAGCAGCCAGATTATTTAGCAGGAAATCCACAGCTCTGACCTCTCTGAGGGACACAGCAAATACAGATAAAGTTTTAAAGACAAAATCACATACACTATTTTTTAACACTTTATAATACTATTTCCAAAGGATCATGTGACACTGAAGATTGAAGTAATGGCTGGTGAAAATTCAGCTTTGCTTATTACAGGAATAAATCTTATTTTTTTAAAATATTAAAAATAGAAAAAAAGTTCATATAATAATATTTCACAATATTACAGTTTTTACTGCATAAAAAACATACGTACATTTCAAACCCATAAAAAACGCTCAGAATTAATACTACTGAATGTTAGTGCACATGATTTCAAATAAATGTTAAAGATGGATTATTGCACTGTTTTGCACGTTGGGCTGAGAAATGTTTTACTTTGGAGAATTTTGGCTCTTGAATGCAATCAGAAGTTTCTTCTGTAGCAACTTCCTGCCATCCCTAAACGTGCCATCTTTTTGTTTCTGAAACACAGATTTAGAGATTGTTTACAAACTGAAAGAGAACATGCATTTAATTTGTGCAAATGTGTTCACATGCGTCACAATGTTAACACGAAACTTACTTTGGTATTGTACTCAATCACAGACGTTGTGAAGTCTTTAAACTCCTCCCCTGGTACATCTGAGTTCTTCTTTAGCCCGTACAAAGCCTCATCACATCTGGACATATTACAGAAAGTAAAGAAATGTACCACCCAACACCTACACACTCATTGCAAGCATGGACTACACAAAAACACACCTGCTAAACCAGTTCAAGATGTTCTGCTCCCACTGCAACACAAGATCCAGCTCATCTTCTAGCAGGGCTTTCTGGAGCAAGTGTGCAACAAACTCCAGAAAACAAGACTTCTGCTTGAATTTCATCACTAGATCAATCACACACGAATGCAAATATACAAAATAAGTGTATGATACCTCTTTCAGTGAATCAAGCTTTTTCTATATGTGTTTTTTTGTTATACCCTCTTTAAAGGCATGCTGGAGGGGGCTGTTTTCAATCACCATGTAGAGTACAACAGGGTCTTCCTCTCCAGTAAGCTCACATGCATTAGGCCCTGCATCAAAGGCCATACAACATACTTTGTAGTGATTGTTTAAACATTGGTTTCCTGATTAGGATATGAGAAAAAAGAAGAACCTGTATCTTTGCAGGATGTAACATCATGGTTTCCCACTATTTCTGTATGCATGGTTTTCATGGCAATGGCCCCTAAAACATTTAGCTGCCTAATTGGACCCAAATCATGGATGGATGCCTTCTTCTGAAAATCGAATTCACATGCACTGACATTAATATTTATTAAAGCAGCATAGAGGGTCTATGATAAACAATGAGGCACACATCACACACCCCGTCCAGCTCCTTGATTTCCTGAAGAAGCTTCATTCCCAGCTCAAACACAGATGATGCCATGCGACTCCCCTGAGAGGACCTCAAGCTCTAAAGCACATAGAAATTGATCGAAATTTGAGGTCATAAAGTTATTTTTCTTTGTTTTTAAAAAAACAGTACACATTGATTTAACAAAGCTACATTACATTTAGAAAAAGTAACAGTTAAGATATTCATAAGGTTAGAAAATAATTCTTCCTTACATATTCTTTCTTAAAAGGCGAACAGTATATGTAATTACTACCTTGGCTAGATAATATGTCATACAAGCGACCATGTGTTGCAGGGACTCTGTGGTGGCAAAAGGCCGTTTCTGCTTGAGGACCTCTGGAATCTCCAGCAGCACAGTAAAACACTTCAACAGCACCTGAAACACACAGATGCATTAAGGCATCTAAAGTCACATTTGCTATACATTAGCCATCATATACATCAACAGCTGATTTAATCATTAAATTATGGAACTCCTGATATTTTATTGTTATCAAGCACATTTATAAACGCAGCCACCTCTATGACAGGCTCAGAAGGAATCTGGTTGAAGATTAACGGAGTGAGAAGGTCGTAACAGCTCACTACAGCCTGCAGGGCGCCAGCTCTGTCATTGAGGTGAAGAGCAAGATCAGTGGCCACCAACATCCGTTCACACTCTGCAAGCCTGGCCTCCTGCGATGGATGTGCAGACTGATCAGTTTTACAAGCAGTAAGATGAATTACTTGAGAAACACTGAGCTGTATTATCATTAACTACAGTATATACAGAATTTCATCTTATTCAATTTGTTCTCTAACCTGGCCCCAGATCAAAGGTCCTCCATCACAGAGACTGTCACAGAATAGTGCCCCCTCTTGAATGTGAATGTCTGTCTGGATGAAGATGGTGAAAAAAAACAGCTGCTGAAGGAGAGGAGAAGAACGCTGCAGGCTCTCTGGGCGGATTCTACATGAAATAAAAATAAATGACAAATAAAACAGATATTTGATATGGCACATGATCTTACATTATATTATGCAATATTACATTATATTGAATTAAACCTTGTTTGAGCCAATCCTTCAAGACAAACTTCTTGTTCTGGCTCTGGACTCTCATGACTTGAGTTTGGGGGAAGAGTAAAGTGGCTCCAAAGCTCATTACAAGCCCTTTTGGCAAGAGAGTAGAGTCCTGTCTGATAAGCTACCTAAACAATAACAATAAACAACATTAAGGGGGTGGCTATTCTTCACAGCAATAAAGTTTGATCCATTTACCTGAGCTATGTGGGCCCAGGTTGTTAGTAATGGTAGAGGCAGGGAAGCTAGTAGAGGCCTGGTGGTCTCTCCAATGGCACCCCCCACAATTTTGCCCTGAGCGTTAAAAGCAGCCACCGCAAAAATGTATTTCTTATTAGGTTCCAACCCGTCCACATGAAGTAAATGTTCACCTCTGGCAGAAATCTGTTTGAAACACAAATTTCATTTCAGGTACTGAGTATGAATAAATAATACAGACATTAAAAACGTAAGGTAAATACATGATCTGATATTTCAAAACACCATATTTTCAACCCTACCATATCTCCAGTCCCACACAAGTAGCAGTCTTTTAGTCGTACTTTTAGGTTGACACCCTCTGCTTCTCTTCCATAAATACAGTACCAGCTAACCTAAATCAGAATAATGGTAAATTGTGTTCTTCAGCATTTACACTTGACATCAAAGAATAAATTCAAAGGGAAATCAACAGATATCAAATAGATGCTCAAAGAGTGCATGTGACAACCTCCTCCTCCAGGGTATATGGTGCAGGTTTGAAGGTCATGGAGAGGCTGGAACGTGAGAGGAGTATTGGGGCTGGTGGTGGCTGTCTCTTCTCTGCCATACCTAAATTTTTCTCTGATGGATAAGCACAACTAACCAGCCTCCTCTCTTCAAGCTCAGCTTTCTCCATTAGCGTTATGGCCTCCTAAAAATATGAAAACAGAGTTTACATCTATTATGCTGATGTTAAGGGACACCAATTGTTATACTGACCTGAAGTATTTTCTTGGTCTCTCGGCTCATCTGGTTTTTCCTGAATGCTAACAGGGCCTTCTGCACTAGGAAAACACACTTAGAGATCTTGTTCTTCGTGATTTTTTCAAGTAACGCAAAGTCTGTTAAAGAGAAAACCTGTGTAAAACTGGCTGCCTGTTTAGGTGCCATTATGTTAATATCACATTGTACTGAAGGTTTGTGATGGAATAGCATGCGACTTCTTAAACTCCATCAAATTCGTCTCATCTGAGCAGAACAAACATGACATGCATAAGAATGTGTTTTACTAATATGATGAAAGGTTGCATGTCTCCCTGACCTGTCCAGGAATCTGATAGTTTGAGAGCAAGTCTGTGCTGGAAAACCAGCAACTCCAAGTGTAAATCCATGGAAAGAGCAGCCAGGTCAGAGGTACTGCTGCTTTCTGGGACTCTGTTGTTCTTGGTACTCTTTGTCTCACAAAACATCTGTGATTAAGAGAAACGTAACATCTTATAAAGCTTTCTTATTGTATCAACGGTAACAAAGCCTAACAGTGATCATGTTGCAGTAACTAAAACTTGGTACGTTCTTCTTCTTGCCTGCATGAACACTTCATCAAAGACAGCAGAATCCCTATAAAGTGACCTGGCCCTTCCTCTGGACACACATTCCACACCTTTTCCCACCAAATCCAAGGCAGTCTGCAGCTGTTCAGTTCTGGACTTCTGCACACATGTAGTTTTATTATGGTTAAACCCTGTCACAATATTTGGTTAATTTTAAGGTAATTTCAATTGTTTATAATCTAATTGCTGTGAAATGATTTATGATGCTCCAACATGAACTTTCAGTACAGTTTTATCTCAATCTCAACTCATGGGAAAGTTACCATAGACAGGGAGCTTGCAGATTTTCTAACAGGGATGGACTCTTCACTGCTATCTTCAGTGATGGCTACAGAAAGAAAAGTGTAAAACAACAATAGTTTGGCAGGGGAAAGAAGTTTTCTTATACTCACAAAAGCTGCATTAATTAGACAGTAAAAACAGAAATATTGTGAAATATTATTTCAATTTAAAATAATTGTTTTATATTTAATTATATTTCAATTTAGTGTATTCTGGGATGTCAAAGCTGAATTTTCAGCATCATTACTTCCAGTCTTTAGCTTCACGTGATCCTTTGGAAATCACTCTAATATACTCAAGCGGAGCTCAAGAAACGTCTATTATAATCAGTGTTGAAAACAGCTATGTTGCGTATTATACTTTTGAAAACCGTGATATATTTTTAGGAAATTTTTTATGTTTGCATCATCTGTTGTAATAGTTCAGTCATTTTTATATAGTCTGTTGCTGTATATCGTCTTTGTGGCACCTGGTACCTGTCTTTCTCCCAGACTGTGGTGGTGCATCTGCACTGCTTTCCAGCACCATGACTAGTCTCAGAGTCATTTCAGTCACTAATAAGAAGTCCACTTCAGCCAGCTGGTGGTCATGGGCCACCTCACACAGCAAAAGGAGGGTCTCCACCCACTATCGAAACAAAAAAAAACAAACACATGTTATGGATTCAGTACCTAATATTATAAAGCAACGCCTCCATGATTGCTTTTAAAATTGACAAAGTCTCTCATAATAAGCATTTACTGCTGTTTTAAATAATAACCTGCTCTTGGTTTGCCACACTTCCAAGGTAGCGCACAGGTTCATAGTGTCTCGACTGTGCTCTTTGAAAGACAGTTTTGCATTTAGCCCAAAAGAAGAGAACAAAGTCCAACACCAAGTCTGCATTTGGCTGGATATCCTATTTACACAAACATACACATTGTCAGGTTACCTATGACAGCTCTTCAGAGACAGTAAGAGAAAGATCTGACCTTGTCTGTCCTGCAGACACAAGCATGAAGTGTCTGAATGAGACTGAAAAATTCTTCGGTCATGACTGCTGCCACAATATTCTTGTCTGTTAGGGAATAATACTGAGTCAACTTTGTTTAAAAAAAATTCTACAAGTGATTCAAATTATGTGATTAGGTACTAATGGCTTGACCATCAAAAGCAGCATCTTTCAAGATGAATTTAACTCTTTGAGTGGACATCAAACGCGCTCCAGCCTCCAAAATCCTCAGCTCCAGCTCATACTTCCTAAATGCACGTCCTTCCATTTTCTGTGAACAGTACAAGAAAAAAGAACTAGATAGCAATCCGGCTGACATTTTAAGCCATATCACACATGTACTCACAGCTAGTGCTGACATAAGTGCCGTAGAAAGCGAGCTGAACGTGCTCCACTGTTCATATCTAAAGAGCTGCTTCACAAACGTCACTGCAGCATCTACTGCAATCTTACTCTTTCCTGAAAGACACAAACAGAGACCCCGAGCAACATATAAGGCATAAACATATATAGGAGTGAACATAAATGGCAAGTTAAATGCAAGCACTCACCAGCAACAGCTGTGTCAAAGAGAGAGGACATAGGAGTGACTGCATTCACAGACGGAGGCAGGCTCTCATCAAAAGTGTGGTCAGAATCACCAAAACCTGTGAAAGAAAGCATATTTAAGCCCAGTTTAAAGGCCAGTTTATAATAATGACTATATTAGCTTGACACCAACGTACAATAATGTTCTATTTAACATAAGGACAGCTGTTTTGTGGTTTGTCACTTTAAATGCTTAATTTCAACAGTTGTGAAAAAGATGTTCTGTTATTGTCATAGTTGTGTTGCAGACTTGATCTTTCTTTTAGTATTAGAAAAATTATTAAAATTGTATAGTTATTGTTATCGTTATAGTTGTTATAGCTATTGTCCTTGGTGTGAACTAGCCTTAAAAGTCACACCGAGGCAGACGGGATGAAAAACTGTACCAGACAACAAGCTAGTCCCAGCCGAAATGAGCTCCAGCACCACATCCTGCACCTCAAATTCTTCAGGCAGTCCGGTCTGCAGAGGTCTGACAGAGTTGTCTTGTAATGCTTCCAGCACTGCCAGAAAGCGAGCAGCATTGCCCTCGAACATTTCCATCAGGATACGCTCGGTTGCTGTGCGAGGCCATGGAGTCTAGAAAGGGAGTGAAAAGAGTAAAAAAGAAGATACTACAGAAAAACTAAGAAAAAGATGTATTCTAAATTCTTACACTGAATAACTCACCAGCTGCAGCTCTTTCAAATTGCTCTTCTGTTTGGGTCTGAAGAGGCCTTTTGGTTTCCTTCGGGGCTCATACACTGAGCGCTTAAACACCATCACTGCAAGCTTCTCTCCATTAATGGAGCAACAACATTGATAAAATATGGTAGTTATAATACAAGAACGATAAAAACAACAACATGTTTCATTTAGGCAGCACTTCCTCACTTTTATTGTGGCCTCCTTATATGATTGTTGGGTTTCAAATGACAGTTGAGAGCCAGTCATCTCCTCCAGCTTGGCCAGTTCACTGATCTTGCCAAGAGCTCTGCGAGCAAACACCTACAGTATTGCACAACAGGAGGCAAGAAGGACAGCTTGCCTATGGGTTCTTGAGTCATAAAGCTAGGTTGATTTAGCATTTTGATGTGAACTCACCTCTGCCTGAACTGAAGCACAGTCATAAAAATAACATTCGCACACAGCACAGTAAAGTGTGGCCCTCCATCGCAGGAAGTTGGCAGTCAGCAGAGGAACAGAGGTCTCTAGGCATGTGCACGCCCATAGTAAGTACTCTAAAACCTGAACAAAGACAAAAAAAGACTTCTAGATATACAAAAATATATAGGGAAAAAAACAAACAAACAAATAAAGAAATTTATAGTGTACTTGTAATTAATTAATGTAATGCCAGCATCTTGTTGTTTTATGTATCTACCATAATGTTCACTACTATTTTTACTATTTGCAATTTTATTACTCTGTTCACCCCATTTATATTTTTCTATTTGTATGTATATTTGTACTGTACAATATCCTGAAACAGCGGGATATGGGAATATAACAGTTGATACATAAAAATAAAGTACACTAACGTTCAAATGTGTAGGTGTTATGATTGTCAGCTGGAGCACCCACGACCTCAATTAGGGGGCACTCCACCCCGGACTGTTATGTACTGTATGTGCTTCCCCTGTCTGTGCTTCTCCATTGGAATTCTGAGGACTCATTTTGTAGTGTTTGTTTACCATTGTTTCTGTCTTCCCTTGTGTCTCTGCCCCCTTGATGGTCTCCTTGACAAATCATCAGTCCTGCCCCCTTGTTAACTCGTTGTCTCCCCTTTATAACTGGTGTGTGTTTGCTTGCTAGTCACATAGTTCATCTTGTACAAAGCAGAGTTCCTCTAGTCTAGTCTAGTCTTATTTATTGCTTACCCATGTACCGACTATTGCCCTGATCTGGATTATTGCTCTATTTTTGCCCCATTGGATCCTGTTTATCAATCGATCGACTCTGCTTGTCTCTGGATAACCCTTTGTCTTATCTCCATTACTTCTGTTCACCGTTTCCTGACCCTGTTTGACTATTTCTAGCCTCAATAAAACCATGCGAATGGATTTTATAATTTTTATATATGTATATATATATATATATATATATATATATAAATGTAACTTATTCCTGTCATGGCAAAATTGAATTTTCAGCAGCCATTACTCCAGGTTTCAGTGTCACATGATTCTTCAGAAATTGTTTGAATATTTTGATTTGGCGCTTTGTATTAGCAACAGATCAAACATTGTATTATCTATGTTGAGAACAGTTGTGCTGCTTAATATATTTGTGGATACTTTAGTTTCAGGATTCTCTTATAAATAGAATTTATTTGAAATCTTTTTGCTTTTGTAAAGTGAAAATCTTCACTGTCGCTTTTGATGCGTTAATTAAATATACTGACCCCAATAGTGAATAGTACTGTCAAAAGTGTTGCAAAACATCATAGATGAAGGCAAGGTTTTTGCAAACCTGTGAAGCATGGCCTGCTGACATCAGGAATCTGCATATGTTGTAAATGTGTAACGAGCCTGAGGAAAAACAGAAAACAAGTCACAGTCACCATTTATTGCCGGTGTGATAAACTACATCCAGAGGTCGTACTGAAGGTACCATTGTAAAGGATCCAGCATAAACTTTCAACAGGCAGAACAGCCTGCATGAGAATGCGCACAAATCCCAGGATGCCCAGCAGCTTTTGAACCCCACTCTGGTCTGGCAGTGCACCTCTCTCTTTCTCCAAATAGAAGATGCACTGGCATTCTCCCTGAAGAGCGCGGAACTACAAATACATAGTTCAAAGGTAATTGAAATTGATATTTAAACCAAAAAGGATGCATGTATTTTAGGCAGGATTCCTAACCATAAATCGGGCTCTTTTTGAATCAAAGCCATCTGAGAAGAAAGACTGCTTGAAGTGCTCCACGTCTCGTATGCTTTCCAGGCTCAGCGTGCAGAACTGCTGCAGATAGAGTCTGTACCCTTGCCAGAGAGCAAGCCTGTAAAGCTTATAGGACATGAGGAAAAAATATGTGACACTGGACCACAAAATCAGTTATGAGTAGCATGGGTATATTTGTAGCAATAGCCAACAATTAATTGAATAGGTCAAAATGATTAATTTTTAATTTATTCCAAAAATCATCATGACAACTTGAAAGGCGATTTTCTAAATATTTTTTCACCCTCAGTTTCCACATTTTCAAATAGTTGTATCTCAGCCAAATATTGTCCTATCCTAACAAACCACAGCTAATTTATTCAGCTTTAAAATGTTGTATAAATCTCAACTTCCAAAAGAATTGTCCCTTATGACTGGATGAGTGCATCAGCAAAATATATTTCAGCATTACCAACTGGTAGCATACAACTGTGGCTACAAGAAGGGAAAGATACAGAGTTTTATTTACCTTGGAGTCGAAGAGGAAATCTGCTGTTTGCAACAGGTGCTCTTCGAAATAAGAGGGAGGAAGGCGAGATTTATACTTGTTCCATGTTTCAAAGAGTTTAATGGACCTGTCAGGAACACAAATGTACAGTGTATTAATCAAGTAAGTTATAGTTAAAGATCAAACAAAATATCAATAGAATTCGAGTTTTTAAGTTTGTAATGTTCTCTATTATACAGCCTTTTTTCTGTCTATCTCTTACCCTCTAGAGTAAGGTCGGTAGTCGTAGTTGGGATAGCCTGAAAGCTTCTTTATATGCGTTTTAAACTCTTTTAGGTCACTTTCAAAAGCTGACAGAACCGGGTTTTTTTTATCCAAGGGTCCGTAGTAGGACGCGGGTGCAGGGTCCATGTCTGAAACAGCGCGTAAGAGGCACTTTGTGTTTGACTCCGTTGTTATGGATATGACGCGCGCACTGTTTTTGAGACACGGCCATGCGCGTGCGTGTCCCATGTAAAAAAATAAAAAATAAAAAAATAAAAGTAAATAATAATTAAATTAATAATAATAATGATAAATACATTTAAATGCACTTTATGCATATATAAAAATGGTTTTAACACATATTCTGTAATGAACGTGATCAGAGTTTTTTTTTCTTTTTTTTTCTCATTTTCTTTTTTTATTCTTGGGTTTTAGATGGAAAGCATAATTGTATTCAATATCTAAATATAATGAACAAAAACAGACAATTTTACGTCTTGAGAATTTTACAGATTTCCGCCCAGCTGTTAGTCTTTACCTGCCATCTACTGGGCATTCGGTAATGACGAATCTACAGCAAGATGAGTATTGTAGCAAATATTGAGACATAGTACTTAGTAATGTATAATACTTACAAATATAAAATCATAAATATGTATGTGTCATTCAAATAATTATAGTATTTAAAGTCGCGACAATTCTACACGACGAATCTGCGACCTCGAAACTCAAGTTGACACCGGCTGACTGTTGTACATGTTACATGTGAGCAGTGGAGCTGAAGTTAGATCGAGAAGGACAAACCTTAGGGTTAGTAACATTTAAACGTGTTGTGACGTTAACTGTAATTTTGTATTCATATTAAAAATTCTGTATTTTCACCGACCAAACATAGTATCGTAATATAAAAAAAGCATTTTTTTTTGTAAAGAGCTACCATTAGCTTTGCTAACAGTGTCCATACTGTGTTACGTATGGTATGTAATACATGCATATTTAGTATCCGCTGCATGTCTTAATTTATTTGTTTGCTGATTGGTTTTCAGTTAAACATAAATGGAAACAAACTAGGAAAAATGAACAGTATAAGAAAAAGCAGATGTTATGGTATTTATATACGTATATACTGATGATTATTAATTGAATATTTATTGAACGATTTATGTGTTTTCAAATATCCTTATTTTGTAGATCTGTATAATTTATAATGAATATAATGTCTTCATTTGTAAATGAAAATATGTCCGTCTGGAGGAAGACAGATCTCCAGGATTCAAAGCCTTGATTCAGACTGTCGTTTATCAAAACATTTGAACTTTGCTCAGCTCAGCTCACTCTCAGTTCTTTTTTGTCTCTATCAGTTTTTCTCAGGATGTTGAGACTTGGCTGCCTCAGAGGACTGGACTGGCATATGACATCATGGAGGTCAACAGCGAGAGAATCAAATAACCTTTTACATCATATCCCAAAAGCCACATTCCCTTCATGCAGGTCTCTCAAAAAGATACAAATGTCCCATATTAGAACATCAGCTCAAGGTTTTCCTTCACCACTCTGCCGTCTACCATGTTTCCAAAGAGCTTCTTATTCTCAAGACTCCTCTAAAACACCCAACCCAGGCTCATCAGCAAGGATCAAACTGCGTACGCGCTTGGTGGTGACACTGCTTTTCGGAGGTGCTGTTATTGGTACTTGGTGGTTTGTTTACCAGGAGAAACAAAAAAAGAACCAGATGCAAAGACTGGAGCAGTTGAAAAAAGTGGCTGTTGGACAGGGAGACTTTAGTCTGTTAGATCACATGGGACAGCAAAGGACCAAACGTGACTTCCTGGGCCGCTGGGTGCTCTTATATTTCGGCTTCACCCACTGCCCGGATATCTGCCCAGACGAGCTGGATAAAATGACCAGTGTGGTGCATATTCTTGATAAAGACCCCAGCCTGCCCATTGTCCAGCCGCTATTTATTACCGTTGACCCTGAGAGAGATGATGTGGCTGCAGTGGCAAAGTATGTGAAAGATTTTCACCCCCGGCTGATTGGATTGACAGGTACTACAGAGGAAGTGAAGCAGGCAGGACGTGATTATAGGGTCTATGCCAGTGTTGGGCCTAAAGACGAGGATGGAGATTATATTGTAGACCACACAATCATCATCTACCTGGTTAATCCAGACGGACTCTTCCTGGACTACTACAATAGAATGAAAAATGATGTACAGATTGCTGAGAGCATACGTAATCACATGAAAAACTATGTTAAATTATTTCCAGATTAATTTCATCTGTTGGAAAAAATGTTTGCTCAATAAAACTGTGTTTCACAAAACTGATCCAATACATCCTAGTTCTACATGTGTACAAATAACGACGTTGTTAATCAAGAAAAACTATAACTATCTTGTTATTGTAAATGAAATAAGGCTGAATATGGAGAATCTGTATCTATAAATATATCTATAATATATTTATATATTATATAAATATAATATATTTATTATAAATATATAATATAATAATATTATATTAATATTATTATTATTAATATTATTACTATAATAATATTAAGAAAACATGAATTAAATGCTATAATAGCATGTAAAGAATATACTATATAAGTATAGTACATACAGTATAAAGACTTACCTAAACTACAACTCTCAAAAAATAAATAAAATCCAGAAGCAGTTCTCGTATACCTTACTTACTCGCACCTGATATTTACTCAAATCAAACAGAAGACTTTTTATATAGTGCAGCACTGTGTTTTTTTTATTTTTGTGTCTTTTATAAAATTGGCTTAGTAACTGTACAGACGTTAATAATGCAGATTAAAACCATTCTACAGGCTTTTATCATAATTCTAGCCAATGAATATGACATATTAGCTTCTTAGAATGCCAAAGCTGGTCTCAAAACACCTGTTAGTTCTTCATCTCAGGACTCAGATTCATCAAAGCAAATTCAAAGGTCTAACTGAAATCTTGCAGTGCTGGATATCAGACTTCAGGAATTACCAGACAAAAAAAAAAGACCTAAGACAGAAAAAGCATAGAAATTCTTTGACATTGTCAGTGATAAATAGGTAACGTTTGGTAAGAGATGATAAGCAAACATAAAAGGTCAAGGAATATCTGTAGCAGAGGGTGCGTTGTAGGTTTTGAGACGTTCATGAGCCCTCTGTGTAGTCAGTAATGTGAGCTCCATAGTATCTACGCTCTCTTCAAGCCCATCTCTCTTGTCAATCTCCACTGTATAATCATTAGCCTGTAATACAAAAGTAGCGTCAGGTGACAAGGTTATGTTTTAACTTATATTGTCACAAGTATCAATACATATCTCAGTCAAAGAAATAGAAGTCGCTCAAAATGGCTCAGGCAACCTTACTGGGTAATACATAACTAGACTCTCAGTCACTGCTTTTTATACCCACCAGCTGTAGCGCAGCCAGCATGTATCTGCAGGCTTCTGTGTTCTCCTTGCCTCTGACGACAAAGGCAAAGGATTTTTTCACACCCACGCTACAGAGTGACTGGACAATTCTGTCTCCGTACTCATGGATGTCAAAAGCTGGACAGGTCTCCTGTACACAAAATGTCAAACACTCATTTAAAGGGGATGAACTGCAACCAATTGTTCAGTTCACTATGTATATACATATTTTGCTGGATATTTTAATGCAAAAATGTATCATCCCACATTACCTGAGCAGCAAGATGAGGGTTGATTCCATCCTCCCACTCTTTGACTCTTCGGGACAGCGCAGTCTCCTGCGCATATTTCTGAGAGTTCACCAGAAACAGGTCCTACATACAGAGAAATCACAGCCAATAAACTACCACTGTGCAATTCATGAATCATTATTTTCCTGGAAATCGATCTAGAGCTTTCATACCACACTCTTCTTAACTAGATCTTCGTAACTCATCCGGCTCATATGCAAGTCATGGAAAATTTGCTCCTGTCCACCAAGGTGCTCCTCAGGTTCAAGATCATCAACTAAGTTGTCATGTTCCTCATCCGAAAAGCCGTCACCTGAATAATATTGAGGGAATAACCACAAAATGTTTATGTTTTGTGCATTTTAAACAATGGTTCTAGGAAAACAATGCCAATTAATGGTGCGTCACCCTCTTGGTCTGGATGCCGGACAACCTCGACCTGGTCCTCAATATTCTCTGGTTCCAGGTAAGTTTTCTTTAACTCCTCATCGGAGACAAAAACACCCTAAAACAGAAGATAGCACAGGTTACATGACATCACAACCACACTACTGTTCAAAGTTTAGGGGCAGTAAAATGTGTGTTTTCGAAAGAAGTTTCTTCATTTATTTGATATAGAAAATATAGTAATATTGTGAAATGTGATTACAGCTGAAAACTTCTTTTTATATTTTTACATATTTAAAAAATGTACATGTAGCAAGGCATTTTTATTATAAATAAAAAGAAAACAAGTAGACAGAATAGCTAGTGTTAGACGGCAAGGGTTAGAAGCATTTATTTGTAATAAAAATCAACAGTATTATTTACTGTCACTTAAAGTAAACTTAATGCATTCCTGATTTTCCAAAAACCCAAACATTGAGAACGCTAATGTAAATCACACAACTCAAAATTGTATTTACCCTTTTCCTGAGGATCTGCTTCTGTGCTTTTAGACGCGGACCCATTTTACTCACAAAGATGTAATTTAGGTCTACAGTAAGAAAAAAATTTTAAAATAAAAATTTGTATACATTTCAAAAGCTTCTTAAAGAAGATGTATTTTATATCCAGTAGCACATGGTCTTAAAGTATTACCAGGATACGTAGGTCCATTCTTAAGCTTGCGATCTGCAGTCTCAACTGTAAAATGAGCAAAAAGCAACTTTTCTAATTCATTCATGTTTTCTAACACTTACGCCATCTGTTTCCTTTCAAATAAAAGCCCAATATCAACTTACAGGCTTTAGAGTACCAGCTCCCAAAGTCCTGAAGTTTTGAAGGCCCCTTTCTCTTCCTCTTTCCAGACTCTTCAAGACCAGCAGGCACTTTGTAACACTTCCCTAAAAAGCAGAGAAGAAAATAAAAGTCCAACAGTAAAAAGCCATTATAAATTATTAAAAATACCGAGGCGCGTATACAGAAGAACATCAGATTGAGCACACACCTGTTTTGAGAGGTTTGTCCTCCCCAAACGCAGCATAAGAATCATGCCATTTCCAAGGATCCACAGTTTCCTGGATACATGCACACACAAATAACTACTTTTTTACAAGGACATGATAATGCAACACATATTACAGAATGCAACATAACCTACCAAACTCGTATTGATATTTTAACTTGTACTACATGTGAAGGAGTTTACTTATAAGATTTAGTTTAAGTGTGAAGAAAAAATGGCTATTTTGTGCGATTGCACCGCTTGATACCTTGAGCAGCTTGGGTTCCTCTTGATTCGGCTGTACTGCAGGTCTTGGTCTTAACATCCTCCCCTCACTAGTGGCCTAGAACAATTAAAAAAAAAAAAAAAAAGAGAAAACTTTTATGATTGCATTCAACAGATCTTTTCTTATCAGCATTTAATCACACAGACTGTTTTGGTACCTGATGTCTTTCCACCCACTCTTCAGACTCCACCTCCATCCCATGATCTTCCAGTGGAGGAAGAACCTCTGCACCTCCGTCTTCTTCATCGTAACCACCATTAACCTCAGCTGCACCTTCTTGACACCAGATGGCAATGATAAGACAAAACAAAATCCATTAATGTAGTCTACAAGTCTTGAAATTGTAATAAGGTTCAGGTTTAATTTGGCGTCCGTAAGAGCTTTTAAAATGTGAAAGAAGTATTTTAAGCTCACAAAAGCAGCATTTATTTAATTATAAATAAAGAAAATAAAGCAGTAATATTCAGAAAAAGTATTACAACTGGGGGAAACACAGGTTTTCTATTTTAATTTAAAATGTAATTTATTTCTGTGACAGAAAAGATGAATTGTCTTTAGTGTCACGTGATCATTCTAATATGCTAATTTGCTTAAAAATAATCATTTCTTATTTCCTTCATATTATTTGAGAAACCTATAATATATCTACTTCAGGATTCCTTGATAACAGTAAGGTGATTCTTAATCTGTTTTGATCATTTAATATTCAACTTTTAGACACTATTTTTTATTATTTTAAAATATTGAAATGAAAGCAAAACAAAACTTGTTCTTACCATTGTCTAAGGGTACAGAGAAGTTGTGCTGGATTTCTGCAGCCTCCTTGAGGAAGTGTGTGTGGGAAGAGCCCAGACGCATTAATCCTGATTCGTCCAAGGTGAAATGATTAATTCGAAAATCCTTGCAGCTGCCAAGAATCTCCCCTTTGAGGCTAGAAGATAACAATTAGGAAATTTTAGGAAAGTATCTTAGTTCTTTCTATTAACTTAATTTCCAGCAACTGAGTCGCATATTCTCAGTTGATATTCTCCTGAAGAGCAAGAGAACTGGACTGGTATCGTTGGACTCAAGTAGTGTCTTTACCTGAGAAGGGGGTACTTCTGTTTCTCAAGTGATTCTACAGGAATCAGAGATTCAGGAGGGAGACGGATAATCCTTAGTGGCTAAAAAACAAAAGAAAATCAAAAGAATAAGTCCCCATAAAAAACAGAACAATACAAAATAAACTAAAAAAAATTACAAACCAAAACTCACATGCTATACAACAACTTACAGAACATTTAAAAAAAAAAGTTTTTTTTTTGTTGTTTTTTTACAGTTTTTCCAATCAAACACAGAACAGCATGGATGTTCAGTACACACATTAAATTGATGATGTGAAACCCAGCTTACCTCTGTCGTGTCCTTCATCGTTATATTCTGAGAGTTGACGTTCTCATCCTGCTCAATCTCATCAAACTGCATTAAAAAATACTCATTTGTTCACACAGATGTATATAAAAACTTCAATTAATGAATAAAGCATTATTTACGCACCTCACAGTCATCACCTTCATTGCCTGAGGGGGCATTTTTTTGGTTACCGTCTGACGAAGAACCTTGTTTGTCACGTCTGTTAAAAAACAAAGACAAACGGCATGACGACACACCAACTGCAGATACCACAGAATAAACAGGATAATAACACTTACTTCTTGTTTTTGTTAGAGATGTAATCTAATGTTTGGAACACCAGAGTGTGAAGGAGCTCTACCTAAACATTCAAAACAGATCATTTTGTAAAGGAACAATTTTTGTGACATATTAAAGGATTAGTTCACACAAAAATGTAATATTGCATACATTCAGGATATACAAGATGTAGGTGATTTTTAGCATGACATCACTTGCTCATAGATGGATCCTCTGTAGTGAATGTGTGCCGTCAGAATGAAAGTTTAAACAGCTGATAAAAGCATGACAATAATCTACAGGTAATTCACATGACTACGTAAAGTCCATCAATAAACGCCTACTAAAGTAAAAGCTGAGTGTTTATTAAAAACAAATCCACCCATTTTAATAGCAGGCCAAAATACGAGACTAAATATTGGCATATAAATAATAAAATAGTGGCAATGCAATAATGACATCTCCTTATCTTTTTTTTTACTGGAGAAAGCAATATAATGTACAAACTCGCCTCTTCTTGAATCTCAGGATGTTGGACAAGAGTGTTGTGGATAATTTATGAGCTATTTAGATTCTCATTCCCTGCAAAGGATCCAATGGTTAGCAAGTGATGTAATACTAAATTTCTCCTCATCTTTTCCAATGAGGAAATAAACTCACCTACACCTTGTATGGACTGAGGGTGTGAAATGTTCAGAAATTGTTTTTTGTCGTTTTCCTTTAACTTAGCGGGAGAAAATAAGAATGTATTTCCTTGCAATTTTATTTCTTTCTGGCACACTTAAACGTTTTATTAAAATAACTAACTGAAGTAAATAAATGGCATAAAAAATATTTATTTGTACTGCTAAGGTAGATCAGATTTTATTTTAGTGGAAATCCCTAAATCTATATTTCAGTGAAATTATTAACTGTGACACACATAACATCACGCAACATCAAATATTTGACCTTTCTGCCATAGATGCATGTTGAGCCTTGGATTAAAAGTGCAGCCTCTGCAAAGTTCATCATGGTTTTCCCACCATCGAATGAAATGGTCATCTGGTCCAGCTGTCAACAGACAACAGCAACAATATGATGCTTAGGCTAGAAAAATGAACTGATGTGGTTCTTTATAAGTCTGTCTGTGTTTTGTCACCTCCTCAAGATACTCTCCTAGCTGGCTGGCCAGGTCAATGTCCCAGTTCTTGGTGAGGTCTCGCAGGGGCTGCAGCAGATGGGCATATCTCGTCTCTGCAGAATCCATGACCAGAATAACCTGCAAATAATATTTCTAATAATTTATAACTATGTCGTTAATGAATCACAGAAAGTGAAAACAGGTTTGTTAGCTGTCCAGTAACTAACGTTAACGTAACGTTACAAGCATAAATAAGTTTGATTACGAAAATTACCATTGAATGTAAAGTGTTTTTATAACAAATCGGAATCACTGTTCAGCTGTAAGCTATATTAAATTTAAACAGGATAAACAGCATTAACAGCTGAACAGAACTGAAGCTCCTGCGCGACGATTACATAACGTTACACCTTGAAAATCAATATGCTCACCTTTAGTATGCGAATGAGCTACGGTCGCTAGACAAAAAAATAACCTAACAGCTCTTCTCTATCTAAATTGTGCGAAAGGAAAATAAACTCTAACGTTACTCTTTGGGGAAATTCCGCGCGTACGTCATTTTTGTTTTTGCCGCGTGCGTGACGTCCCATTGGAGTCACTAGACATCTAGTGAAGCGCTGCCCTCTGTCGGCCTGGAGGAGTATCATCTGCGTCCTCCATGTGTTGTGAAGGTCTCAGAAAGACCACAGGTAACTAAAATCTTAACTCCATTTGAATATACTTGTATATATTGTTTATATAGTACATATTCTAAATGAATAAATAAATAAAATACAATGGGAGCTTTTTATTTCTTTACGTTTCTTTCTATGCAGCGAGAAAACTAACATGCACTTACATTATCCAGAAGAGGTCGCTATCAGGCAAACAGACTATTTTTTTCAGTGTAACCCCAGAGATGTATAACCAAGAAAAAAATTAACAATAACAATACAAAACATTGAGATTACTGATTGATTATATTCCATAGCATTTCGTTTCTATTGTGTTTTACATTTATTTCAAATTCACAAATACCATAACCTTACCTAACATTTACATTTGAATAACACTTTTATTCAAAGCGACTTACAATTGAGGACAATGAAAGCAATCAAATATGCTATAACAAGTCTCAGTCACCTTAACAGTACAAGTAACAAGGTTGTTGTTGTTTTTTATTATATAATAAACAAAAAGAAAACAGACAGAATAAAAAAATAACGCATTTGTAGAGAATATGTTTTTTTTTAATAAGAAAACAAGCAGTTAGTAAATTAATATAGAGTTGCAAGTTAAAAGGGGGCAGAATTTATGTATATATAGGCTATATATATATATATATATATTTTCCCTCACAATTACTTCAATGGTGAACATCAAGATATTCGAAAAAATGAATGTATAAAATATACACATACACTAAGTTATATAAATGCACACACGCCAATAAATAAACAAATAAACCGAATGTTCATCCATTTAGGGCTTAAAAGGAATATTTAGTCAGTAATATTGCATTATTTAGAACAATCTAAATAATTCATAAAGGGGTGCCAGATCTTTAAAGAAAATGTTTTTCCGATACTCTTTAGGATGAGTCTATTTGATCTTTGCAAGGCGGAGGCAAGATATTATATTTCTGATCCACTGGATGTAAATGGGTGGAACACTTTAGCAGAAAGAAAAAAACATGGACTATACCCCTTGATGCTGATAACCATGGGTCTTCTGGGGGAAAACTAAATAATGCTACAAGAGGATCTGG
Organism: Enteromius treurensis; assembly: GCA_032275025.1. Lineage (NCBI taxonomy): Eukaryota > Metazoa > Chordata > Actinopteri > Cypriniformes > Cyprinidae > Enteromius > Enteromius treurensis. The sequence goes on along the minus strand of JAUCMU010000080.1, from coordinate 9,383,228 downwards.
TAATCTGTGCTGGATAACTGTTGAAAGAGGCTTAAATACAGACCACCAATAGTCCAGAACATGTGAACTAGTGAACCCTTAGCACACTGACAGCTCATTTTGGGCTTATATGACTTTTGACATATACTACTTTAAATTGAAATGCGTGCCAAGCCCACATCAATGATGACTGAACCCGCTTAAGGACACAGGACCATGTGTCATCTGAAGCTAATCAGCCAAGAGCTTCTTCCTGATTTTATCTAAAGACGAGGATGCTCGACCACAATTTTATTTGTTTTAAAGTAGCAACTAATTGGTTTATAAACACAAGTAACATGACCCGTCCATAAAACGAACAAGCATACCATTTGTCTTCATAAGAGCGTGAGCAAGGTCATCTGAGGCTTCAGACTTAAAGTCAGCCCTGAGCGCTGTGTTTAATGTATAGTGCAAACAGTTGATAGTAGCCATGGACTTCCATATAGCAATAAATACTATGGAAATCAATGTCTTCCGTCAACGGTTTGGTTACCAACATTCTCATACCCTCTTTTGTGTTCAATAGAAAAAGAAACTCACATAGGATTGTAACAACATAATGGTGAGTAAATTATGACAGTGACATCTTCATGTTAGGGTAAATAGCTCTTTAATCCACTATTGTCTTTATAAAATGATATAAACAAGGATCTATCAATCTGTGTGTGTCTGTCTGTCTGTCATCTGTGTTGGGGATTTACAGGTAGCTTATTGTCTATAGAGTTTTGGGGGTTTTACATAAAGACAAAAATCAGTTATACAGCTTCTTATATTTTGTTTTGTCATATGTAGGCAATAAATTTCTGGTTTAAGGTGGCACTTGCCATGCTGTGGCTCAGAGGAGTTCTGCAACACACACACACACACACACACACATCTTGAAAAGCAACAACTTTAAATTTCTTTAATTAGGTTCTAAAAACAAACAAACAAACATGCCATTCACAGACGTTTAAGGAATAAACATTGTTTCACAGAAATGCCACATAGGCCCAGAATGAATAATAAACAATAAAATAGATTTGGAATTTGCCATATTTAGCGTATTGCAGTATATTTTCCCTACTCCTCATCCTAGCATTTCATCACAGGTTGTGATATTAGGCTTTTATGCAAAACTAAAAAAAAATTAAATGACAATTATAGTCTTCTAACGAAACAAACTTTCAAGGTAAACATAAATGTAATAACAAACAAACAAAAAAAAGAAAGAAAAATGAATTAAAATTATAATTACATACAGCTTGGATTGTGATATAAACGTGTGTCTGGCAGATCTCAGCAAAACAAATAAACAACAACATAATAGCCAGCTGGCACGACCTTAAGAAAGCGCTCGCACATCTGACCACGTGATACGATTCCTGGAAAGTTCCTGGAAATTAGTCTTTTGTATACCAGTCTTTTAAAATGAGGATTAAGTAGTTAACGACGAATGCACACACATACGTACACACAGAGAGAGGGGGGAAATTGTTGGAATATCACTAAACTGCTGGATAGAATAATTATATGTCTCCTTCTCGCTTGGCGCGCGCTGTAACGCGTTTGGACGCGCGGTGCTTGCGGTGCGCTCGCAGACAGCGCGAGACATAAAGCGTCGCCTTTTGCGGAGTGTCGCTCACGAAGGAATCAATGCGAATCCACGGAAAAACGCGTCCCGATCTGCTGAGCATCAGGGGGTGCTGGTTTGACAGCGAGCCGATCAGTGTTTCCCATTAATAATAAATAATGGGTCGAAACCATGGTGCCATTGAACGTCTGTAACGTGAAACGCGCTGGACCTGATTGCTTATTGCTTTCACTTAGACAAAAGGTAAGTGCTGCGCGCTTTCTCCGACTGTCACCGTTCCGGCTCGAGTTTATGTTCACGATATATACAGCTTTATTTCCTCCGAATCATTTTGTGCGGTCCAGAACAGCATCTACCACAAACGATTCGTGCATTTAGAAGTATTTTCATTTACACATTCAGGAGAGAATGCAGACGTTTGTCTTATTTGTCACACTATCATTTACCAAGAGCTGTCAATGCAGTTCCTAGTAAAGGGCAGTTCTGCGTATTTTGCCGTCTCTCAAAGGCAGGCTTTGTTTTTATTCCTCATGCACGTGCGCAATGAGCCATTCACACAGCAGAAGCAGGTTTGTAATGTTAATGAAGCTTATGAAGATTGTCATTTTATCCAACAGCAGAAGAAAATAACAGTAGCTGAACTTTGGATTATTTAGAAGGAGAATGGCCACTGTCATTTATCACTTCGTGATAGTATTTGAAATAACCAATTAGAAATGAGCTGCTGGAGTGAAATGACTATCATATGTGAGCACCACCCTCCTGATGTGACAGTAGAGGAAGTCTGCAAAAAATATTAAGGATTTACAGGACAGAGATAATTTAAGGTAAGAATGATTTCATGTCTCACTTAGGCTACAACTCCATTTAAGATCAGGATCGTGAATGACATCAATGGTATCATTAATGTTTGGTGTGATATGCATGTTAAAAAAACTATAAACACCATGTCTGAGTAGACGGGAAGGGTTGTAACATTTTCCATTCTTCTGGAGTTACAAATATTGAACAAAACAGGACAATGTTGCTGCGCGCGCACACTTTGCTGTTTCATGCATTTGCATAATTGTTTCTTCTTTTAGGTTATTTGAAACGCTTTTTAACGTTTCACATACGGTGGCTGGCCTTATTGGATTGAATGATTAAAATGAAATGAGGGTGACGTGGGATGACATAATTATTTTGAAGAAGTAAATTACCATAAATGCATGCATGGCCTCGTTTTTTATTAGTTTTGCACAAATAGTGGAGGATTGCAGCTCCTTGTGTTTGTTTTATGGATGCACTGTAGTTTTTAAACACCAACAATTTTGCGGTAGACAAATATGGAAAAATTATATCAGCATTAATAAAAAAAACATAGGGTGAAAATGCATTTTTGTATTTGCAGATCGTCGCAGCCAAACAAAATCCACGGACGACTTCTCAAATGTTTTGGATGATTGTAAGAGTCAGTCGCCTTTGAAGGATAATTATAGACATTGACTGGATGCAGAACGCTGTTCTCCAATGACCTGTCACTCGTCCGACTCCACGGAAAGCATCGAGAATGAAAGGAGATCGCAAACCGAAACCCAAGTCGCGGAGTCCGAACAGGGTCGCATTGCCACTGCCATGAGAGACCTTAAAAACACTGGTAAACGTTTACTTACTGCTCGTTTTACTCACATATTCTCCTCATGTGCTTCTGTAACTCTCACTGAATTAATGCTGAATACAACACAGCCACTGGAGTTGATGCATATAGGTCAGAAAATTAACATAACGCGTCAAATTTGATGTTAAAAGGGATAACAGGCGATTTGAAAAAGATTAACATTCTATATTCTATAACAATTTATATTTCAATAAATTGTCCAAAGTGTACTTTAATCTCATAAGTCAAACTAGCAGCAGGTCTTGGTTGAGTTTGTTGAAATATATTCAAAGCAGATGGGCCCTATGATTTCCTTTTATGAATGTCAAAAAGTTGAAAATGTGTGTTTCAGGACGGCTGTTAATTCATTTGTGTGACATACTTTGCATCTGTGTTGCTTCGGTGCTGTTTGAGCAGAAGATAATAATGGTAATATCAACAAAAGTGGGCTATGTAAACCCAGTGATTCATTTTTACATTAAGTGGCAATTTTCATCATGTTTGGATTTCCAGGGGTAGTTTCTATGAAGCCATTTATTTTCTGTTAAATTACACTGCTTTTCATTGTTGTGTGTCAGTATTTACATTTAATACAATAATTAAATAATTAGATACGATGAATATTAAGAACCATCAGACATTACAAACACAAAGGATTTTGTAATTGCATTAGTTAATTAATTAATTAATTTCGGGAGCATTTTTTGCCATTTTCTGTGACTTTTGTCCCCCTTTCTGACCCTGAGATGAAGTATGCAAGTGAATTTAAGCAGGAACTTTGCGAATTTCCTGACAAAGCTTTTACTGTTTATGTTTTTTGTTTGCTTTTTGTACAAAAGAGTGACATTATCATGTCTGTGGAGCTTTTGTTGTATTTCCTGGTCTGGCTGGATATTTTGTCGTCAATGGTTTGTCCTCTGTCACATCCCTTTCTGGATTCAAGCGCATGAGTAAATTTAGTCCAGCATTGCACTCACTGCATAAAAGAGAAATTATGATGCTGCAGTGGGATCCATTTTTAGGTTTGTTTGTTGCTGAGAAAAACAATGTGAGCAGCTTTTGGGAACATCTGTCAAGCATGCGCCATCAAAAATATCAGATATTCCCCAGATGAATAGTCAGATGGTCTAGTTCAGAAAAATATGTCATTTATGTTGACATTGTTTAGTCTTGCTATTCCACAGTTGCCATAATGTTTTCAATTAATATTTCTTTAACAGCTCTTTTCGGAAATGCTTGCTCTCTGCTGTATTATCAGATGTGAATTAGCTCTTAAAATCAGGGCAGAGCTGAGAGGCTGAAAGACACATTGCGTTTCTCTTCTAAAAGCCAAAATCTCCGCAGTGAATCAGAAAAGCCTGATAAAACAACAGTAGAATAGCCAGGATATGACTGTAGCTATGACGGTTTTTGTGAGCGTGTCTTTAGAGGGACACGTTACGGGTCTCATGTTACACAAGTAAGCGACTGAAACAGATACTGTGGAAGAGGATACGTATGACCATCTCTGTGTCTTCTTTTCTTGGAAGCAGGCTGGTATTGGGGCAGCCTGACAGCCAATGAAGCCAAGGAGATCCTGCAGGACACGGCGGAGGGGACGTTTCTTGTCCGAGACAGCTCTCAGAGGGACTATCTCTTCACCATCTCTGCCATGACATCTGCGGGACCCACCAACCTACGAATCGAATACAAGGACGGCAAGTTCAAGCTGGACTCCGTGGTGCTGGTCAAACCCAAACTCAAGCAGTTCGACAGCGTCGTCCATCTCGTTGAGCACTATGTGCAGCTGTCCCGGACGTCTTGTAAGGGCAGGACTACCCCTCTCGCCCCATCCAATGGCACCGTGCAGCTGCTGCTCACGACGCCGGTGTACACGGCCACACCATCTCTGCAGCATCTGTGTCGGATTGCCATCAACAAAACCACACGGCGGGTGCAAGAACTGCCTTTGCCGAACCGGCTGAAGGATTACCTGACAGACTACACTTATAATGTATAGAACTAGATGGACAACGATGACCATAAGTGCTGAGGTTCTATGTACGATAGACCCAGTGATAAATGGGTGCTGATGTCCCGTTTAGGATCACTTGCCTGCGGGATCCCTGAAATGTGCCCAAGGACTACTTTAACGCGATAGTTCACCCCAAAAAAGTAATCAATCTGTCATTAATTACTCACACTCACGATTTTCCACAAATTTTTTTCTTTCTTCTGTGGAACACAAGAGAAGATATTCCAATTTTGCTGTATAATGAAAGTCAAAGGGGTCCAAAAGAGCACTATACTCCATTGACTTTCCAGCATTTTTCAAAACATATTCCAGTTCCAGATTTGGTGAGTAAATAATGATAGATTGTACATTTCTTGCTGAACTATCCTATTAATACGCAGAATATCGTCACAGTGTTAAGTGTCCTTCATTGCGCACTTAACAAGTTCATGGCCTGTGGATATTCTACACTCAATTGTAATGAGCAACTGAGCAGTATCTGTGAGGAGCATTGGCCTGCACTGACATCTGTGGGTTTCTACCTGTAATACGCACATCAGATATACAGGACGCCTTACAGTGTGACCATGCATCCTTTTTAAAGGAGCAGTTCACCCAAAAATGTGTAGCGCAACTTTGAACTCGATGCTATTTATTCTGTAGAACATAAAAGAAGATGCCTTTGTCCATATTAAAGTTAATTGTGTTTAAAAAGTACACTCTTAAAAATGTAAGTTTCCAAAAAGAACCTTTCAGTGACTCATCTGGCATATTCTAAATAAGGATTATTTACTCTCCAATCACTGATCAAAGCAAACGCAGACCACATTAACTATGGCACAAACATCCACTCATGTCAAACCTCATTGGGATGTTAAGTGATGTTTGAAGTATTTTCTCTTAAGTTCCACAGAAGAAAGCAAACCATATGAGTTTGGAACAACATGAGGGTAACATAAGAAAATGTTTGGGTGAGCATTGCTTTTATTGCAGCAGGTGTCTGAGATGTACTGCATCCTGTGTTTGAGACATTGGAGTTTGAAACTTTTGACTATGTTTTATTTGCTCATTATCCATGTTATATTTTTGTACTGTAGTCATAGATGATCATTTGATGTCATGGTTGCCCAAGGAACTGCTGGGAACTGGCAAGTACCTTGCGATATGATATACTGTATATCCCAAAACATGTCGTCACGATAACGCAATACCTGCTGAACACTTATATGAAAAATAGCCCTTTTAAAGTCGATTTGAAGCAAAATATTTATTAAACATATACACTACCATTTCAAAGTTTAGAGTTAGGTTTTAATACTTTAATTCAGCAAGGACACATTGAAATGAAGTAATGTGTCAGTATAGATATTAATAATGTTGCAAAAGATGTAAATTCTGTTCTTGTGAAATTTGAAGCCAAACAAAACTGTTCATCAAACATTGAGAAGCACAACAATTTCTGAAGGATTATATGAAACTGAAGACTGGAGAAACAAAAAATTCACCTCATCACAAATGTGACCCTGGACCACAAAACCAGTCTTAAGTCGCTGGGGTTTATTTGTAGCAATAGCCAAAAATACATTGCAT
>JAUCMU010000080.1:9349781-9368390 GCA_032275025.1 Enteromius treurensis | reverse complement strand
TCCAATCAGTATAATCAAACACAGCTGGACTCAAATGAAGGTGTAGAACCATCTCAAGGATGATCAGAAGAAATGGAAAGCACCTGAGTTAAATATGAGTGTCACAGCAATGAATACTCACAAACTGAATACTTAGGACCATGTGATATTTCAGTTTTTAAAAAAATCTGTAAAAATGTCAACAATTCTGTATTTTTCTGTCAATATGGGGTGCTGTGTGTACATTAATGAGGGGAAAAAATTAACTTGATTTTAGCAAATGGCTGCAATATAACAAAGAGTGAAAAATGAAGGGGATCTGAATACTTTCCGTACCCATTGTATATAAATGTATATATATTATCTTACACACATGTGAGACATGCCTGCCTCAGTGTCTGGAGACATTTGTCTCAACAGTGTACGTTTACGTATCCAGGGGTCGAATACTTTCCGTACCCACTATATATATATATATATATAAATAACAAGCTTCCTCAGATCTTGCCATGGAGGTCCAATGCACTGCAGAGTGAGGATCTAACCCTAATCAAACTCACCTGGGCATGTTAATCAGTGTCTTAAGGATCTTTAGAAAATTACAGTTTTATCAGGGTTGGAGCTAAACTCTGCAGTGCATTAGACCTTCAGGGCAATATTTAAGAAACCCTGGTATATAATATAAACATACTTATAAACAACTTAATTTTAATAAACTAGAACAGATATTAATATTGTTGTAGTTGCATTGTATACCTTACATTAAAATTATGGAATAATAAAATAAAAAATATAGATAAATAAGTAAATATAACACATCATTAACTAAAACAAAATTGTATTTGATAGTATTCTTCTAATGCACTTTACTTATGTTGTCACCTTTATGTATCTTTAGGAATAAACTCCTTTTCTTGGCTTTTTATGACATCCTTCTAAGCCATTTCAAGGCACCAGTTGCACTGCATGTAAAGCATTTTGTAGTCAGATGCGTTTTTCTTCCCTCGTGTTACCTCCCTGTTTTTACCTGATTTCGCTGTCTGCCTCATAATGACACTATTCATTTTTTTAATTGAGATGAAGTTATGAAAGCTGAAGGTCAAGCTATTACATCTCCCGCTTCTGACCGGAGGGTTAAATAACAAGTGCTTTAATTGCCCTTCCTCTAATCCCTAACACTAAACCCTCTGTTACTAATTCCAGCAGATAACCTACAGCAAATGCATTTAAAGCATAGCAAATTTCCATATGATTTGAAAACAAATGCTTTTGCGTGTTTACAATCTGTGAAATGCCTTATTTACATCAACACCAGTTTGGTTTCAGACGTTTTTTAAAAACAAAGGAATTCTCTGCATGCACCACATATATTTCAGCTGCTGTTTCACTAAAAAACAGCTTTTTTTCTGCTTTCTGTTGTTTTCCCGTGGGAGAACAGAACACCCACTAACAACCACTCCGCATCCCCCTTTTTAGTCAGTTAACCGAACCCCAGAACACTTTTGAAAAAAAAACCCCCAGCCCCTTCCCTCCTAGAAAAACAAGACGTAAAAAGAAAAACAGAAGGTATAAAAAGAAAAAAAAAGAGCTGAAGTTGTGTTTTGAGTCTCTCAAGGCCAGGCCGGCTTGGTACGCTGCCCTGGTTTTCCATGAAAGCTGCATTAATTCCTGGCACTAGCGCTGCGGCCCAGCACTCTCGCCGAGCATCCTCCTTTCTAGGAAAAATATAATCAAAGCCGTTTGTTGGCTGCTCTCCCTCTCCCTCCTGTCTCCAGTTACTGAGCTGAAGATTTTATTGACTTACTGTGGTTCAGATGGTAATAAATTGGGGGATGGGGTGGGGTTCGAGAGAAAGCATAAAAGAAACGGAGGGAAAAAAGAAGCGTGCTTGCAAATTTCTTGGAAGTCGAGGACGAGCGCTGCTCTGAGCAAGCATTCTTCACAGTCACACTTAAGTACTCGCTTTAATTTTAAGCTCTTCTTAGCTTAATAGGTTTGAGTCCTCAGGGGCCGTTCAGGGACACAAATGCTTGTGGTGCTTTGTTCTTCCTTTCCCACTTTTATTGTCATCTCCTGCTCATATTATTAATATTCATGTCACTATGAATTTGGATCTTCACACCAGTGATGTCACTCTGTTGGCATGGGAACGTGTTTTTCATTCAATTCGCTTTCATTCTCCATCGTTGTGACAGGCTCTGAACCTGCAGGGTCACGGATACATTAATAAATGAGATGCATGTTCTGGTTGAATTTAACAAAGCACCATCCTTTTGATCTTATTGCCTACTTTTCAGTCAGGTGGGAACACAATATCCTCGTTTTAAAGTCCATTTGCACACCTGCGAGTCATGCGTATTTGCATGTTTATTTATGAGTTGCTCGCTTTAAGGAAAATTATGCAAATGGTTCCTTAAGCCTTTACTCACAGGTTCTGGGAATTATCATACCTGATGCTGTAAGGTTTTGAATTTTAAGTTGTTTACAAGGCTAAATGCTCTGTGGCAGGCCTCTAGACAAATTTATCACAACTGGCGTCCATTATAGCCGTAGTTAGCATGCTTGGTGACTGCTTTTTAGTGCAGTTGGGGCTGAGAGATTTATTTTCCCAATGGGCTTTTTTTTAGCCATATTTTTGTAGCTGATTTGTTCTTTACTTTGCCAGTTTTAGTCAAAAGAAATGTCAAAAATGGATATTGATTAGAACTAATGCTAACACTTCATTGACTAATTCTCACTGTAAACACTAGTTGCTTATTAGCATGCCTATAATTAATATATTGGCTATTTATTATTACTTAAAAAGCACATTCTGCATCCCTCATCATACATAAAGTTCCTTACGAACTATTAATAAGCATATATATCTAGTTTTTCATTTAGCATTGTTTTCCCATTCCCTATCAGAAAAGAATGCCTAGGAAGTTGACAAAGGCTGCTCTACATGATCAGTAACATGTGTCCACCAGACTGGTGCTACCATGACTGTAGTATCTGCTATTTTCACAGCTGCATTTGCGTGCGTCTTATATCTTCAGGTCAATCCCTTATACGTTGTTAGTCACCCTCTGTAATACCTAGCAGCTGCCGATTCATATCAAGAGCTTTTGCACCGTTCTCTATGCGTTTACTTTTACATATTATCTTTCGGCATTTGGCATACATATGGTAAAACATTCACATACAATCCTGTTTCTGAAGCACAGTATGTAATTTTTTGTGTGCTGTGTAGCTGCTGGATGGTATAGTGCAACCAAAATGAAAAATCTGTAATTTTGTGGACCCAAATATTTATTTATTTATTGAAGAAGTAAAGGTTTAGTTCACCAGAATATATAAATTAATTCTGATAAAATCCTAGAGCTTTCTCACCCTGTGAAGTGAAGAAATTGTTGTATAAAGTCATTTATTTTTGTTTTCTTTGCACACACAAAGTATTCTCGTAGCTTCATTAAATTTCAGTTGAACCGCTGATGTCCTTACTGGGTCTTGAAAGCGTTATTTGTGTAGCTGCAAGGTCAGAAAGCTCTCGGATTTCATCAAAAATAGTTACATTTTCGTTCTAAAGATGAACGAAGGTCTTATGGGTTTAAAACTAAATGGGGGAAGTTAATGACAGAATTACAATTTTTGGGTGAACTATCCCTTTAAGAGATTTTGAGTTCATAGTGAGCAGGTAATGTTAAGCTCCAAACAGGCCAAAACAACTCTTAATATACACAGGTCTTTTTATGTTTTTGAAAGAAATATCTTATGGTACATTAACAGCAAAACAGTAATATTGTGAAATATTACCACAGTGTAAAATAACAATTTTTACTTTGAATGAAGATTTAATTTATTCTTGTGATGGCAAAGCTGAATTTTCATCAGCCATTTCTCTAGTGTTCAATGTCGTATTATCTTTCAGTAATCTGTGTAATATTAATATGAAATAGAAATATAATTTTAAATAAATAAATATCACTTTTGATTCATTTGATGTATCCCTGCTGAATAAAATTCTTAATTTGTAAATTCCTAAAACTATACCATTTTCGCCACCGTCACTCCAGGATGTAATAACAGTGAAGTCATCGTAACATGTGGGTCCGATCTCTAAGATCTTGATTTTTCAAAGCCATGTTTTGAGACAATTACACAGATCAGATCAGCGACAGAGCCAAAAAATAGATTTAACGAGTGGGGCATTATTTTCGGAAAACATGCTTAACCGAACGTTTGAAGCGTAAAAAACGTATAAGCAAGGTAAGCGAGCAAGAATGTTCCTATAGTAACAATCACATTAGTGTCGTCGGCTAAGCCAGACTCTTCTCCTCATGTGACTTGTCGCCTCTCTGCCTCGCCCACGGACGAACGCAGGAAGGCACTTTTAATAATTTGCTTTTGAAACAAGCCAGCACAGCGCCGCTCACTTGTTTTTGTTGGACCATCGCATTGCCTCTCCTCCTCCGCTCCCTCCACCCATCTCTAGTACAGTCTGATTTCCAGGAACGTTGGCTTGAGGAGAGTCTTCCTGTCAGATTGTGGAAGTGGGCTGCAGCACTCGGCCGTTCCAGCTGGACTCTACACTCAGACCGACTCCTTGATGTGCTGCATCTGTTACGAATGTTTTGTATCGACGACACTCTCATATTGGTGCAGTTCGGAGAGGATTGGGAGGTTTATCGAGATCAGATGTTGAGAGTTCACAGCCAGTTTAGCCACACAAGATCGTTTTTTGTTCACGTGCCCAAAGCTAAAGCTTACAAATGAGGTCTGTTAAGGACAACTAATAGGTCTTAGATTTTATGCTCCATTAGAACATTTTGAGCCACTTCATAACATGAAACCATCTGTCTTAAGTTGCTTGTCTAGGCAAATCTTTATATTTCGACAACAGAGAGATTTTGTGTCTGCTTGTATTGCTGACATTCTGATTTATGTGGAGCTGGATTAATGACTTTTACTGATTGCGTCAGTCATCAGAAAAATAACAAACCACAGTAAGTGCTTTTGTGCTGGCAGTTCAGAGTATTTCAGTCAGTTCAGATTTGTATTTGCCTGCTCATATATTTGATACAATACAAAACACAATACAATTTACTTTTGTAAGCAGTTTTTTTTTATTAAACAGTTTTATTTACCTGAAAATAATAAAAATTTAAGTTTACATTTAAGTTTGAGAAAATCACAAACAAATTTGTCAGGCCAGAGCCAACTAAAAATATAATCTTTTTTTTTAAATAATTGTAATATTTTTAATAAAGTTTATAAAATAGTATACATTCAATATATATATATATATATATATATATATATATATATAAAGAATATGTGTGTATTTATCAACACACACACGCATATTTATACACGCACACATTTACTTTTATAAACATGTAATAATGTAATATCTTTTTTTAAATATACATAGTTGTATAAATGTAACTTATATTATGTAAAAAAAATTTATTAAACATATCGAAATTACAAATGATCAAATTAACTAAGTAATTCAAATAATTTTGTTTTTAATTCACTTTGATAGTCTTTGTGTCATTGTGTATACCTTCCACACAGGATGTATTTTCCTACATAAACGTAATTATTCATTCCATTCTTTTTTTCTTTAGATGTACTGTACAAACATAAGCCACATATTTTTGACCGGACATTTCTATTGGAAAGGAGGTGTAATCTTATCTTTCAGTTTGCAGTACGTTCAGTTTAGAGCACGTCCAGTAATCCAGCTGGAATTCCTTCCTTTGGGCAGCAGATTTGTGGTCATAAGGAATGGGATGGAAACATTTGAAGTCTGATAAAAACTGGAATGGACTGAAATCACACTTGAATGTATGAAATATGCAAGCCAATCGCATCAAACCAACAAAGTCTAAAATTAGAATTTAAAAACTGTGCTTGTGTTTAATTTGACTCAAATTTTTAGATTGCTAGCATGATCATGTTCACGTTCAATCTTCACAGGCATCTGTACTAAGCCTAAAATGCCCTCAGTGAACCCTCCTTTACTGTCTCCATCTCCTTTCAAGAGGAAACAGGAACATTAATGTCACATTGTGATGGTATCCTGCAGGTTTATGTGAGGTTAGATGTGAAATTCTCTTGGTTTATATTGTATATTATGTTGATTTATACGCCTGTGACTTTCCATCTTTTTAACTTCAGATAAACAAGCCCAGTCCTGTGACATCACGCTTGTTGAAAAGCAAGGTTTATTGTGAGATTTCGTGGAATTTTCCAGAGATACGACCCAACTTGCTGTTCCCTAGAGGCTGTGTGTGTGTGTGTGTGGGCGGTTCACTATCACCCGGCCCCAAATTAACAAATTTACTTTTCCTAGAGAGAATGAGTGACCTGTTTTAGGAAATTCAGACCCTCACAAAAATGCATGCTCGCTCACGTCTGCATTTTTATTGCCTTTTTTTGAAAAAACTAAACAAAAACAACCCTAAACAAACATATTCCTAATCCTCTCACAAGGATGTTTAATTAATTTTGTAAACATTTTCCGCTGTTATACACAAACTCACAGACTCTTCCTATAACAAAAGCATGATGGATAGAATTAGAATGTCTATTGTTACTGTACACATATACAATGTACGTTGAGATTAAGAGCATCTTTCTATTCAGTGCAAACATGTAAGAAGTATAGTCTATACCAGTATATACTAGTGTAGTCTATATATATTGCACATCAGAGCTGTATTCTTAAGACTAAGGTACTGTAACTGTCCCCTCAGATCAAGGCTTCTGCATACTTTACGTTCTTAAAGTGCACAATCTGTTCCCTCCAGCGATCTGGAGTTAAGTGTCCACATGTACACATGGAAATTGAAGCTGGAATGCTCCACCATCCTATAAAAAAGAAACAATTCTTAGAAAAGTTAAGCGTTTCGCAGAAACACAGGCAATGTTCTTTGCAGAGCACCCTCTTCTCTCTCTGTTTTCATTCTCTCTGCACTTTATTTTTATCCATTTTACGTTTATTTCATATGTTTATTTATGTTATGAATAAAACCCTTTTTACTATAGCAATTTTTTTTCAACTATACTCACATTAGTTTGTCTTACTTTAGTTTTGTGCTTTTTGAATCATAATTAGTGCAAGGCTAATTCTCTAAATGAAATGCTAATTTTTCTTGGTAACCCATATATTTTCAGACATTTCTGTCAGCGGAATAAAATAAACCGGAATGATAAATATGCCTGCGAATAAATGGAGCACAATGGTTAAACTGTACACACAAACAAATACAGAATGTGACCACAGACGTTTTATGAGTCACAACCAGTCCATCTAAAGTATCCCTTGTACTGAATGAACTAAATAAATCCATCAGAGTGGTTAATCAGTCGGATTCACTTATTGAACCACAAATTGAGATCTGTGTAATTTTCTTGTCAGAATGAATTTTGTACTTTTTTTTTTTTTTATGTTTGTAAAAGTTACTTCAGTATAATTACTACTCGTTGTTAAAATGACAATTTGTACTTTATATTTTATTTATAGAATATATTTAATTAAATATTATACAACAAATATATATTTTTATGTAATAATAACATTATTGCATTATTAATGTTTCAAAACATTTATTTTAATACAGAACATTAAAACAATCACTGGTCATTTATTTTGATTTTTCTTTCCCCTATTTCTATTCTCACTCCCAGTGTCTTTTCTGTACTTTACTTTAACTCTCTTTGTCTCTAACTGTCTTTTCCCCCCTTTTTCTTTGTGTACCTCCACCACCACGTGCCATTAATCAGATAAAGCATTGCCACAGACATGTTATGGCTCTGCTGGATCTTTACCAGCTCACCCCTGTTTACTAAACCAGCACTTGCTGTGTGAAATCCTCTTTGTGGTGTTTATTGCTGATGGTTGGGCCACCTCAACACACTAATCTTCTTTGTCTCAGGGGTCTAGAAGCTTTAAAGCTGTGAAAAATGACTGCAAGGCGTCCAAATCCATGGTAGAGAATTACTGCACTTGGTTTTTTGAGCGCTTATTAGAGGAATCGAATCGAATCTTTTCTGCTCCCATTAAAGCTGGAGAAGGCCATTTCTGCACCTGTTAGTGTCTGAAAAATAATGACTGTTTTTAATGTCTTTCTGAACAACGTTGATGCTTTTATAGAAGATTGTAGGAAAGAATTTAGGAAATATCCATGGTGAGAATGTTAGATTCTGCTCAGAAGTTATTCAAATGTCCTGCCTTAGAGATAGAGAGTTGTTATTTTCATGGCCTGGTGTGGCCACTCCTGTCTCTTGACGACAGAAATCAATGGACGTCCTTGATTTTGTGAAGAATTTGGGAACACTCAAAACAAACTCTCAAACTGACCTTTGCTCCATTCATCCCCACTGCTCAAATAAAACACATCTCTATTCTCTTGGTGACGAAAACAATGACGTGTACACAGAGACAGAAGAAACTGATTTTGAATATTTTTCCTAGTCCTTCTCTTCGAATATAATTAAATGATGTTTGCTTTGATCTAATTTAAATGAATTTATGTCTTATATGATAATTTTTGGTCAGTCCAGTAAATATGTTTTGACTTACTGATGCTTCATGTAGAGAAATATTGGCTTTTTGAAGTTATGATTCTGATTTTGGATTCACTTCTTTTTAAGTACTGTCAAATCCATGTCATGTCTAACATGAAGGATAAAAAAGAAGTAACAAAAATTTAAGATGATAACAAATTTCTAAATGTGTGAATTTATAAAAGTCTATGTGTGTGTATACTATTATATATTCATAAATCTAATATCAAACATTTTAAATATATATTTTTTATATTGCAATTATTTCATATTTAATCTTCAAACAATATAGAAACAGTATATTTGTAATATATTCAGACTGCTTGATTGTAGCTCCTATTTTGACTTGCCGACAGGTTTTGAGAAGTGATGTTGATAAACAAATTTCGTGATGAGCATTGACGCATGATTAGCCTCGGCTGGAACCGTGTTCCCTAATCAACCTAATTCCGTCCCGTCCAATCAAATTCTTTTTCCTTCCCCTTAAATAAGCTCGCTTTCTTCCCTTCCATATCTCGTTATGCATCCCGCCTCCACCCCTTCTCCGCCCATTTTCGCGTCTTCCAACAAGGGGGGGCAATCGGAGTTCAAGCCGGACGACATCTTGGCTCGCCCTCTGGACAGCACGCCAAATTCGCCTAAATTGTCATCAAAAGGAAGCGTGAACAATTGAAATGCCCGAAATCACAGGAAAATCGGTGCTCGTTCACAGTGTGAACTATCATAGATGCGATCTGAGAGAATCAGCATGCTAAATATCTGGACCTGTCTGCGATTCTAAGTCATGCCGTGCAATGTGAACACATGTTTCATGTGGTCGTAAATAAACACATTTCTTGTCTTGTAGTTCAAAAGAACCCTTTGTTTGAGAATAGGATTAACTTGGGTCATGCTGTATGTTACTTGTTGTATGCTAACTAAAAGAACAACACACAAGGAGATGTTAAAGAACCTTTAACAAAACTGAACGTTACAGAAATCACATTCTGTGAACATCATATGAAAAATACTATGTGTTGTGACAGATTGCTAGCACCTCAGGTCAAGTGGCACGGATCTTACTAGTTAAAGCATGAAATAATCACAAATGAACATCAGAAGGTGGTTTGTTTTAGCTGTGTTAAAAGATGTCAATACACACTATTTTTAAAGTTCAAGGCCACCCATGTTGATGTACTCTCCTGTCTGGTTTGTTTGGCAGATTTTGTGTAGTTATCGGCCAGATCGGCTGTCAATCAAACTCCCTGCAAAGAGGGGTCAATTTCCTTACAGTATTTGTTGTATTGTGTGAGATGTGCTTGTTTAACGACTTACTGTACCTCTGAAATCATACGTTGTTTCTTTGTTTTCAGTTCAGTGTGGTGTTCCTGACCACATCCTCCCGACCGTTCCAACCACGCAGCATCTGAACCTCTTGGCCGCTCGTCTCAGTTCAGATTGGAAGTCTGTGCTGCTGGACCTGGGCCTGTCCTCTGCGGATCTGTACCGGTGCTGCGCCGACCACCAATTCGCGGTTCAGAGTCAGGTGCTCGCTGGGCTGGTGATGTGGAAACAGAGGAACGGAAGAGAAGCCACAGTGCAGCGACTGCTCGAGAGCCTGCAGGCCACAGACATCCCACCATCTGTCCTCCAACAGGTGTTTGTGTGACATAACAAGTCGTGTTTTTCTGGACTTCATACTGCTCTAGAGCTGTGGAAAACACATGACAGACACCAAAGTGTACTTTGTTTCAGGAATGTACTGAAACTCCATCATGCTTCTAATATGGCTAGGAAAATTATGAAAACTTTTTATATATATATATATACATGTCTTTTAATAATAAAATTATTTTCTTAATTATGCTTCCGAGATGTCTTTTGCATTGCCCTTGAATTTGTCCATTTTTGTTTGATTTGTCACAGAAATTACACTTAAATACCTTTATTTTATGTGCAATAGTAAGAAAAACACTGTTTCATAATGTATTGGTAAACCCTGTTTCCTGTCCCAGATTACATGTGTCCTTGATGAGGTGAGACGAGTTAAGACACTTTATGCAATCTTTATTTGAAACTATTTACCAGCTGCTTGCTGATACAAGTGACGTTCTTAGGTCATCTCATTCATAAACAAACGGTTCTGCCTACTGATTCCACCCAGTAATAATACTCTGAAACACCCACATGGGATTTATGTTCTCGGACTGGTTATCAATTATTTTGGCCTAATTTTCACTAATTATTAGCATGCATATTGGCTGTTTATTACAGCTTATATTCTGCATGACCATATTCTACATTACCTTAATAACTATGAACTATATTTTTGGCAGTAATTACTGGCAACTAATTATATATAAGAATATGACATTTCGCATGACACACGTTTTTAGCATAATCTTAGGCTACTACATCTGGTCTGCCGTCTATTGTTTTTCTCTCCATCTGTCATTTGCTGTTTTTATTCAGTGCTGTTTACTCAAAGCGTAATCAATATTTACAGATCGGGTGTTTGTAATATGACACAGGTCATTTCCTAATCTCTCACTTATTAATCAGAGAGCGTTTGTGTGCACGCGCGTGCGCGTGATGCATGCCATCATTCGTAAACATCCGTGACGTTACGCGTCTGTTGTGATTTCCCGCTGCGTGTTAGTGTCACGTTTTTGTTTCTTTGTCTCACAGATGCCACGTTATGAGACTTTGAATGCTTTCCTAGAATCTGAGCGTGAAAGAGTTTACATTGATGTATAATTGACTTACCTAGTTAAATATAAATGGCCATCAACAACCCCATTGTCCCTCAGGTGATCCAATAATGTCATGTCTAAGAAATCACAGACGACTTTCTGTTGTATTAAACTGATGAATGTTCATCTTCTGATGAGAAACATTGATAAAGTAATCTACATACATCCCCTGTGGCATATGAATAACCGACTCTTGTCTCGCTAAATGTGCATAAACACAGAGTTGTCTGACACAGGCCCTCTGTCCTCTGAGTTCCCTAATTCCAGGGAAGCGTTTGAAATTCAGCTTAGCGTACGTTTTTGGTTCCGGTGTTTCTCAGAAATGTGCAGGGTATTGTAATCGCAGCCTTTAGTTGGGACGGTTGAATTCATACTCATAAAATGATGTGTGCGCGACCCAGTGGTTCAGAGAATTCACGCGCGTTGCCAAAGAACGCATCAGCGCGCGTAAAAGCATCTCCGCAGATAGAAATGCCTCAATGGGCTTACAGCGTGTTTGTTCTAGATTTAAAGGTGGCCGAAGGCAAAGCGTTAAAGCAGCTCTTCATGTCTTACTCCATTGAATTATAGCGGTGGTCACCCGCCTTCCCTGAACTCTGGAGGAAATATATACTTGAGGGTTGCTGTAAATGCTATGGCTGGCTTTTCGGCTCAGGTTGCCGTAGAAACCGGTTTTTGGATGGTGTGGCATTCTATACCCTGTGGGCTCTTGATGGGTTGGTCTGCGTATCTGTTCCTCTTTTGGTTTCTGAATGTTTTTTTCTCTGTGATGCCGAATTATGACATAAATTGCAATTATCTTTATCTTGCGTTTAGACTAATTTGTATAACGTTAGCAGTTTAACTCATTTTGTGACATGGATTCTTTACCTGCTGAAACAAGATGTGTGCATGTGTTAATCAAGATAGCAGCCTTATTAAAGGAAATGTTGAAAGAGTAAAAAGTGTAGTGCATGTTACTTAGCCTTTAGGTCATATATTTGCTGTTTACATTTACAGTACATCTATGCATTTGGCACACACTTTTATCCAGAACAACTTTCTCTGCCTTCAAGGTACGCTTTTTATCTTTTTTTTTTTTTTTGGCGTTTCCTGGAAATCAAACCTATCACATTGGCTTAATAGTGATGTTCTATTATTTGAGCTACAGGAAGGCCTTGGGATAGTAAAACATTAGATAGATAAAGGTTGAATAAGTCTGTATATACTGTAGATGTAGTAAAAAATCTATAGTGATAAAAGTGTTTTATAATAACTGAGTTCTAAGTTATTTTGTAAAATTTTAAGTTGAAGTCATGAGAAACAAATGCATATTTGAGTGATTATATATTAAGATGTTAAATAAAAAGTTGCTTTGTGCATTATAGTTTCATAACATCTTAGCATTAGTGTATTTGGCTTGATTTCTGCAATGGAGAAATGCGGAAACACCTAACAACCAAAGTGGTAAGAGGCTATATTTTTACTTGGATATTTAGATTAGATGGGCGAACTCCTGAAA
This sequence comes from Enteromius treurensis, assembly GCA_032275025.1. Taxonomy (NCBI): domain Eukaryota; kingdom Metazoa; phylum Chordata; class Actinopteri; order Cypriniformes; family Cyprinidae; genus Enteromius; species Enteromius treurensis. The sequence goes on along the minus strand of JAUCMU010000080.1, from coordinate 9,355,622 downwards.
TTATGTTAAGAACTTCAGTTAAATTACAAGAACAATTTGCTATTTGTTTTTCTTTTTTACAGCTGTGAAAATATAAGTTGCAGTTACAGGGAAAAAAAGTTGCATTCGTGAACTCTGAGGTCGAGAATGTTTTTTTGAGGAATTATGAGAAACAAAGTGGCAATTGTGAAATATATTTGCAGGTGTGAGATATAAAGTCTTGCATATATGAGAATCAAAGTCACATTGACAATATAAATTTACTTTAATACTGTAATTACAAGAAATTAAGGCACCATATGTGATCATGTAACAAATTAAGAGATATAAAGTTAAACAATAATAATGAAATTGCAGTTAATCTGTGAGAGGAAGTTGCAAAGAGTTTATTTATTTACTGTGAAGTGAAAACAGGCAAAAACTGACCAAATTGAGCTGCTATACATTTCTCTTTTGGTTAAAAAAATAAGCATTGATGATGGAGTGCATAAACTTTTGTCCAATCAAATACCCTTCAAAATGACGACATCCTTCCCCTTAATATTAGTGGCTTCTGTGGGTTCACAATGGTGAACCAATCATGGTTTACATATGTGATGTAAACTATAGACTACTTAAAAAAGGAGCTTCTATACCTGCCCCAAGCGTCTTGTTTCAATAGAAAATACATCAACACGAGGTAAAAACACTGCTCTTTTCACAGGTTCTAGAAAGCAGTATTTAGTCATTAACAAAGCCCTTGACTTGAATGTTTGAAATTGAATATGTGGAAGTGCTGAAGGTTGTACGTAAAGGAAGGGCTCTGAGCACTTCCTAGTGAAGGGGCTGGAGGTCACAGACTTCAGCAATAAATTATATGTGAGATAATAGTGAAATTAAGAGGCCAGGAAAACATTTAATCCTGTGCATCATACTCTATTCAATACAGTAGATGCAGGTATCATAGCAAATCATCACAGCTCCACACCTTCAGATTTGGATACCTTTCTTATCATTTCCTGATCCTGTGTTTGTATGGCTTAATGGTCTGTTCATGAATGAAGCTTAAAGATGGGTGATAAATGTCACAGTCTTTCTTCGGTTGTCTGGAGCACAGTCCACAGCATCCTCAAGTGACCTTCCGAAGAAGTCTTGCAAGGTATTATCTCTTTGCAATGGATTAACAGTGTTCCCATAACATGAGAAAAGCATCAGACTCTTCTACCAGGTATAATGCAAAATGTTCAGATTAGCTGATGTTTATTTTTCTGATATGTCTAGCTTGTTTTAAGATATTATGGGTCCCTTGCCATTTTTCCAAATTCCCGTTATAAAGCTATATAAAAAAAGCTTAATTCGTGATTCATCTTAGTGGAGGATGTTCAGAAATACTTTGGATTTACTCATGGGCGTAAATTTCATTTAACAGTTGGGGGTGACTATTAACATAGAATATCTTGCAAGCAACTTTTAGATGGGGATACATAATGCAGTCATACTAAACTTAGAAATTGTGGAAAACCTTCCTTCTATCATTATTGTAGAATGGAAACTGCATCATGGTTATTTTAAGTATACGTTTTTCAAAACTATTGCAATGTTTGTTATGTTGTTTACAGTCGAGTCTCTCTCTCTCTCTTTCTCTGCCACGACGATCTCGTAGGCTGCGCTGAACTGAATAACTTCGGTCCCCAAAAAAAAAAATAAAAGCCCGCCCACACTCAAAGCTGATTGGCTAATTTTGCTTAATAAACCAATCAGGATGCTCTCTGTCTAGCACGCGCTATGAAGAGGCACACACACACAGTTGTTCACATGCACGCAAGGTCTCTCTCAGTCTCTCTTCTTCACTCCCTCTTATGCGCGCATTTTAAGATGCAGACAATAATGTTACGCGTACACGCTCTTGCCCACTTGGTCTAGATTCTGGGATATTTAATAAAATTTGCGGGCACATTGTTAAATAGATAAGAAACGTTTTAATCGCTAACATAGCAGATTTATGGAAAATAACATCTGTAATCAACATTTTTGCAACAACTAATATATTCCACTTACACAATATTTTTTTAGGTATACGCACATGTATTTTTCACAATAGACAGTGCAATTTTTTTTCATTATGATTTTAGGGGGGGGGGGCAACCCGCCCAAACAAGGAGTGATCAAAAGTTTAGAGACTATGTCCATGATTAACAATGTAAAACTTTTTTTTTTTTTAGGGCAACGTTAGTCTGTTTGTGCAATGACGCAGTATAGTGCTAAAGCTCTCTTTAAACCGGTAAAGTGAAGTGAAACCCATCTCTCTTTAAACTTGTTTTTCTCAAAATTCCATTCCTGAAAATCAGAGGTATTAGGTAACTTCAGATTGCCATCACATTTATTAAGGTCAAGATAAACAATTTCTAACACATGAATAAAGCCAGTGCATTGCTGCTTGTATCGCCAGAATCACCAAATTCTCACAGAAAATTAATTACTTCCCTCTCGTCTTTTCAAAATCAGATTGTAGGGCCTGTTCTTGGGCAAATGTTTTATGGAGAGATTTTCTAATCTCTTGTTCATTGGACTGTAAAAACGCTGGCCAACCAGTAAAATTCATGCTTACTGTCACATGCCCAGAGAAACAGCTGTTACATAAAACTACAACTTATGGGTGAGTCTTTTGCCTAATGACACTGAATAGCAGATAATTAATCCAAAAATGTTTTGGGGACTGTGTGTGTAATTGGTGTCCTACCCAGTCTCACAGTATTCATTTGTGGAAGGAACACGTCTATTTAGTTATTTTCGTAAGTCCACCACGTTTTTTAAACTAAGAGGCATCCAATTGAAATCAAAAATGTGCTGGACTTATGAAAATAATGAAATAAACGTGTCCCTGGCACGAATAAATAGATTAAATTAAATTGCGTGACTACATCACAAACTGTTGTGAGACTGGGTTGTGGTGTCATTGGGAAAACAAAAATTTCTTTCTTTTCTGTGACAAGCAAAAGTTGCGCAGCCCTTTGTGTACTGGAGTAGCCAGGTTATTTTTGCTTTTCTACAAGCACCAACTACTGTCATAGAGTGTATCTGCATTTAGTCTGGTCTGAGCCGATAAATCACAAAATCAAATTCTCAGAATAACATTTAATGAATGTGCTACAGTACGTTTACGCATTCTTCAAAGTACGAATTTGGACATTGTGACTTAAGGGGTTGATTGAAATGCAGCATAAATGAAAGCATGGGCTATCACTGACTAATGATGAACTTCAGTCTTATATCATTAAGGCACTGAATTTTCAGCTGAATAGTAACAACTCAGTATTGAGGGTCAAAAAAGAAAGAAAATTGCAGAGCTTTTACAGTAATGGTTAGAGGGTAGAGTGATTAATTTCTAACTCCACTGCACTCCGCATATACAGCAGCTAATTCTCTTCAGGAGTGAAATGCAAATGAACATCTCAAAAGTGCACGACTCATAAAAAGCTCACCAGTCTATTAGCGTTCAGAATCCAAGAATGAGGTCAAACAATAAAATGAACTCAACAGGGACTTCAGGTCTGTCTGAGTAAAGAGTTCCCTGAAATATAAACAGCATTTTTGCAGCATATTCAGAAGATAATTCCCACTGTCTGTGATATGTAGCGCTCCAGGACACATGGAAACATGTAAATTAGAGGTGGGATTGAGTGTTTTCTGTCCTAAGCACTTGCCTTTTATGCCCAGCTTTCAGACATAACACCACTAAGGATTTATTGGTGTCATCTTAACATATCATTTCACATTGTGAGTTGCTGTGTAATGGGTAGTAAAGCATAATGAGTAAGATTCTGGGCTGAGGAAGGTTGAAAATTCAGATTTCAGCAAATTCAACTGTGCATTTGGCTGAGACACTTCAGTTAAGGTTACTCCAGGGTTATGGTGCTTTAAAGATGTGCTCTCTAAGACTGTGTTGATGTTTCTGTTGTTGTTTTTACAAAATCTCTGCAAGGTTCTTCTTTTAACTTTTTAAAAAAATTTTCCACTTGATGTGCCTGGAGGATTGCATGCGTTGAGCCATACCATCACTTTGATCATTGCTGTTGACTCAACTTCTTTTGTTATGTTAAGTCTAATGTGTATATTATGTCTGCAATACTTTTGTTTGGGTGGTTTGTTTTGTTCAGTTGTGCTTTCATGTGTCTGTGTTTTGTAAAATACCTTGGCTAAAGAGCTTTAAAAAGTAAACAGTTTGTGAGTGTAACATAGGAGACAGAGACGTGCGGATCCATGTGCAAATCTTTATTCTTGGTCGGCAAGCAGGGTCAAAACAATGATGAACAGAGAAATGCAGGAGAGGCTAAATCGAGGGTCGAGGTACACAAGCAAAGGTTCCTTTTCAGGAACTCGAGCTGCGTCGACGAGACGCAATGGGAACGCCCTCAGCGTGACGGCTCTGAATCGTGTGTCGAATCAGCCAATGATAACTTGGGACATCATGGCGGGTGACTTCACTGGCCAGGAAGCATTTAAGCACGTGGAAAACGCCGGCCAGATAGTTTTTGTCAAAATAGGAGAACTGTAGATGTTGTGAAAGAATAATAGAAGTAAACACTAACGTGTGCTTCGCTCCCGGGGGCATCTCCTTAGTGAGAAAAAGAGAGCCTTGTTAAGTGCTAGCCATTCGAGGAAGGAAGGGCGTGCTGCTACTTCCCCTCGTTAAAGCAGCACAGTGTTCCTCCTTTCTTATCTGAGGATGAAGAGGTGAGAACGGAGAGGAGACCACGGTCTCTACCGCCCTAGTATGAAAAGCTAATGAAGACAGTGTCTCGCACTGCCACCGAACTAAAAATAGAGCGGCAGCAGAGATGAAAAGTAACTGCGCTGTAGTAATGATAAATCAAACGTTTCTATGGACGTGGCCAAATTGAATAAATGCCTTCAAAAACGAGCCTGCTGGTTTCCATCCCCCTAAATAAATTTAATGAGGATTAATGAAAGCGGTTATATGACAATGCCATGCGTTGAGTAGACGCTTGCGAGCTATCTCTCTCTCTTCACTGCATTGTTTTTTAAGGCTCTGTCACAGCCCTCCAGGCCTAAAAATGCTAAAAGGTGGCCAGGGGGTACTCGATGGTAGGTCAAGCTGGTGACGTGTCTGCACACGGAAAAGGAGAAAAGCCGTGTTACAGGCGTACTAAGCTGACCTGCTAAAGCTTGAGAACTGCTGACCTCTCATTGCGTGCAAAAAAATAAAAGCAGCAATGGTGGCAGCTGAGAGGCATCTTTGGCTGACTGTCAGAAATGAAGCGGTTTTCAGCGGTTTCTCTCTCACTTTCTAGGGGCTGCTGGCAGAAGCAGCCCCACCTGAGTACCAGCTCCTCATGCTACATCTATAGAGACACGCAGAAACAGAGCATCGCAGCGAGAGCTCCTCCCCAGAAACAGCAGGGGAGTTGGCGGCACTCTGTTGCGGGGCCTTCTAAAAATAGAAAGGATCTCAAAAAAAAAAAATTGTCATCCAAGAGAGAAAGGAGGCCTCGCAGGAATAGGAAGTCCTGATACAAGGGGACTTCACTCTGGACTTCAGAGGGTAGGCCCCTCTGGGGAAGAGTGGTACAATCCGCATAACACAGATCCCATCTCTCCTCCGTGCTCTCGGGAGGTTTCTCAGTTTCGTTGGCGTCGTTGAGACGTTCGCCACCGAGCTCTCACGAGGGACCGAACGCAGCTTCACCCGAGGGTGGGCTGCGTCAAGAAAACATCGTCCCTCAAATATAATCAGAGATCAACTTCGAGAGGCTGGTTCCCTAGAGAGACAGTAGAAAATAGACTTTTTGGCAGCGTGGAAACTACTGCCAAATGTGTCTCGATGGGTCCTGCGTACTGTAGAAAACGGATACAGAATCCAGT
>JAUCMU010000080.1:9273549-9287058 GCA_032275025.1 Enteromius treurensis | reverse complement strand
CGGCTCGCTTGGAACCTCGGTTGAGGTGGTACTAAAAAAAGGACCAGGTACTGTTACCAGTGGAAAACCCCCCAAAAATGAGCTGTACTGAACCGTACTGTACCATACTATGCAGTGGAAAAGCGCCAAAAGTTACCCAAAGCACACATAAAAACACCCGGTAGATGCGCGCTAGCCTAAGACCGGCTCTCTTTAGCGCGGTGTATGACGAGTCCTGTTCCGTTCACACAGCGCGTGTGTTCCGAGAGTGCGGTTGTTAGTTCTGAACGTTTCCAGGTGAGTTCCGTTACAGAGCGCGGTGTCACTCCCTGTATTAGAACAACTGTATTCTGCTGCTGTGTGAATGTGGCCAATAAAACACAATTTTATATGAGTAGGTAAAAATTAAATGACCTTTTAAACCGTTTAACTGATTGTATTAATCGGTCAAAATTCATATCGGTCAGTAAACGGTTAAACGGTTAAAATAAAAATCCCTAATTAAAACTGTTACAATTACAATATTTTCAAGAACTGATTTAAAACTCAAATGCAATATAAAAAAAAACCTTAAAAACGTAAACTATAGGGCTGGGCGATATATATTGTTCGATATATCCATGCGAATTTCATCAGTATCAAAAATCATTTGAATAAAACGACACGTTTCAGTGATTTAGAGCCAACTCTTTCTTTTGAGAGACTACAACGGTGCTTTTTCAGATGTAAAACTTTGCAGGATGTTTTCGTTCACTTGAATCTTACAAGCTGTCTCTTTTCAGTTAATCAAAACCACACAGCGACTGACTCCTAGGAGATGTTTATTTTAATTAATAGTTCAGAAAGCGGAGTTAATGCTACAAATTATAACTTGTGTATATACCCAAATAAATCACTGCTGCTGCTTTTTTTTCCCTTCTTTTTTTAACATTTTTTTTTTTTATTGCTGCTTCATTTACAAAGACACTATGTGCTGTCTTCCGAGAAGGTAATGAAATATTTTATTGGACATAAGCCTAAGTCTTTGTTTAAACAGCAAGCAATTTAGTCCATATCTTGGGTTGATCAGTGCTTGTAGGTCATAAAAAAGAGCAATCATTTCTTCTGTCTGGAGGGAAGTGAAGTAACCGTCTACTTTCTTTTACTGCTTATATGCTGTTTATCCTTGCTGTTGCTGATGTTATCCCCATGATGACCTTCCTCGGGTTCTTTGGTTTTCTAATGACTCCCATTGGACGCTAATTTCTTTTCCTGCCCAGAATTTGTCCACGCACCTCTATTGATCGGGGCTTGTCTAAAACCTTGCGCTGAGAAATGCTGTAGACGCTCAGGAGATTTCAGGACAGCTCTTTGAGATCGATCGTGTTTGTTTATGTGTGTGTCATTGTGACATTTGCAGAGGGTCTGTGAGGGCGTCTGTCATCCTGTGAATAACTGCTGCGTTTGGGCTATTCAGAGCTCTCCTTCTGTGTCTTTTCCGTGAAGCATTAGATCAGTAAGTCACCATAACTAGGGCATAATCTCCTTCAAGAATCTCATTCAAGAGATGCCCAGACTGTGAAATGCATCCAATGAGTGCAGGGATACAAGCTGCTATAATGGTTATGGCAATATGTTATAAATATTGTGTTTATGGTTATTTTTTGCTTTTTTCCAAAAGTGACATCATCAAGGTTTCAACCAATAAGGCGTTCAATTTTTCTTTCTGAATATCATGTTTTGAATATCATGCCTAGACAGTAATGAAACATTTTCTCACAAGAAGGCACTGTATCTTTAAGAGAAACCTATATTATGGATAGAGAACTTGTATCTTAACCAGAAGTTAATTATTCACCCAAAAATGAAAATTCTTGAAACTTCAAATCTCTAAGGCTGTTTTTGGTCACCATGAACTTCCATAGTCGAAAGAAAAAAGTCAATGATGACCCAAAACAGCCTGGTTTGTTCGTCAGAACAAAGACATTCAAACAGATTTGGTATTACTCGAGGGTGAGTAAATGATGACAGCATTTTCATTTTTGGGTGAACTATTCCTTTAACACATGTAGTAAATGCGCACAGCAAATTGACATGAATTCAGATCCTGCATGCATGTTCTAATTTGTGAGTTAATTCTATGGAGCATTGGGCATATCATGTGATAGATGATGGTATGAATGGGTGTCTGTGCATCTGACAGTGTGGTCTTGTGCTGCCAGGCCAAACACCACCCTCATATCAGTTCAACTGTGCTGGTGTCACTGGGACAGATTGTGTTGACTGTTAAAACACCGCTCTTTTTGTAGGAGGCCGGTTATAATTTTTCACTGCCATTTTTGGCATGTAGTTTTAGAAATAAACTTATCTTTAAATCTTAATCTTTAAATGCAAATATAGTCTATTAGAACCAAGTAAAATTGTATTCACTTCAGTTTTGCTAATAGATGAGCCAGGTGTAGTTAAATTTGAGCCTGTACCTGATGTCACCTGGCTGGCCACTGTCCGATCTGTTCACTGTAGTGACGGAGCATTCTTGGGACTGACCTGATATCTGATATCAGAGAATGAAGGTAGGCCGTGTCTGAATGAATATTTAAGTGTTTGCAGAGCACGGCTACGTAACGCGGAGGCCAGACTATTCGCATTTCGTTTTGAACTGGCGTGTCTATGGAGGTTTTCACACTCCCCGTGTCATGTTTGGTTTGGAGTGATGAACAAGCCCACGCAGGCGGTTTAGTAATTCACACCACAGTTCTGTGGAGACTCGAAATAAAGGAGATTTGTCTGCCTCATCACCATTCAACTTTATTTTTTTTTTTTTTGATGCATCCTGCACACTTCCATCTTTCAATACCAAAAAAAAAAACAGTCAATTTTATGCAAGTGTTCATTTGCATTGTTTTAATTTGTTTCTTGTTTTTGTTTTCTTGGATTAAATTTTGGATAAAAATTTTACCTTAATTGCATATAGTTTCATTTTTTTATTAATTTGTGTGTATATATATATATATATATATATTATTTTTTTTTTTTTTACATTGTTTTAAATTTAGTTTTTAAACAGTGTTTATATATAACTGTAATTAATTTTAGATATTTATAATATGTCATTGTCATGTGTGTTTTAAATTTACTTTAAATTAGTCTTTACATTTTTTTAAATTGTATTTTCTATTATATTTAATTAAATGATTAAATTTATAATAAACATTCACACATTTAATTATTTATATTATTAATTAAAATATTATTTTAATTACATATAAAAACTAAAATATGATTATTTTGATTACATATATATATATATATATATATATATATATACATATATATATATATTTTTTTTTATTTTTTTTTTAACTTGTTTTTTACGAAGCAGGCCCCAGGATTATTAAAAGAGACTCATAGGAAAGCAAGTATCACGATTTCCAACCTTGTTATCTCTTCTAACTTTACCTACCCAAGCTAAAGTACAGTAGTTTCTAGGTTTCCAGGCCAGCGGTTACCTCAGTGCTGCTTTTAAACACTTAGCAGCCTCATTATTTGAAGTTGTTGAAGCTGTTATTGATGTTTTATCTGTCAGTAAGTAACCTTTAATAATCTACATGTAGTTTCCTTATATAGAGCTCTTTATTTGATTCTGTTAGAGCGAGCTAGTTGTGAAACAGGATTAACTGGTCATCTAAGGGTGTTCTCTCAAATGCAGATTACACCTAGTCTGGGACCCAATTACACAGTTAACGGTGACTCCCAAAGGAGCAATCATTTTTAGTCTATCTTTTGGTTTAATCTGTGTCAGAGAGAACCGTTCGCTGCTGTTAAACCGCGGCTGTCTGTGTTAGTGTGTTTAAAGTGGGATGAAGGTCAAATAACAGGCCGTGCAACGTCTTCAAGCTATTCATGACACACAAAAACATGCTCTGCCCAGACTATAGTTGACCTTGGCCACATTATAGGCTTTGAGTGACCGGTTTTTACACACCCTGACCTGTTTGTGTCATTAGCACGGCGAGTCAAAACAGCTAAAGGAAATGATAACAAATGAGTTGTGTTATCAACTTCAGTGCTGAGAGCCGTGCGGAGAACATTGCACTTGCGGGAACACTCTTAAACATTAACTGAAAAATCAATGCGCTCAGAAACAGAAGGTCACGGGCTCTCTGTGAGCTCTCCTCTGATTCTCCGGGTCACTGATCCTCAGGGTGGCTAGAACGCTCCAAATATATCTATTTAATTGTGGATATCGGAAGGGCATAGATCAGGGGTCACCAGGTTGCAGAGTTTAGCTCCAACTTGCCTCAACAGCTGCCTTAAAGTTTCAAGTATACCTAGTAAGAGCTTGATTAGCTGCTTTAGGTGTGTTTGATTAGAGTTGGAGATAAAACCTCCAGGACTGAACTTGGTGACCACTGGCATAGATCAAAAACAAGGCCGTGTTTAACCTCTGTATGCAAATGAAGCAACATTCCCCGTTGGCAGCCATATTTGTTTTAATTGTCTGTGGTGTCGCATTTTTACCCATGAGGTGTTTTTTTTTCTTCAGTAAAAGCAGTGGGAGCATTTACCCTCCGCTTAATGATGGGATGGATGGATGGATGGATGAATAATGAATAAATAGCTTCCAATGCAAGACAAATGACCAGCAATAGTTTGGTCATGTGCTTTATAAGTACTAATAACCAGGCAATATGTTAATGAAAAAGGCATGATAATAAGAAGCTAGGTAATAGTGAGAATTCATCCCTATAGTAAAGTGTTGCCATTATATTATTTTTACATTATATTATTTTTACATTTAAAAAAAAAAAAAATAATTATTTATTATGTAATGCTGTATTAATGTTGAGCTCATTTTTACTATTCATTGAAAGTAAAAAAAAAAAAATGTGTGTGTTTGTGTTAATGCAGTGAAAAGAGCATTTTCTAGCAAGTAATATCCTTAATCGCCCATTATTGAACTTATTGAGCATATTTGAAAATTCTCACACATCCACACACACTCACACCGCTCAAGTGGTGGGTGGTAACAGCACAGCTCACCGGTCTCCTTGCTTGTAAAGCTGTAATTACAGTCAAGAGAAAGAGCCATTAAACCATAATGGAAAACTGCAATGTGCTTTTTTGCCTCCCTCACTTTCTTCATTCATCTTACTGATTTTATTCACCGTTTCTCCCTGTTCATCTCTCTCTCTCTCTCTCTCTCTCTTTTCTGCAGGTTTGCTAAGAACCTCTCCCCAGATAAGATTAATCTGAGCACTCTGAAAGGGGAGGGCCAGCTTACCAACCTGGAGCTGGATGAGGAGGTTTTGCAGAACATGTTGGATCTGCCCACCTGGCTCGCCATTAACAAAGTCTTCTGCAACAAGGCTGCCATCCGGGTAAGAGGCGCCCCTGCTTCTTGATGACATCATCACCATGAGTCCCCCTGACGACAATATTTGTAGAATCATCTGGGACGACTCACTTACATTAGACTGCACAGAAACATATTACAGATTTTATATGTTATTGTTATTATAGGATAATATTGCTGTTGTGTAATACTAATATAATAAGTTGATAATATTTAGCAAATCTCAGTGAAGTGAACTTTCATAAAGTACATAGTAATGTTGTCTAAGTAAATTCACTTGAAGTGTTTCAAACGCTTTATTTAAATTATTTTAACTTAAAAAATATTATTTATTAAAATATTTTACCTTTATAGAAGCCAAGTTATTATTTAAAATAATAATAATGTAATTAGTATACGTTTGTTAGTATTAATAATAGTAGTAGTAGAATTAATAGTAGTAATAAAAACAATAATGATAATAATAATACAAATTCTCAACTGCAATACACACATTAAGCACACTAATGGAATTGCTGTTGGCATTAATAATAATAGTAGAGGCAGTAGCAGTGTTAAAAACAATGGTAGGTCTTGCACCACATTTGATACCATTAGGAAACCAGACAGCAGGTTTGTGGTGAGGAAAGAAGGTAATCTCAACAGCCGATCTGTGACAGCATGCCGACCACCCAAACCTCAGCAGAGCGCAGACACAACGTTCAATTGAATGGCTCAGTGTTTTCATAACAATAACTCGACAGTTGCAGGAAGCACTGTAGTAATTAAAACCTGACATTACAGACGATGCTTTAGTTACAGGAACTAACACCACATCATTTCCCTGTCCTGACTCCTGTTATTTCGGTCTGTAGAGCTAAACCAAGACAGGCTGATCTTGTAGTTTTACTTTCTACTTCTGCTTGACCTTTTCCTTCCTCTCTTCTTCTTTCTGGCTCCAGCAGAGCTTTCCATCCTTCACTCTGGCATCAATTATCTAGTAGTCTGCTGCAGTTTTCCACAGCCGTTACTGGCCGTTCCTCCATTCTTGCCTAGACATGCTCAGCCACGTAGTTGTTTAATGAAACCTCAATAGATGGCATTGTGCGTTTTGATCAAATACGATAGCCGCAGCTGTTCTGAGGGTCCGTGCAGCGATCTGATTGGCCTGATTGACAGACAGAGAGAAAGGATGGTGTCTGTGATGAACCTCACCAATAGATCTAGCCTTTGAAATGCTCTTTTTTCCTATTTCTTTTCCCTCTGTACATCTCCTCCTTTATTATTCCTCCCTATGATCTCCTAACATCAGTTTTAGTAGATTTCAATGCCTAATATTCCCGCTGCAGCCTTTTAACTCTGTACTTTCACATCCATATTCAAGGCTAGAGGAAATGAAATGCTTTTTTGAACTTTTTTATCCTGCTCTTTAGAGAGGCATGTGTGTTTCTTGTCCGCTTCTGACTCTTTTTAAGAGTAACGTACAGTTTTTTCCCTCTGGCTGTGCTCTAGGTGCTTCTGAACGCTCACTGATGCACACTACAAAAAACTGCTCTCTCTCTCTCACACACACACACACACACACCTCAGAAGTGAAATTTGTGGGGGCCTTCATAGATGCAGTGGTATTCATACTAAGCAAACCGGTGGAGATTATTAGACTTGTATTTGTAATTTGTTAACGCATTTTATTATGTTTCTGGGGTTTCACAAATATAGACTGTAGTGAGTGGCGCAGGTGTCGTTTTTATCTACAGACATGAGTACATCTTAGCAAAGGTACTGCAGACAGTGCCTAATTAAAAGTGCATGTGTACTTTAATTATAAAGGACAATGTTGCATGCACTGTAAATATAGTTTCCTTTGTTTGTGTGTGTGTGTGTGTGCGCCCTAGATACCATGGACCAAGCTGAAGACTCATCCAATCACTCTGGTAATAATTCATGAATTTTTTGTTTCATGTTGGTTTTGTTTTACTGTTTTTGTTGTGTTTTGCTGTTTCCCCCTCACTTTTTTGTTTTTGCTTTATGCTCATCTTTATGCAGTTTAAAAAAAAATGTTTTATCTTGTTTTGTTTTGCCTTTTTGTCTTTGTCATGTCTTTGTTGTTGTTTAGTTTTTTTGTACACGGCATTGCGTTGATTAAAAGCATAAAAGACATTTTCGGCAGCTTAATCATTATAAACCATGCCTTTCAGTCTTTGGATAAAGTCATCATGGAGATGAGCACCTGTGACGAGCCTCGCCCTCCCAACGGCCCATCACCCATTGCAACAGTCTCGGGTCAAAGGTCAGTTTCGGTTGATCGGCCTTATCTACCTTGATTTGTATCTCTCCTCTGCTGCTTCCTGTTTTTAGTGGTTCCTTCTGTCATGGAAAACCTGGGGCCTGTTCCATAAAACAAGTTTACCGAATAAGCCAGGTTTATTTCAGTTAGTCTGACTTACTGTCATTTGATTTGGTTTAAAATAAGTCAGACTTATTAAAACAAGCTTGGCTTATTTGGTAAACTTGTTTAATGGAACAGGCCCCTGGACCGGGACATACCTAGTGTAATGTAATGTAAGAGTGCATCTCAATCAGTTCCTTTGTTCTCAAATTTATGAATCTAAGAAATCGAAGCCTGAAGCTAAAACAAATCAGACTGCATGCATTAAACACTATCCGAAGGCCCTTTCATATTCCAGCATGACCGTGCCAGAATGCACCAAACAAGGTCCATAAAGACCTTGAGTTTAGTGTGGAACCCCCTCAACCCCATTTTTTGTGAGCCAAGCCTTCTCATCCAACATCAGTGTTTGTCTGACCTAACGAACGCTCTGCTGAATAAAATTTTCACAAATTCACACATGATCATTTAGAAAAACTACTAAACTACTAAACCCAATACTTTTGTCCATATAGGGTCTCTCTTAAAAAACAAATACTGTTGAACGGAACGAATGGCTACAAATGTGTCTGAACGGCTATATTATAGGCTACCTATACTATACAGGATGTGGAATATGGTTATGTAGTCTTTTAAGCGGCGTCTTTGAATTCACAGGTAACTGCACAGGCAACCTGCATCACTTTGTCTGCAATGAGTGTGGATCGTTTTTACGTGACCGTCTATCCGCTACTGTCCCTCCGTCATCGAACACCACAGATGGCTTTGTCTGTATGCACCACTATTTGGATATGTATGAAGATCATTCCAATCAGTAGAATTTCATCGCTATCGCCTTGGTTATTCATTCTTAAAAATGACGTTTACAATAGTGGTCAAATAAATGATTTTATTATCTTTTAACGCAGGTTCATTGCTTCTATCAGTGCCAATAGCATTGTATCAGCGCACAGAGTCTTCATTCTGGTTTGGTCCACAGACGTACTGCACCGAGGCATTTCCCTCGCTCATTCACAAGAGGGCTTACATTCTATACTCCTTCTTGGCTGTTTACCTGCTGCCCCTGATCACCATCTGCATGTGTTACACTTTCATGTTGAAACGCATGGGTCAAGCCACGGTGGAACCGGTTCAAGGCTGTAACCAGGTACAGGTGCAGGTAAACTTTCAATTAAATAGAATTTTCGATATCGTCCCAAATTAGGTTATATTTCTAAACAAACTTTATGTAAGTGCTAATCAAATTGTGGTACCTTTCTGAATCAGTGTGGTAAAAAATAAACACTGTTTAGGTTATTCTTTCGAAAAAAAAAAAAAATGTTATGTATATATAAGCATAATAAACATAATTTGCCTGAGAGTGCTTTTGGTTTTGTAGCTGCAGACGTCTGCAGAACGGGTTGAAGCGGTGCGGACTAGAGTATCCAGAATGGTGGTTGTGATGGTGCTGCTGTTTCTGGTCTGCTGGGGTCCAATCCAGATACTGATTCTCTTACAGGCCTTCTGTTCTGAAGATGTGAGTCACAGCTATACTCTCTACAAACTGAAGATATGGGCTCACTGCATGTCCTATTCCAATTCCTCCATCAACCCCGTGATCTATGCATTCATGGGAGCCAACTTCAGAAAGGCCTTCAGAAGCGTGTTCCCTTTGATCTTCAAAAGGAACGCAAGAACAACCGAGCCTCTCCCCACCTATAACAGAGAGATGAACTTTCTTTCATCCTGACCTTAGAGGATAATAATAATAATTATACATTTGAGAAACAAAAAAACTGTCGATGAAGATGCATTCCGACTGAAACTAACAATTCAGCTGAAAAACTGAGGTGATCAGTTTAGTCAACAGTTTAAATTATGATGCCCTTGTGAAAAAGAAATACTTTAGCATACTTTTCCAAGCTTCATATAGAAAAACTGTAACATTTTCAGACAGTTAATTAAATGTTTTTTTTATTTTTATTAAATGCAGTTACATTTTTTATGTAATTTCATATACTTCTGTTGTGTTTAAAATATTAAGTGTAATGCTGAATATAGTGGCAAGCATTAATATTGGACTAAAACACTTTAATGTAATTTCTACTGAAAACTGTGTCATGTATTTGAATGAATATTAGCAATTACACATTTGATGTTGCAAATATATTTTTTAAAAACACTAAAACACTTTAAAATTACACTACAGTTCAAATGATCATATATATATTTTTTGCACATGCTTTAGTACAGTATGTTAGTCAACACACCAAACGTAGGCTATACATACAGGGGGCATCGGATGCCAAAATTCACTTTACAAGTCTGAACAGAAAAGTGTGAGGTGTAGAGGAAGACAAAGTTTGTTGTTGGATGTAATAATGAAGCAGTTGTCATTTACTCCCGACATCTGAGCTGCTGAAGACGCAGAGGATTAACGTTAAAGTCTCATTTTAAGGGGAACGCACAGATCCCTGATCTACATAAATGCGCCTAAGTTCGTGCCAATCATTCATGATCCAGGAGAATCTACAGAGTGAGTATAAGTTTACAGTTTACTGTCTGCTCGTCACCACACGGAAGAGAGGGGCAGGGTCATCAGAGCTCATTAGCATTTAAAACATCAGGATAAAAACAGCTGATTTTGACAGGGTAAAGTAAGTGTTTTTTTACACAACCATTGACAATTTTAAGCAAAGTATGTTATAGAAGAATCATGTCAACTTGTGTAAAATAGGCACCTAGTGACCCCTTTAAAGCACAACAAAACATGATGATTTAATGTACATTATTCGATCATTGGAAAAAAATACTTGTGAAATTTCACTACAAGATCACATTCAATGCAAGTATGCACACAAACCTTTTTTTTAAATTACGTTATTTTCTTTATTTTTCAAAGCGTACTCTTTCATACACAGATAAACAAAATTCAATGACAATAAAGTATGCACCAACTTAGTTCATTCTTAGAGGATAAGCTTTAGAGATAGCCTAAGTAATAAGAGTTTTGTGTTTTCTTAAGTCCATGTAGAATTAAAAAAAAAGTTTTCAAACTACTTCAGAGAAAGAGAGACAAAAAATCTAAGATCCAGTCATCCAATAGTCTGAAAGCGACTTCTACAATAACTCTAACCAGATCGATAGATAGCACTCAATGTATTTTACAGTTCCGTTTTTGGTTTTTATAGTTCTCGATATCAACGCTAGGTGGCGATGAGCGCCTACAGTTTCCAAGCGGCATCGAGTAGAAGAAGACTTCATCAGCTGACAGCCGCGCACAGGTGGGGAAATCATATAGTTGCTCATATTTTAGCACTTTTTGCAGTTGTAGCCTACTAATAAAGCTTTCCAGACAATCCAGAATATGTCTTTTATAACGCGGCGTAAACTATTAATAAATAAACCGACTACTGTCTCAGTTTTTAAGATGATACACAGTTGTAAAATGCTTATCATGTTACTAAGGGTATCAGTGCACGGAGAAAGAGCGGCGAATCTGGTGTCAAATACATATATATTATACAATCACAAAGCTCTGTGTGCTGAATACTGTAGTCAACATTTCAAGTGGATCATAAAAGTTGTCCTACAACAAGAACGGATATTGTTTTAGTCTTAGGACAACTTTGATGAAAGGTATTGATTCACTTCAAATGTCGAATACTGTACACCGATTTATTATGTTGGCTTAATTGTAGGTTTTAAAGGTAAATCCACCAAAATCTGGACAGCCTTCTCTGTCAGGTATCGGTATCTAGTGCGGGGTAACGTTAGAAACTGATTATATGATTATATTGAGAAATCAAATTCTTATTATCTAATAATTAGATAATACTAGCTTTTAAAATACTCCGTTTCTCAGGGTACAACTGCACAATGCACACAATAGCATTACATTATTTATAATGCATTTATTCTCCAGTTATTCTTTTTCATCTTTTAAATGTACCTCTCTAAACATGCCGGTTTTGATGACATTCACACAGTCACTAGTAACTACTCAGAAAACTGAGCAAGGCCAAATTGCAATTGACCACTGAATAATATGACCACAAATAATTTTAATTTTAAGAAAGCTTTAATGAAAACATTTTTCAAAAACGTTAAAATGCCCAAATTCATGATATTACTTATTTACACATAGTCCAGAGATATGTAAGGAAAGTGTTTGTGTATATTTATTTTGTATATATAAACACACACATATCATAACAAATGTATATACATGCACGCGTGTGTTTATAAATAATAAATAGCTTATACTACACAGTACACTCACATATAGAATGTAAACATAAATATTTGAGTGCGACTAATCGTTTTGCAGTCCTGATTTAATATGCAAGCAAGCCAACATTGACTTTGTCAAATTATGCTTTTTAGTTGTGATGTTTGCAATACTAACACTTGCACATTTTCCCAGTATTCCTACCATGCCGGGAAGAACAGGTGGACTCGGCGGGTTTGCTCGTATAACGGACTGTTTGTACATCGGCAACAACAAAACAGCAAGCGACTCTTCGGTCATTCGTTCTCTCAACATCACATGTGTTATTAACGCGACTCGGGACATGAGCGACACAAACATTCCTACTGTGGAATACATGCACGTGCCTGTCTCTGATGATTCCGAATCCAGGCTCTGTGACTATTTTGACAGCGTCGCTGATAAGATACAGCATGTCGGTGATGGAGACGGACGCGTGCTGCTTCACTGTAACGCAGGCGTCAGTCGCTCGGCGGCGCTATCTTTGGCGTATCTGATGAAACACCGCAGTCTGACGCTCGCGGAGGCGCACGCGCTGCTCAAATCACTCAGACCCATAGTGAGACCCAACAGCGGCTTCTGGAGGCAGCTGATCGAGTACGAGCGCAAATTACACGGAAAGAATACAGTCAGTATGATAAACTCCCCTGTCGGACACATTCCAGATCTGTATGAGAGAGAAACACGAGGCTTGATTCCACTTTAGGAAATTAACTATTAACCGTGATATCGGTTTCCTGTCATTTCATTTATATTTGAATGATTTTGGACATTTTGTAGTGGATTTATTTATGTATTCCATTTTTGTCTCAATTTTTTTTTTATTTTTTTTTTTAAATAATAAAGTTTTTGATGATGTTAAACAAAGTACCACAAGATGGCAGAAGATTTCACATTTAAAACATGTGGACTCTAAAAAGATTTTTACATTTAAACTACACTTTAAAATAAAAAAGTTTGCTGAAAATGTGCACACCCTCAGGCCATCCAATATGTGGGTTAGTTTTTCAATGGAGAAAGTATCATTATGGATCTTGGACTCGTATTTTGGCCAGAAGCAACAGTTTATAGTTATAAACACAAAAGCTTTGGCTTCACAATATGGTACCAGATGGATTGGAGTCATGGATTACTTTGCATTCACTGCAGAGCATCCATTGGTGAGCAAGTGATGTAATGACTTCATATATGCACTAAATATTGTTTTGGGACCAGATTATTTAAATGATTGCAAATATGGCTTAAAAAGTGAGGTTAGTTTTTAGAAATCTCGAAATTTGATTTAAAATGTGTATGAAAATATAGCCACGTGCAGTAATATTGAGAACTGAGAATATGATATTCTCCCGGTTTCACAGACAAGGGTTAAACTAGCCACAGACTAGAAAGCATGTTTGTGCTGTTTCAACTGAAAATATCTTGCTCTGACATATCTTAAAATATATCAGATGCACACCTGTAATGTTTTCTTGCAAAGAAAACTTTGTAAAAGTTGCTTAAATGTTTTAAAGGTGCCATAGAATGGAAAACTGAATTTACCTTGGCATGGTTGAATAATAACAGTTCAGTACATGGACA
>JAUCMU010000080.1:9209927-9259988 GCA_032275025.1 Enteromius treurensis | reverse complement strand
AATACAATAAAAAAAGAGAATTTCTTTGATTTTTTTTCTCTCACATTTTTATTTATTAAAACTAACATAATATGACCTTGTTTCCCCCCCCTTTTCTTTTACTTTAAACAACAATGGAGCTATACTTCACATAACTTCTTAGCATATACATAACCGCGGGTGATAGTTTGTAATGTGTGTGTTTCTGGTTCTCGTCTGTTTGGGGGTGTGAGGAGTTCCCTGTCCCGTCTTTTGCGCTGCCTTGTTGGGTGTATTACTACAAACATTATATTTTACACAGTTTATTCTCTTTCTTTCTTTTTTTTTTTTCTTCTGAATCGTTCGCCGAAACCGAAAGCCTCGTACCGAACGGTTCAATACGGTATCGTTACACCCCTTATATATATATATATATATATATATATATATATATAGTTATTTATTTATTTTCAGGATTTTTAGATGAGTTTTTGAAATAAAGTATTTGATATAAAAACTTTATTATAAAAATTAAAATGTCTTAAAGGTCCCTTTGGATCATTTTAATGCATCCTTGATTAATAAAATAACAATTTATTTACAATGACCCCAATGTTCTTAACATTAGTATACAGTAAAATCTCTTTTTTTCTTTTTTCTTT
Source organism: Enteromius treurensis (assembly GCA_032275025.1). Lineage (NCBI taxonomy): Eukaryota > Metazoa > Chordata > Actinopteri > Cypriniformes > Cyprinidae > Enteromius > Enteromius treurensis. The sequence continues at coordinate 9,259,368 of JAUCMU010000080.1, read as the reverse complement.
CTTTTTTTGCTGTTTTTTTTTGTTTGTTTTTCCATTACTTCTAAGAAATTAGTTAAGTGTAAAAGGAAAATCATGTACCAGTGACGTCCCTTGAAAGCAAGTTAGTTCAGTCTACAGCCATCTTAATAACGCCTCAGGCTGCTTTTTTCTAGGAATGCAAGTACAGCTCTTATCTAATCAAAAAGGAAAAACTGCCATTTCTAAACATCATATTTCAGCATGTCACATCAGCTACACATCTCTTCCATCTTAACTAGCGTTCAATTATTGGGATCAACAAGATTATTTTTTTTTAAAGCATTTGATATTTTTATTCAGCAAGGATGCATTTAATTGATCAAAAGTGATTTATGATTCACAAATGTTTTCAACATTGATAATAAGAAAAAAAAATTATTGAGCAGCAAATCTGCATGTTAGAATGATATCTGAATGATATTGTGACACTGGCTTTACCATGACAGGAATAAATTACGTTTTTTAAATCTATTAAAATAGAAAACAGTTTTAACAGATTTAAATGCAGCCAGCCCAAACTTTTGATTGTAGCGTAAATCTGAGTTTATGAATTCGCTACACTGTAAAAACGATAGCAGTGATACTCCAGTATGCATCCACCACATGTATATTCCCTATTAGGTAACACTTTATAATACCTACACACTATGAATCATTAGTTAAGCATTAGTAAATAGTCAGTTTATCCTTTTTGTAAAGCATTCCAACATTAATAGTGCCATAGTTTAATGACACTGAAACTGATTCCGTCCCCTCAGGTGTGTTCTTAAAGAAAAGACATTGACATCTTTCCATTTTACATTTTCTTCCCATATCTAGAATTACATCTTATCTCGGTTAAAAGCAAGAGCAAAGGGAGGAAATCATGGCATAGCCAGTTCCTCTAAGCTCACATTTTACTCCGTTTAGCATGATTGAACAAATTGGGGAAGGTTGAGAAGTCTAAAACCATCAGTGAAAAATCATTGAAAGGGAAGCCGCCCCAGTGATTTACTTGGGTAGCATTAGAGTAATGCAGTATCAGATGGAAATTTTCTATAATTCAGTTACATGGAGTACAGTTCATTTTGAGGCGGTATTAGAGAGATTATACAACGCAGACCTCCTCCACTTGTCTCCTCAGCTCGGTCACACACAAGAGACACGCTTTGTTGAGCGGTATAGTGACTGAGCAAACATTCTCACTAAAATTATAAGAAATGCAAACTTTTGTATTATTTTAAGGAACATACCCATGCAAATCCAATGTAGAGTAATTTATCTGTTTTTGGTGTTTGAGCATCTAAGGGCATCGGTTTGTGTTCCTGACGGCGCTGAATAAACCCATTTTATGAGGCCAACTCTACTAATGCACCCATTTATCAGTCTGCCATTTATATGAATGATATTAGGCATGACAAATATATGCAGCAGCGTGTCGCCGTGCTGTTCATATGGACGCATTATACAGAAGTCAGCGGCTGCCTGTTTTAGGTCTAAAGTTATATTTTTGCCAACATGGGCATTTGCAACAGACTCACATAAGAGCTGAGGAAATATATCATTGAGATTTATAGGTGGCATGGTGGTATAACACTTCTATATAAATGTCAGCAAAATTTACTTTCTCTGCCAAAGTTTCAACATGATAATAAAATATTTATATATTCAGATGGCCACCTGCGAATAGAATATGATTATGCTTGAAGACAGATGTCCCCTCATGGCAGGCTGCTCTTTGCTTTGGCACTGATTTCTTTGTAATGTTTGATTTCTCAATTCGATCTTGTCGGGATGTTGATGAAGAAATATATTTGGTCTCTGACGGAGCGGCAGTCCTTGAGTGATATTGTGAGTTTTTGGTACGCTGCCATGCTATCCTTTATTTAATTCACAAGCTAAATGAAGCAGGTTCTTGAAGACCCATGGAGAGTGCTGAACCGCGTGCAACATCTGTGCTTTTTATTTTCTTAATGCAAGTAATGTCTAATAGTTTTCGCCACAACGGTTCCAGAGCTGTGCTTTTGCCAAGTTATTACGCCGTACCTTGCTGCGCTAAGCACATACAAATAGCAAGGGCAAGTTAGCTCGATGCGTCTTTCAAGCACACTGCCTATTTATCTCCCACGAGTCCCAAGAGGTCAAGTAGAGATGTCTACAGGGCCACAAGCGCGGTCACCTGAAGCTTATGACTGTCATTACAACGTAACCCGAGGCCATGTGCAGAATACTCAGAGAACTTTACTTTGAGAACAAATTGTGCTGCGCTTGTCCATTCGATTTACTAGAAATACCGAGCCAAGTGCCGCCACATGTCCTAATACAATTCGCACAGCCTCCGGTAACAGCTAACAAATATGAGTAAGCATAAGAGGTACTTCTTTTGCTAGTATTACTTGTCGGTTGTGGGCAAGGAGGTGTGCTTTTTTGCCTGGATTTGCTTGAATTTTTCCAGAAAATGCTGAAGGGAAATTCACCGGTGTCTATTATTTAGGCTGTAGCTGGCAATCTGGAGTTGAAAATCAGCACAATCTTCTCCCGTTCCCTTCACTTTACCATATAATGGACTTATGCGGCGGAAATGTAGTTTTCCAACTCACTGCGAGAGCCAGATAAGCAACTTATTTTCAGGGAACTGTACCTTGGACTAACAACTGCAAGCTTTAAGACGTTATATATAACAAAACCACAGATACTAAGTCTTGTGAAGAATTATCTCACATTGTCACTGATATGCTAACCGCATTCAAACACGAACAGTATCGAATAGTGTTGCGTAACATCTATTTTAACCCATAACTGCTGGCGTTTAGAATGATTCTGGTTCAAATACAGCTGTTTGATTATTCTTTTTAAAAAAATTTTACCATGTTTCAGTGCTGGCAGCGTGTCACCTCGCTGATGCCGTGCTTACTTGTGAATCTAATAGATTTAATGAGGTTTTGCATTTCGAGGGTATTTTAAAGGGTAATAAATAGAAGGAGGATTAATTCCTCTGCCGAATCCTATCCTTCACAGAGTGAACTTCTCTAGTAGCTCAGGTGATATCCAAAGAGATTTGTAGTTTATGTAGATGTAGTTTAGTCCTTTGATTCCAACTCTGCTAGTCAGCTGCAGGTAAGATGAGGTCTTAAGCCTGACTGGACTGCTGTCGTTTTCATATTTGTATTTTAGCCTGTATATTAGAGGCAACCACAGCACTTATCATCCGATATAGGGGATTGGTATTGGTTGATACTGGTATTTAAATGTTTAAATAAATTGTGATATTGGAATCATTTTATTTACACATTTGTTAATATTATAAATGTATTTTATGTATTTTACATATTACAATTTTAATATTTTCCATATTTTTACATCGTATTACCTTAGCTATCATCTTAAACTCACTTAATTTTAAAAACACTAATAATTGAATAATCTTTAATAAAAAAAATACATTATGTTTAATATATCATAGTGTTGATTTTTTTGCAGTATCAACAGTTTTATTAGCTTTTAGCTCATATTTAATGTTGTTTATTTAGTTAGTTATAAAAGCATATTATTTTTATATTTTTTATATTTGTTAAACCAACATAGAAAATAAAATCACCTGCATGGTAGAGTCAAGGGAAACTGAAAATGGCCTTTTCCTTACCAAAATAGAGCAAAAGCAAATGAAATCAGTCCAAATCTTTATCACTCTGGCTGCAGCCACACACCCCTGCAGTTTGGCAGGAAATGTCAGAGTGTGTCAATCAGACAGCAGCTTGATGCTATGTTTAAGAGACAAGCGTATTCGTGGGACAGGGGTTACGACAAGGAACAGGGAGGGGATGTTATATCATTTTTGACACACGTGTGCGCAATATGATGGCTCAACGGTGTGTGTCCGTGTCTACATCTCTATGTGTGTGTTGGCAAGATGACTTTCTTTATGGCTGCGCAGAGGCTTTTTGATGTCCCTGTGGCTGCTATGGCAGTTCCAGGACCCAGGCTGGGTAATAGCGAATGACAGCGGGGAAAATGGTAGACGATTATATGCGATGGGCGCTGCTATTCTGCTATAGCACTGACAGTGGTTCAGACTGCCATACTTCAGTCAAATCACAGAATCATTTTTGTACCATCAGCGAGGTTGGTAGAGATATTCAGTTCTCTCATTCCCCATCTTTTGTCGCACACCCTGCTGAAAACTGTTAGTCCAGGTTCACTTCATTCACCATGACGCTCTCGATTTGCACTGCTGAAAAGGACTACTCTGATAAAAGATTTATTTATCTGTTTTGTATTCATTAAAAGTACAATCTATTTAATTTAAGCACAATCTGAAGAATGTTTGCATGTAAAAAAAATATTATGAATTCAGTACACAATCTATATTGGGGCTATATAGGCATCTATATAAATATTGGTGCAGCTTGCTTGTTAGATTGGATTGTAAATTTTGTACAATATTAGTGCTGGACAATAAATATTGCATGAAATAGCAATTAATCACATCCAAAATATACTTTTTTGTGTACATAATGTGTGCACTGTGTATATTTATTATATATATACATACATACACACAATGCATTTTTTGTGTCCATAGCATTTTAGGTATGGAATTTACATAGAAATCGCTGCTACATTTCACAACAATGAACCAGTAACACACTGATTTAAACTTACATTTTTAAAATAAATAAATAAATACCTAATTAACATCAAAACAACAAAAAATCTAATGTGTGTTTAAGGGTTGGGTCGATAGATGATGCCATCGCCGATGGCCGATAGACATCACGATGCTGAGCCGGCATCGCGATGCTCCGCCCCCCCGCCGCAGCAGCAACCAGCTCGCAAAAACACACTTAATCTATGGCGGCAAATCTATGCCATTAATAAGCGAGCGCACCACTGATGCTGGCGAGCGCGGTAAATAATATCCGCGACAGGAAAACAGATGTACATGCGCAATTTAAGCACTCGCGCGCGATCATCCCTGCGCTCGATCTTCTCTCACCTGCTCAAGTGAACACTGTTTTTGTCAGTTGTGGGGCGGGGCTTGGTGTTTTAGTTACAACTAAACAATCCCCACAACTCCCAACAACCAGCGCCTACGACGACGATGCCATCGTCCATTTCACATTAGACATCGTACGATGCCAAATTGGTCGACATCGCCCAACCCTAATGTCAAGAATTTACTTTCTTTCTTTGTTATTTTAACAATGTCCTTACTACCTTTCTGAGCCTTGAACCTGTCAGTTGTGTTGCTTTCTATGCAGGGTAAAAAATATCTTGATTTGTGTTCGGAAGATGAATGAATGTATTGCAGGTTTAGAAAGACATGAGGATGATTAAGCAATGACAGAATTTTCATTTTTGGGTCAAATATGTCTTGCACTTTTCAACAATGGGTGTGGAAGAGAAAATGTTAAATCTGAAGATGCTAGAACTGAATGTAGATGCAGGATTAATGGCATTGAATGTTATAAGAGAGTGTGTGTGTGTGTGTGTGTGTGTGTGTAAACCCAATGCACAACTGCTTCCTTGCTCTGAATGTGACCTCTGGGTGTGTGTGTTTGTTCAATCTCTCTCTTCCGAAGGAAAGGCAGTTTATCAGTGGTCTCTGACCTCTTAACTTCCACGCACAGCAGGTCTACCTCCTTATATTCCATGTCCAACATGTAAGACACCCTCTTTAGGACTCTGTTCCCATCTGTGTATGCGTGAATGTTTGTGGAGAAAACTGTGGTATCGTGATTGTGATAATTTCACACTAGCTTGTCCTTCGTTGTGTTATGTGTAGGACTGTGGACGTGCGCAGAGTTTGCAGACTCTGACTGGTGTTTTATTTTTGCCAAAAACGTTTGGTTTTTAATTTTTTTTTTCGTCTAAGTATCATTTATGTTGGTACTAACTTGCTCATCCACTCTCACACTCACTCATTTTTGTGCATGTACTCTGTAGTGGTCGTTTGATGCAGGGCAAGTCGCAGTCGAGTTTCTCAGTGTCCTATAAGAACATGAAGAAAAGTCCTTCGCTCCAGTCTCTGGATGATCTCTCCATAGACAGTTACTCACTAGAGGATTGTGACAGCTACAGCCTGCTGGAGAGAGGTACGTGCACTCCTGAACACCATATTCTACTTGTGCGTTTTGATTTTGTATTAGGTTTGCAACCACAAGGGGGAAGTATTGTGACATCTATCTCTTTGTTCTATTTTTGTTCCATTGGAGCAATGCTGAAAAATTCTTGATAACCAGAAATTCATTCAGAATTAGCGCAGGCTAAACATCAGACCCAAACGGGATGGGCTTTGCTACTTAACTTGTCTCTGGATATGCTGTTACACTTTCTTGTTCTTACCAAATAACAATCAAATGTTTTTTTCTTACAGACGATGTATCAATGTCTGGTTTTAAGGAGGTTCTTACTGAACAGATTTCCACAGATGGGACTAATGTGACTCTCGCTCAGGAGGCAGACGAGGCCCAATCACCTGACGCCATCAGCGCTGCTTCACAGAGTATAGATGAACCCACAAAAGACCTTGTAATAAACTCTTTTTCTTTATTCTTTCATTCACCTTTTTATATCCCGCTCAACTCGTTTCAACTCTGAAAGAATACAATGCGATGATGCATCTATTAGTAAATATGTATTAAATATCTGTATTACGTGCAATTGCAGGTGTCTGTGCTGGTTTTGAAGATTCACACCGTCTGCTGTTCTCTGGATCTGAAGGGTGATGATACAGCAGTTGCTTTGGAGGTGGGACGGATCCGACCCAACCAGCTTGGCAACGTCAGTTTGCGGCAGTATCTTAGCAACCGCAGCCTGGGTAAGACTGATTGACACCTGTGTTTGTGTGTGTGTGTATGCATGCAAGTGTTGCTTTTACAGCTGTTAAATACTTGCTGTTTGCGTTTCTTCAGGTTTAGTGTCTACAGCATCAGTTACTCAAAGTGGCGAAGGTACTTTAAGTGTGTATCTTCATATGTTTGCATAGTGCGTGTGTGTTTAAGCGCATGTTTGTGAGCGTAGGCGTGCTCTCTGTGAGTTTGCATGAGTCCGAGTTGCGTGTGTTGAGTGTGATCACTCTTTCGGCACTTTATGTTTAGCGATAACACTACTGTTCTCAGTAGTAGTAGTAGTGAACACTACAGTTTGGGTTCTGTATGTTTTTTTCTTTTTTTAAATTAAGTCTTTTTACGCTCACATAGGCTGCATTTACCGCATTTAATTAAAAATATACAGTAAAATAGTAATACTGTGAAATATTATTATATTTTAAAATTATTCCTGTGATGGCAAAGCTAAATTTTCAGCAGCCATTACTTCAGTCTTCAATGTCACACGATCTTTCAAAAATCTTTCTAATTCGCTGATTTGGTGCTCAAGGAAGATTTGTGCTTATTAGCTTATTCAGTAGAACAGGCTTTATTTGTGCGTTGATTGTTTTAAATTTTGTGTTTTTTTACATCACTTTTGATCAATTTTATGCACACTTTCTTTTGTGCACTGCTTTCCTAATAGAGGAAAATGATAAAACTCAAACTTTTGAATCGTAGCATACTGACTATTTTTATACTAGTCTGTGGTTTGGTCAGCTAATTAGTCTTAAGGAAGAAATACAAATTGTTTTGGTTAGTAGAGAAAGATGCTAATAGTCTAACAGCTTAAGCATCTATCATAGATAGACAGAAGCTCACTAAAATGAGTATTATTGATTTTTTTTATAATAATGTGAACATTACTAGTGTTAACGGATTTGATCCAGTTCAACAATAATTCTACTGCTTATTATTGAGAGTGCTGTATTTGTTATACAGCTGGTCCATTGATAGCTTATACCAGTAACAGTGCCTAATTTACATGTTTATTTCCTAATATTAAGCTTAAAACTCTTTCCCCTCCAGAGTTTTGGATGATTTTCACTTCAGTTTGACGGCCTTCAGAATATCTTCTGCTATGCATATATAAACACATTATACGTCAAAATAAATTTTAAACAAGCAGACTCTCTCTGAGAATTTGTGGTGCTGAGATGAACCCCTTTAAAGCACCTTGGCTGAATACATTTAGTTTGCAAGAGTTTGCAAATAAGCCTTTTTTTATGTAGTAGGTTTGCGTGTGCTGTTGTAATGGAGCATTTTTCTAGTTTACTGGTACCTGCTCTTACCTTCCTCCTCTCTCTCTTTCTCTGCTGTAGCTGGTTTGGTATTGTTGTGTTGTTTCTCTACTGTCACAGACCACTGGGTTCTGCAGTAGCAGAACTGCTGGTTCAGGAGACTTTGTACCCACATAAACACACACATTCCGACTCTCATCTATCTGGGCTGTTTCAGAGCACTGCCTCTTTCCTCTCCAAGGATTAATCTCTAGGTTTCTCTTGACTGATTCTGCTTGCCGCTGTTTTACAGTCTGTATCTGCTCCCGTGTTCTCTATTTTCAGTTATTCTATAGCTTATTCACTTTTTCCTCCTCCGGAATTTTTACTTTTCCTTCAGTATCATTGCTTGGGAGAGAAAGTGCTGCGCTTGCTTGTTTTATTCACAACTGTTTAAGGATTAATCAAGGAGTTCTGGCAGGAATGACAGTGATCGGATCGCTTCTTCTCCTTGTAATGGGGTCTGAGCTTTTCTAACTCCATCGTATTCGCACAGGATGTTGAATGTTTGAAGTGCAATAGTTGACCCAAAAATGAAAAACGTGTCATTATTCATCCTCCTGTCGTTCCAAACCAGTACCATCTGGTTTGTTCACCAGTTCATCTTCAGAACACAAATTAAGATATTTTTAGATGAAATCCAGGAGCTTTCTGACCCAGCATAGACAGCAATGCAACTGACACGTACAAGACCCAGAAAGTTAGTGAAGGCATTGATAAAATAGTTCATGTGTTCTGAAGATGAACAAAGGTCTTGCTGGTTTGGAACGACACGAAGGGCTGAATTTTCATTTTTGGGTGAGCTATCCCTTTTAAAAAATGTAAACTAAACTTTATGCCCATGGACAAGTCTACAGCCACCCATATTTTTGTGTACAGTATTTAATTTATAATGTACATGCACTACATAAGCTGTCTGTCGTGTATGAAGAGAATCAATTAAAATGACATCATTCACATCATTCCTATTCTAATTCAATTTCAAAATAGCAATATTATTCAAATGAACATTATAAATATTTATAGGTTATTAATTTGCATTCAGAAATAAGTCATTTCTTTATGCAGAGAATTTTTATTGAACTCTTAGGACATATACCATATTAATATATATTTTTGGACGTGTACCATAGTGTCCCCTGAAGTGCTTTGGAAAACTGCGAATACCACCGAATATAAATATGATTATCATCAATATATACTATGTACTATATGTACACGGTGTACTATTTTAGTACCATCTGCTACAATCATCTTACTACTGTACTGCCTCAGTACTTTTGTAAGGAGCCATCTTCTGTCTCCCCATTTTTTAACTCTGTTGTATCTCTTATTCAACAGTTCTGCTGAATGAGTGTCTGCGTTAGGTGTTTTTCTCTCTATTCTGGGCAGAGGAGGTGAAGATGTTAATGCAGTCTCAGTTTCAGAGCTGACGCTTCTCGAAAGCAAGAACATGTAGGGCAGCCAGTGAAGTATAGTAGATACCGTGGACTCCTCTGCCACGAGACCGCTGAACTGCACAGTTTCGATATCATTTGATGTCTCCTTTCCGCCCTCTGCTGTAGGAAATTTCAATGAATTTCAATGAGATTTCTATTCATTACCGCAGGCATTGTTGCGCTGACATTTTGGATTCAATGCATAATTTAAATGCAGGGTTTCAATGTTTTGGATTTGTCTATTTTTAGACCGGTGGCTGTCTCCTGTGTCCTGCTTTGCCGTCTGGTTCCACAGCCTGTGCAGCGGGCCCTCGATTTCCACTCATTAGTGATCCATTGGTTTCCTGCATGACTGTGCACACATCCATGTGTCCTCGTAGTTCCAAGGATTTATTATGTTGCATGGAGAAACATGGAGTAACATGGAGTAGATGGTGTTTTCATTTATGTGGCTCTTCATTATAATCGTGTGTATTTGGTATAATGGCTCATGTGCTGAAATATAAAGAGGCGTTTACACTGACAGTGATCTACGATTGGAATGATTCATTTTTAATGACAGCAACAGGAGCTATTGTTGAAAAAGTTTAATGGCATGTAAATAATAAGCGATATATTAGGTTATCCAGCAGCAGGAACACTTACTATCGGCATAGCCTGGTTGCGATCTCTGTCTGAAATACTTGATTCTGATTGGCCATTCGCTAAGACTGTTATCTTTAGAAATACTGTATATCTGAAGCTAGCACTTCTGTATTATTCGTTATATCACATTATGCACTCATTCTCTCATTTTTCCCGAATGCAGCTAGTGCCATCTTTCATCTCAGTTATAGTTATTGATTGTATTGAAAATAAAATGAGGACTTCAGTAGTAACTTTACTGTAATGTTATTTTAATGTCCTTTTTACCAGGACGGTTGTTTTGTACATTGTGATTGATTATTAGATAATAAACAGGTAATGGATAAGTTTTTTTTTTTTAAACAGTTTAATCTCAATCCATATTTCATATCTGCTTAATTATTATTAAGTAGACTGTACGCTATCGTTAAAATGTTGATTTAGTTTGAACCAGTTCATTCGTCTTGCCTCAAAGCCACTTGCTAGGACCCATTTTTCTTCATTGAAGCCTTGCATTTAGTGAACTAATAAAATATTTAAACTCTGTAAAATCATTATTTTGTGTCTAGTTAGTAGCCTTGTAACTAGTAGATAGGTTTACGCGCCCTTTATGACATTAGCAGCTTGTGCATCACCTAGAATTTAAAGTTTAATTCTTGTAAATATGATTTTATTTGGTCATGTGCTCAGAAATCATAATTACACGGTATATATTTTTTGTAAAAAAACACCTGTCAGTGTGAACAAAGCATTTCATGAATCCAAACTAAGAAACCGAAAAGAACATTTTGGCACAAGTTGGTTAGGGAAAATATTAGCACATTCTTAATTTCTGCTATTTATCGATCTCTCCCTCCAAGGCTCTGGGTCAGTGTCGGACCCCAGCGTGGTGTTATTAAATCCAGAGGTGCAGGTGAGGCTTGAAAGCGGCCCGGGAGCTGCGGTTCACTCTCCTCTGGCCGAACAGAACGGCTTCCTCCAGTGCCACCTACAGGCCTTCAGTGCTGACTTCCTCATGACATCACTGCGAAACCTCGCTCTCTTCCTGGAGGATGACTCCGCCTCCCAGGTTCTCCCCATGGAGATCACCATCAAAGATACACACGTCAATCTGAAGGTACATTTAGACACAAGACAGTAAGACTGTCTCAATATCAGATTTGGTCAGAATTATTCATTTGATTTATTTAGGGTTTTTTCTTTTTTGGCTAATTTCTCGCTTTCATCTGTCATGGTTCTTGTCAAGAGTTTGTGTGACAGCAGTAGCTTCTGGTGCTGGGTAGTATTAAAGCGCCCCTATTATGTGTTATGACAGATTTTGAAAGAAACTTTGCAGGATGTTTTCATTTCCTTAGAGCTGTTACAGACCGCATGAAAGCTCATTTTCAAATATCCATAATAGCTGCGCTTTAAATTGATATGGATATGGTATACTACAGTATGCGTGATTGGACAAGCATCTCCTCAGTTCTAAAGCCTAGCGAGCTACACTCCCAGAATGCACTGATTTACATGAAAAAAATAGTAGATAGAAAGATCTACCAGAATTAGCATGTATGTACTAATATATGTGTTTAAATCAGGATGATGGCCCCCGTGACAATGCGTCAGAGCCCGAGGCCACACCCATCGCTGTGCATATTCATAATCTTCTTATTCATCGCCAGGATGACGGCTCGTTCAGCATCGGAGGAGGTTATTCATGTCTCTTACTTCCTGTTTTTCTCTTCCTACTACCTCCTCATCTCCTATACTATAATTGTTCCTTATAGCATAATTTCCCCTCCCTCTGGCACATGCATGCACCTCTCTCTTTTACTTTGAAGTTTGCCTCTATTTTGAATTATTTTGAAAAAGGACTGAACCTTAAGGAATGCACGTACTGAACGCATCCCTCCCCCTCTCTCTCCTCGGACAGCTGAGCGTTCTGCGGACTCAAAGCTTCAGAAGGCGGGGCCTGTGAATGACAGCAGGCTCAGTTCTGTCCCTGAAGTTCCTGTAGGTGTGGCCAGTGAGCCGAAAGCCACTCAGACTGCACCTCTGTCACCCACAAGCCCCACCCCCTCAAGTAGAGAACAGGTACACAAGGAAAAATTGAGATATTTTAAGGATTTTTGCATGAGTGTACGTCCACACAATGCTGTAAAATTGCAGCTTTATGTGAAAGTTTTGGTTTGCGATCTAAATACCCATGATTGCTGTTTGTGACTTGGTTTATTAACATTTTAAACGGATCGTTATTTTATATATATATATATATATATATATATATATATATAAGAAATCTGTTTTCTATTAAAAACAATTTTGTGTGCTGTGAAAACATACTGTAATATAAAAAAAAACAACTCCAGACTTCAAAAAATAATTTATTGAAACAAGGCTGAACACAAGTTCTGAAATATTTTGTCTATATGCAGTTACACATCAATAGTCGCATTTTCAAATTGCATAAATTGAAATTGCGAATTGGAAATACGCCCAATGGAAACACGTTAATTTTGCAAAATCTTATTTATTTATTTTCATTTTCAGGCAATTTGATAAAGAAACGTATCGTGTTTTATGGTTAATTGAAAAGCTGTAATTTTGCAACTATTTTTGTCGACAAAACATTGTGAAAGTTTTGCACAAACCTGAAATGGAAACTTGGCTAGGGATGCCTTTCTGGTGTCTCACCGAGTCATGGTGATGTAATAATAAAGTAAATTAAAGTAAAATTACTTAAAGGAAAAAACTATTAATAACTGTAAATGTGTAGCACCTTCTGCTCTGCATTATATTCTTCTGAAAAAATCGTTTAATATGCATATTAATTTTGAGGGCAAAATAAAATGTAGGAAATGGTCATAACTAAACCATTCTGCAGTTGTTGGTGCAAAAGCTTGACTAATTAGTGTAAGTGGACCTCAGGGAAAAAGTCAAATTATAAAAAATATAACCTCTCAGTTTTACAATTTTAAGCAAAGCATATCTGGGATGATAAACAATAAATAGGTTGGGTGCCCAGCTAATGTTTGTTTTTTTCCCGTCCACGCAGCTGCTCGAGGAGGAGAATGAATGCTTGAAACTGGAGCTCTCCAAAGCCAAGATGGCGCTAGCGGAAGCCCAGATGGAGAAAGACTCTCTCCAGCATCAAATGAAGACCCTCAAACTCACCAGCGGGGGCAGCAACAGCTAGTGGCAGTGGATGCGTGTGTGCATACAGGACTGACACCTGCCACAGGGGGGCAGCAGAGTGCTTGGAGGGGCCCGGCACCAAAAAAAATCCCAACTCTGCAGCCGAGAAGAGGATGGTATGTGTGCCGTGACGGTGATCTCACCTCGGGATCCAGAATTTGCAATCAGTGGCATCTGGTCTTAAAGAACAGTGTTCTTTACTATAGTACACACACAAAGCTTTAGCATCTAGTGGAAATCAAGTGAAAAGACTCTTCGGACAGCTTGTGGAATTTCACAGATATTTTGTTGCTATCTCCCTGTTTTTATTATTTCTTTCGCTTCATTCATTTGTGTGTCAGCGAGCACCTCTTTAAATTATCATGGGAAAGTGTAGAGGTGTGATAAACTCACATTCTGGCTCGCTATCTCTCCCTCTCTAACCATTTGTACGCAGTGTAGGAGCACATTCCACCCTTGACCTTTAACCCCCAGGGCAGTCTTACACACTTAGTTTCAGGGTGTGTGATGTTGAATGTCATATCTTTGGAGGAATGTCTTAAATAATTAATTTGCACTGTTTGGAACTCTTTTGTTTAACAATAACTAATAAAAAAAATATTTAGTGATTATGTATAGTAATTGTGATACACAAGAATGTTTTGTTAATGTGTGCGGTTGAATTGGTGTAGTCAAAACTTCTTATGTTAGCGTCTTAAAAAACGGAAATATATGTTCTGGGAATTCTGTTCACGAACACACTACAGGATTTGCATTGCACAACTTGATTTCTCCTACTATAAGGGCAGATTTTGTGTTTTGCAGTGCGACACTTTGATATTAGTTCAGTATTTGCGACTAAACACATTGTCATTCCTTGTTTGTCTTTTTATGTGAGTATTTGCACTGCAGCAGTCAAAATATTCGTTTAATTCTGAATTTACAGGGATTGTTTTTGTTGAAATACCATTCAGTCTGAACGTGGAATGTTTAACTGATGCTTTGTCGCATTGTTGATCTGATTACCAGCATTTCTTCTCAAAAAACAAAAAACAAAACAATGGATGGGTGTTGGGTGAAGACCACTCAACTGATGGATGAAATGAGTTTGTATTAGTTCGTGTTTTGTTTTTGGCTTTTCTTATTTATACTTTATAAGAGAATGGCCTGTTTTATGATGGAAAAATTTTTTTTTTTCAATGTTTTCTTGGTTTTGCTTCACTCTTTCTCCTCGGTTTTCTTCCGGCTTGGTTTTTCCCTCTACAGCAGCCTCTACAAGTGCCTGTGACTGCACACCTTCTCCAGAGGTCCTGCTCGATTTTTCTCTCACTTTTTGTTCTCTAAATGAATGTTTTAATGCTCTTCACAACACAAGCTTCCATCTGGAGAACATTTTTCTGATGTTGGGACTTGAACATGGAGAGCTGGATGACAAACACCTGATTGTAGGAAACAAGAGCTTTTCTTATGTAGTACTAGGCCACACCCCTATGCCACATTAGCCCCGCCCAAATATGTAATAGACATGCCCCTTATAGATAGAAGCCCACCTCTTTAGCACAAATGATGAACGCTGATGCTCAATCAAGCAAACTTGTAAAAATTGTTTTTCCTTGTGTCCATCAGAAGCTGCTGAAATATGAGACATCTGAAATAAAATGAGGAAATAAAATTTCAAATGTTTTTATTAATGGGTATCGACTCTCTCCTTTTTAGTTGTTTATTTGAGCAATTAAATGATTATCCATGTGTATCAGATCCTGGCGGGGTGAAAAATACAGTCCTAATCAATTTCCTATCCATGAAATTGGCCTGAAATGGAAATTCATGCATTTAGAAACACATTTTTTTGTTTCGTCATAGTAACAGATTTGGAGAAATATAGCATTGCATCACTTGCTCACCCGTGGATCCTTTGCAGTGAATGTTTGCCGTCAGAATGAGAGTCTAAAACTTTGCAATAATCCACATGACTCCAGTCAATGAATTAACATCTTATGAAAAGAAAAGCTACATTTTTGTAAGAAACAAATCTATCATTAAGGCATTTGAACTTTAAATCATTGCTTCTGGCCTAAATACCACTCCATATCCATAATAACACTTCAGTGTAATCTCTGTTTGGCTTGGCTTCACCTCCGTACAACCTCAATCTCATGTGGTACTCTCATGAATTGTAAAGTCAGGCCCACAAGTGTTTGTGTGTGTGCTCACACTCTATGCATTGCCTATTAAGGCAGATGAATACTGCTCTGTTTGCTTCTCGATGGAGGAGTTTATTCCTGGAGTTAGGAACTAAATAGACACTGAACGCCCGCTTGTTTTTGTGTGAGTAATGCAGAGAGCTTGCACACAACTGCCTCATAAGATCCGGTTGTTTCTGTTTCTTGGCAAAGCTGAATTCTAGTGACTCTGTCCAACACCCAGTGGGCTCGCAGCTGCCTCTCTCTCTTACACACACACACACACACACACACCAGATCATCTCTTTCATTTCTTGTGTTCCTCCAGTCTTTAGCACAGTTTCCCCCCCCTCTTTTCAAGACTTCACAGCTGAACGGCACAGGAAGTAATGCTGTGGAGATGTTAGTAAAATTGTAAACAAACCCTGAGAAAATCTGCAATCTGTGTTCATTCAGTATTTCAAAATTATAGTTCGGAAAAATATCATTTCTGGTTCCATGTTCGTATGACCCACATTTCAGTTCTGAGACCATTCTTGGAATATTATATTTATTATTATGGTTGTAAAAATAAACCCTTAGATAAATTAGGATGTTATTATATAGTTCCCCAAAAGGATAAGGCTATTATTAATGGGCAATTAATAGCTGTTTGTATGATACACAATTCTTAATATAGAATATTCTATGTTCCTAGCTAAGATAATGTTTCTAGAAATGTGATTTTAAAAATGCCATTTTAAATATAGCCTAACCGAGCTCACATTCCTTATATTCTGATTTATAATCATAATTCATTATGAATGTTCTAAAATGTTAATAATCTGGCAAAACAAACGAATAAATAAAAACTGAACGAATTGCCATAACATTTGTACCATGATATTTTTTTTTACTTGGTATTTTACATGGTAATAATTGAGTATCATACCACCTCTTCACCACAGTAGGGTGTAAACGTGTCTTAAAATACGATATGATATCTCCTCCTCGCGCGCCAATGAAATCAAAACAAGGGAACAGTAACAGTGTATCTGTGACTCCACGCCCAGCCGGAGCAGCTCTCTCCTCTCGTGACGGAAGACTGCCATGTAGGAACGAAAAGAGAGAAACACTGATGTTGGGCCGCCCTGCTGTCAGTACAACGGCACACACACACACTGAGTGAGAGAGAGAGAGAGAGAGAGAGCGCGCGAGGAGAACAGCGTGTGTACGGTGACCGAGAGCGCACTGGAGAGCGGCTGGTGAGCGTGATTTAACCGGCGTCTCCAGGCAACCGGCCGGTCTGGAGAACCACCATCCTCCCGTTCAGCACAGCTGCACCGGGACCGTGCTACAGTAAATATCCTGTGCATCATTCCATCATTGAGCTCTGGTATGGACTAGCGGCTTTATTCGTACAGCAGCGCGCGGCGGAGCGTCTGTTTGTCGCTAACATGCCGCAGACGTCCTGAAAGCAGACCTCGCCGTTCAGTCCGGATTGTTTTTGTTCTAGTGGATTAAACTTGTGTCCGGGATGGGGAAGGAGCAGGAGCTGCTGGAGGCGGCGCGGACCGGGAATGTGGGGCTGGTGGAGAAGCTGTTGAGTGGGAAGAAAGGATTGCTGGGCTCGGGCTCCGGCTCCATACCGCTGCCTGGGTTACTCAGGTATGAAAACAGACCGTAGAGAACAAGTTTATGTTTATGTGTCCGAAATAAAAAGGGCTTTCTGGGAGTCCGCCGGCTTCGTGCTGTTTATATCAATACAGACGGAGGGATTGCAGTTGCTTGGGCAATGCAATACATCACACACACACCCACTCCAGGCATCCCCGACCCACTGCGCACCTCATACACGGTGCCTGCGCGTCGGGATATATATGGGAACACCGCTGTGACACGTTTTGTTTGAGCGTTGGTAACTCAGTGTATGTTTTTGCGTTACACGTCTCAAACTTTGATATGAAACTCGCATATCTGTCTGAAACAAGTTCAGGTGTTTAGAAATCCACTACTCATCCCCCTATCCATTAGCCCGTGGCCTAATGGATAGAGACTTGGACCTGTAACCAGAAGGTTGCGTGGGTTCCCAGGTCCGGCAGGGATTGTAGGTGGTGGGAGTGAATATCCAGCGCTCTCTCCACCTTCAATACCACGACTGAGGTGAGACCCTTGAGCATGGCCACATGTCACATCCTTTCCTGAAGTGTGCACATTAATGTCAATTAATGGCAGTGCTGTTGTTTGTCATCCTTATAGACTTTCGCTGTGAGAAAATCTCAAATGTGTGTCCTCTGGAGTTGCAGAGGAGTCTCCAAAACCAACGTCTGCAATCAGAAGTCTGAGATTATGGTATTAAAGAGATAGTTGACTCAAAAATGAAAATTCTGTCATTGTTTACCCGACCTCTTGTGGTTACAAACCCGTGCGAAAATGAACTTTTGTGGAACATTGAAGTAAGACAGCTTGAGACATGTCCTAGGGTTTTTGTTTAAGTTAACCGACGCTTTTTTGTTGAAAACATATTTTTTGTCCAAGAAGGTCATACAGGTTTGGAACGACCAGGGTGGCTAATGTCATTTTGAATTGTCATTTCTGGTGAACTGTCCCTTTAACGCAAGCATTTCTCATCAAATACTTTCAAGACCAAATGATCTGGGCTGTACAGTACTGTCCACATTCATTTCATAGCTCTGTATGAGACTGGGAATCGGATGGGAATGCAATGAGGGGGCCTACTATGGTCCTGCTCACTTGGCTTTGTGGAGGGTGGTGGAACCCACACATAAAATTTTGTCCCAGGCTTCAAGTAATGACAGCCCGGCTGTTACTGTATGCCAACGATTGCCTCATTTTTTATGTCTTCTTAGGCATTTTATAAGAAACATCTGAGACTAAATTGATACTTAAACAGTTTTCTTCCAAAAAGTACAGTCATTTACAATCATGTAATTCCAATCCTGACTTTTAAGTTTCAGCCAAACACAAACTATTTTGCAAAACGGCTATTATTTTTCCACTGTGATTTTTAGACCCCAGTTGTAAAAGTATTTTATTTTATACCTTTTGTTTTTTAATACTTATTTTATAAAATCTTGCATTTTGGATAAGTTAGAGGGAGGAAATTAGTAAGTTTACGATAGTAGGAGATTTTTTTTTTGTTATGATTAAAACATTTGCATACAAAAGAATATAGTTAATGTGATGTAAAAATTAATAAATAATATATTTGAGAACAAAGGAGTGGTACCTAGTGCCATTAAATAACCCTAGGGCTAAAAACCCCCCAAAACAAACAGATTTTATTTTATTGATAGATTAATTGATTGACTGATGACATATATTGGGTGTTTTCTGGCAGCCAAGGAAACCTCTGGGCAATACAATTTTCTTTGGAACTAATTCTAATTAATTAGTTAATGAAGGGTTAATGAGGCCTCATAAAAGACGAAATGATTCCTTTAGATTAAACTTAAATACTCTGTACTGTTCGTAATACAGAGCGATGTCTCCTGTACCTAGTGTGTGTTACTCTATTCACCCTGCGTGATTGATGTGTGATGTTTGGTCAGCTGTGCACGCATGTGTTTGCAGTTCTCAGGTATATGATTTCAGGAACACGTTCATCTCCACATCAGTATGTAAAATGACAACTGCGTGGAGCAGAGAGAACGAAACGTATGCTTCAGGAATGGCCAAGGCAGAGATGGGGGGAAGGGCACCTGGGAACGACATGCCTGCTCGCGTCTGTGAGAGCAAGAGAGGCTAATCGAGCAGAGAAGTGTGCCGCCCCGGCTCAGGCATCAGCCACCTTGCTGGTTAAAACAGCGAGTACAATCAATGCTCCGAGTGTGCTGCCTGGACAAAAGATCCCTCTGCCTGGTAATAGGGCATTTTTCCAGCAGCAACGGCTGACAGAATCTCACCGCTCCTCTAATTTAGGACGCAGAAGGCATTGTTCTGTTGTTTTGTGGTTGATCCTTGAGGTTTATTTGGTTGGAAGGTGGGAAGTGCGTTGAGTTTGTGTTTTTCTCTTATTGGGTCAGGACTGTTGGCTGGAGGAATGGGACAGTGCAGTGAGGTGGGGAGGTCTGGCTCTGTCCATCTGTCCACAGTGCTGGAAGTACTGCTTTTTCTCTCTGTGTGCTCTGCAGCGTCACAGCTTGTGACGAAGCATAGCCCAGGGAAGATTCACATGACCTCATCTGAAAACGAGGACGGGTCTATGACAGGTCAAAGGTCACTTGAAGAATGTGAGAGCGTTCAGAATGTTCGGAATGGAATAATAGCCTATCGATCATTTATTTTAACATGCTAATAATTTAATTTCCATCACTCATTTCTGATGTGATACTTTAAAATATGCGTAAAAAACAGGTTTTGTTGAGTGCATTGCATTGTGGGATACAGTATTCCATGCAGTATGCCCTGTTGTATTCTCCACGCTCTGGCAAAAGCAGTAGTAGGTTGTTTTAATATTCTATCCTACTGTCAAAATCCCTTTAAGGCAAGTGAGTTTGGAAAAGCCCTGGGCTGCTATTTTCTATGTAGGTGAAAGGCTTACATTTAAAGCATGTTCCAATGACATAGGTTTGTGGCTTCGACCTCTGACACACATACTCTGTTGCACGTGTGACGGGACCCACTGCTGGACGATCAATGTTTTGTGCCCTCATAGTGCTAATGGATTAGCCCATCAATAATGACACACTGTGAATGCTGCATTAGGCAGCACAGCACTTAGAAACACATGATTTCAAATGATACTGCATTCATACACTCGGTGCTTAATATGATAATGATAAACTAGATTGTGCAATGATTATTTGTCTCTCTACTAAAGAGCCTGAGTCATGATTTGGATTTGTTAGACAGTAGCTGGATGTATTTTTAGGTCTGGATGTTATTTTTTCCCCATTCTTTTGCAATCTTACTAAAAGCATAGATAAAGCATCACTTACTGGCATTGATTCATCATTATGGATACTGTGATGATGATGTTGGTTATGGGAAACAAGATGGGATGATCTCTCACTCTCACTTTGGCAGCCAGTCACTTTGCTGATTGCCTTGTTCTCTGATTTGATTGGTCATTGAGCATGTCAATCATTACTTGCAGAAGCACTGACGGTGTGAAGGCTTTTAGCTTAACTTATGTTGCTCTCTAAGATACCTTATTTGATTCTAAGGCAGCACTGCATTCTACACAGATAGGGTAATCCCAGAATGCACTTTCACAATCTCAGTGAAAATATAAAAACAAGATGGCAGATAAGGTGAGGAAAAATGGTGACGATGAATCCTTATATTTTGTTTAACGCTGGAAAAATACAATCGAATGGTATTTGCTGATTATAGAGCATTGCGCTGTTAGCTTAGCAATGTGCTAACATGCTAATGCTAATTAACTATGGTTTTAAAAGTGTAGTAAGTAACCATGTCTTTTTTTGCTGTATTGATTACCATTTGTATAACACAGTTTTACTACAAATACCTTAGTTAACCTATAGGTATATTAAAACCATAGTTTGTGGTTACTATGGTTTCACAATAGCTTTTAGGTTTTATTTGTTGTAAAACCATGGTTAACTTTCCTCCATTTTGGCTTCCTATGTAGACAGTGAGTCAGCTAAGTTTGGAACACAACTAAAGTTTCCGTCATATAAATATTAATATATAAAGATGTTTTTTTACTGTATCGTTACAAACTGGCTAACAGCTAAAGCACGAAACACTAATTAAAACATTCAAAAATAACTCAAGCTGGCCTGTTATTTGTTATACAACAAGTCAGCCTTATCCCTACTTGCTAATAATATAAGAAGGGCAGTTATCATCTGTTTTCCGTCTTGGAGCGGTCTGGGGCAGTCACAGATTCGTCATGTCCCTGCGGTTTATCAAAATAAACATTCAGCGCCATTATCCCCCGTCTTATCAGGCACAGAAACAGACCGCTGAGCGACACAGACCGCAGTGCCATTGAGCGCACCACAGAGCCGTGCACACTTCACTGTCAGAGCCGCTTACTAAAAACATGGACCGCTACCAAACCTTCTGGTCTGGAGCGCAGCCGTCAGCTAGTGTGGAGGAGTGTTCTGAGATAGTGAGAAAGAGGGAGGAGGGTGTTTATATATCACCATTCATTAAGAGACGAGAGGACAGGGGAGGAAGGGGTGGCGTATTGGGGTCGAAGGTCAGATTTCTGAAGAATGGAGTGTGTTCTGTTTGTGTGCGCGAGCGTCAAGGAGACACATTCTGTCTGCTTCTAAGTGTTCACTTGTGTGTGTGTCTGCATAAATCACGCTGTGACGGCGAGTAAGAAAATGACCCTTTCCAAGAAAGTTTCACTTTGCACAGTGACTCAGCATGAGAACCAGACAATTGCAAGCTAGACTCGCAGAGCCAGACTTTAAACGATCAGCATCAGGTCTACTCTGTGGCTGATTTTGGATAAGCATGGACAAATAGAATGCTTTGTGACCATCATGTAAAGCAACCAGCCATGGTTTATACACGGTTTATGTGACGTTTAGAGTATATTCAATTTACCACAGTAATTGACCAGTAAGGAGCTCGCTCAAGTAATTCCCCTACAGTTTCAGCAAAAATACAGAAAAACTGTAAACACATTTACTGTACGGCCAGTAACTGTCAGTTTCACAGTATAAAACTGTAATTTATAAACAACTTTAATGTTAACCAACCACCATCCACCACCATAATGCTGGGGATGAATTAATGAAGAATCAAAGCTCATCACAAGTAGCTTCGCCACAAACTGAAGTATATACTAATATATAGAAGGTCGTCATGCAAACACAAAATAACATCATGGTAACACACACGACACTTAAATAATGCAATAAACATTCATTAACAACAGAAGATGTAACATAAAGCCTGATAGCAAAAACTATTAAAATTATTTAAACAAAATACTTTCAAATGTGGAGTGTGACACAGGGAATCCTGGGAATAACAGTTTACAGTTTTTGACTGTGAATTATACATCGATATTTGTATAAAATCGCACACTTAACAGCATTTTACTGTAAAATTACATTAATTGTTTGGTTAGATGTTTTATTGTTTTTCCCTGTATATAGTACAGGAACTTACTGTTAACCTATTAACATTTTTTTACAGTTAAAGTTACACTTATTTTTACTGTGCATGTTGACACAAGTTTTTGTTCATTAAAGACAAATATGGATTAGGCTATAATTAAATCCACTTGTTAGTTCATCCTCAAAAATGTATACTGTTACAACATGGTACCATGGACCAAAGTTGGTATTGTTACCTAAAATTAAACGTATTTAGCTGAAATTACGCTAATGCATATACAGTAGATTACATATTAGATTAAAAAAGAGCACAGAACAAACTTACTAAAACATACTCATATTTAAACTGTTTAAGTATTAAAAGCAATTAGTATATGTAATAACACTGCATGGACTGATAAATATGTCTACTTTGAAATGTGTTCAGGCAATCCCATTTGAGTGCAGTTCCTCATTTGCAAGTCTTCATTTGTAAGTTGCTTTGGATAAAAACGTCTGCTATTGTGGATGAAAAAATGTAAAAGACATGTAAATTTTAGAAAGGTCTTGCAATTTTTGTGTGCAGTAAGCATCAAGTAATAAGGGAAAGAAATCCTGGTGTGCCGTCTGAAATAGAGTAATTCTACGTTGGTACTTTTCATGAAGAGTAACATGTTTATTTATTGCATTAACATGCTAGAAACGTTCTTCAGTGTTTGAAGCAGATTAGAAAGATGCATTAGGTTTTTCCTTCACTGTCAAGCACTGTCAATTTACTTCAATACTAATATGATAAGAGAAAGCTCATATGCACTGCATTAAGAGTGTTCATTCAATTGTCTTTGTCCGTAAGGAAGTATAAATACAAATAAGTAATAGCTCTGCTGTACACCAGTAAGCTAGATAATTTCCATGTTGGAATTGGTTTACCTATGTCAATAGGTAAGAAGCCTGGTAAGGACATTAGCAAAACAGTACTGCATGATGAGAAAGAATCTTCCAAAACATGCTCTGGTTTTAGCGGGGTGTAACACATTACATGAAATGTTATCTCATTAAAACATTTGTTACCAACAGCATTCACAATCAAAGTTTCATTAACACAGGTTCACACAGAGCTTCATAAATGCATTTCATGATGGGATCCATCATCCTAAACACACTACATAGGTTGACCATATCTGAGGACAATGGGAGCTGGATGCATGGTGTTGAGGGTAATTGTTTTTGTTGGGTTTAAGGGGAGTTAAAGCTGCCTCCAAAGTTGCACAATAACCATATCCCAAATATTACAACTAAAAGCTCCCTGATATCAATATGCTGAAATAATTTTTCAGTTTTAGAATATTTGCAGGAGCAGACAGTAATGGGCAGAAAATCAGTGGGGAAATAATCCAGTGAAGGGACAACTCACTGTAGAAAGCAAAAGCCAAATCCCAGGTATTTTGGGTGAAATAGAAATCCCAGCTGGATGAATTTTTAGGTCCAAAAAAGATGACGTCACCATATGTAACGCGTGTTACATGTACTGTTACACATCTCGTTTACACATTTACAAACACATTTCACAGTCTTAACATTTTTATACAGGTCAAAAGAGATTCATAAATAGCATTACATGATGGGAGGCATCATCCAAAAACAGACTTTTCAGAAGAGGTTGTAACATGCGTTACATGAAACACATACTGTCAATCAATTAACATATTTGTTCCTAACATAATTAATATATAACATAATATTAATAACAGTCTCAGTGTATTTTACAGGTTTAAAGAAGTTCATAACAGCATTTTAAGATGGAAATGATCTTCTATAAACAACATAACAACATTTTATTATAGGAACCGTCATCCAAAACACTCACTTTTCAGCAGGGGATGTAACATGCGTTACTTGTAACACATTATTCTGTGAACAAATTTGTGGCAAATATCATTCACAGTCTCCTTTTCAAAAAGCTTTGTAACAGCTCCTTCAAAACACTGTATCCTTACCATGGGACTAAATGTGTTACATATAACATGTTATCTCATTAACTAGTTGCAAAAATCATTCACAGTCTCAGTGGTTTTTCACAGGTTAAAAGTGCATCCCTCCTGTTCCCTGATCAGTTTAGCTCTTTCTCCTCAAGCTGTGGAAATACGTGTTACGGCTAACTGCTCCGTGGAGGGAACCCATCTGTGCTAGGGTGGCCTTTGATTAGCTTAGGCTCCGTGTAATGCTCCTGCCAGGGATTGTTCTACTCCTCGGAGCACGCTTGCCTTTTGTTTGAAAAGCTGTCATAAATCAACCTCTCAGGCCCTCATCCTTTAGTTTAGAGTAGCTTATGGCCTAGCGTTTTCTGCGCTGATGAATGGCCGTCACTGCAGTGTTTAGACTAGTATCCTCCTGGTATAGGGGCTTAGATATCTCGTCTTATCCCCGGGAATGTTCTCAATCACATGATCGCACACATGACCAGTGGATTAGCTGGTTTCACAGAGATTCTGATCTCACAAATGTTACCATACTTTCGAGTTCATACTACAGCGGTGTGCTTTTAAATCAACAACCCTTACCCTTTTGTGGGCAGCATGGCTCTGTCCGCTACAGAATGTAACCTACATACCTGGCATATCTGACATTCCCAAATCACAGGATCTTATTAACAAGCTCATAGATTTGCGTGAAGATGTTTTGCTGTTTTACAAGAAGCACGAAAGTAATAACACTGACCTTTGACCCTCCCTCTGGAGAACTATGTGTGTGGACACTTTCCACTTCACAAGACCCCTCAAGATGTGTCAGATTAAGCCGTTCAGACTTGTGAATAGAGAAAGTGCCTCTCCTCTATTTTGGTGCTTGTCTTTTACAAATCCCTCATCTTAGTTTTCAATCTCTTTCTTCTTTGCACTCTTCCTTTCTTACTTCGCTCTCTTTTTTTCAGTTGGGATCTCTTTGCCGTTGGTAGCAGGGCTTCCACTGTAGTATCGATCGGCTCCGCTGTCTCTCTCCCTCCTGATTGAACCTAAGACTCAGCTTACAGTCCCATTAGAGGCCTGGTCAGCACTGCCTGCCAAACTAAAGAGAAAGACAACGGGTGCCAAGAGAGCTCAATTACTATATTCTTTCTTCACACTCTATCACCCTTCCTCCCCTTTTCTTGATATATACATGCACATGTTCATGAAAGATTTTTCCGAGTGAGTCTAATGAAGAAATACTCAAAATTAAAATGTATATTTGTTATAGATTGCGTAAAGAAAATTAAGCCTTTTTTATGGTCAATAAAAATCATGATTCGCGTGACAATTAAAAATACTGTCCCCCAAATTGCTGATTACAAAACAATTTTGTTTTGTTTTAATTGAATGCAATAGTTTTTACTCCCCATTTTTATTCATTTACATCTTAATAAAATTGTATTTTATTATGTTGTTATAATTTGTTTCATTTTATATTAAATGCTTCAATTTTGTAAGCCAAATACCCTGGCCACAATTACAATGAATATTATATTTTATTATTTTTTGTTAAAATATTATTAATTCAGTTTAGTAAAACAAAAACCCTGGCCAAAATGACAATAAATCATTTATTTTATTATTTTATTAAAATTTAGTAAATCTCTAAATTTAGTATTTCTTTATCCAAAACACAGTTTTTATTTATTTTGGAGTAGAATAACACCCAGGCATTTCTTGAAAGCGTTTGTGGGAATAACCTTTTTGCATGTGTTATTTATGAAGTGAATTGGACATTCTGACAGAAGAATGTGTCAGTCTCTGAGTAAAATCCACTTAAAGCTGAGTTAACACCAGCTTACTGGCATAACCCAATTAGCATTGAATACAACATTGATGGCTGGTCATGCTGCTCTCTGTATACATGTGTATACCTGGACGTTGCAGAGTCATATATTTAAACGGATGTACGTATCTCTGCTTCAGAGCCTTTCCTGTGTACATTACGCAGCCTTGATCATTGTCCAGTGTTTGTGCGCAGCCAAAGGATGTCCTAGTGAAAGTGATGATGATGTGTTGTGTGTGCAAAATGACAGGCCAGGGTTACTGCAATATCCCATGATGCTATTTCCTTCCAGATGAGCTGGCCTGGCACAGTCACACACACACACATACTGATAATGTTCGCTCGATACAGAGAGCACAGGATGTTAGGATAGTGCACAGATGTATTCACATGTGTTGAAATTTTTGTTATAACATCCGTTTGGTATAAATTTCAGTTCAGGCTAGCACACACAAATTTTTCCTATATGAGAAGGACCGATGCCTAACTTTCTATTTTCATCTGTGTGATGGGAAATTTGGTTATTTCGTCACAAGTAGTGACTAGAATAACACAGGACATTTTTTTAATGCATTAAGCATTTTACTAGTCCACTGATACGCTCAGACTCACTATTGAATTTTATGAATATGTTCCACACAAACTAGCATCCCGATTACAAGGTGTTGACAATAACAAGATCTGATGTTGTTTATTTGTGTGGGTATTTTTATATTGTGTCCATCTCCTCAGAGTTTAGAAAGTCTTTTTAGTACATTTCTTCCTCAAGTACGACTTATGTTCTAAAAAACGCTGTCCTTTTTAGATTTTTTTTTAGATAAAAGAAACAGCTTTAAGCCTTTGATTGCATGTTCATTAACTCAAGTACTCAAGACTCATTACCCAGTTAAATTCCTGCCATTACTTGTCTTTGTGTTTGTTTTTTGGGTACGTATCTAGAGACTGGCATTTACTGCAAGGTCATAGCTGGTGCTGGTGTTATTTTTCAGTGATTACCCATAGGGCAACCGAGGCTCATGGGAAAATCTGAATGTTGTGTGATTTGTGAGAGCGCTCAGAACTGTTAGAGAGTGATATATGACTGTTCTCCTCTGTTTTGTTACTGAAATCTTTATGGGTTGTAGTACTGATGGACTTTTGTGGCTGGTCACTGTGGTTATGGTTATTTGCCTAGTAAATCTGACCCACTGACCTGTGATATTTATATAAACTGTAAGACATACATGTATATATCATCATGTATATAGTGCACCTTCTTCACCCATTGGTGTGTGTGTGTTGTTCCCGTTCACTATAGGCTCAAATAGAGCAAAGAAGAGCATTTGAAACAAATGAACCACTCTTAACCAATCACGGACACAATCCGAATCTTAAAATCTCTAGCTGCGTTCAAAACAAAATTCCAGCCTACTGCTTACTGAACAGACTGCACTGTAAACGTTCTACTTAAAGAGTATGTGAACAGAATGCAGTATGAAATAAGACAGTTATAGTTAAATGCTACATTTCATATGACCTCGTTATGATCCATAATGAATTCAGCAAGTTTAAGTAAGCTTTTCACATGTACCGTGTGTTGATTTTTTTCTTTTTTAAAAAGTCTAATATTTTAATAGTAAAAAGTTCACTTATTAACTTGGTTATTTATTTTTATTAATTGTTGTTTAAAAATAGCTAGAATCATGTCTTTCTTAAAATTTTTGTTAATTAAAACGTTTCATTGTTTTATATGAATTTGAAAATGAAACACAGATCCTTCCATTAGCGAGACTTGAGATCTCTTATGTGTTTTGACATGTATATGTCATAGAGTCAAAAGGCTATTGGTGAGTTCAAACAACTGGCAATCTGATCACATCAAGAGTCAAGAAAGAGATGTTAAAAGTCACGGTTGATATTGGCGGCCTGGTTGATTCGTCACACTGGAAATGAAAGGTCATGTTAAGGGCGTTGCACATTTTGGCAAATGTAATAGTATGCCATTCGGGTATTCTCTTAGTGGAAAAAACAGCAAACTGTGCACAGTATGAATACTATAATGCTGAAACATGCCTTTTCTCTCTCGTTTTATGCACCTTCAGTGGTTTGTTTGTAGCTTGTGTAGATGTTGTGTCTGTGTTCATGTGTGTGTTCAGAAGGTAAAAGCTGATTCTCTGTCTCCTGTAATTGCTTGTTCGTGTATATGGCTGCTTTTGCTGATGTAGTCGAGTGTAGGCAGAGAAAAGAGGCTGTGATTTTGAATGAATATACTGTATGTTCATGTATTGAGCATTGAGCCGACACACACTCAAAGTAATTCTTGTAACCACTGGCTATCACACATACAGAACGTCCCTTGTGCAAATACTGTATGTATATTAAAAACACTTTATTTATTGCACATACTGTATTTAGTTTATGTCTTTCCCTACACAAAGATGTGTATTTATGTTAGTGTTCGTGAAGTTAACTGTGAACTACAGTCTCAGTCTCAGACAGACTTCCCACATAACACCCACAGTCTGTTCACTGTCTGCTTTATGAGATTTAAGTAACTTTAATTAAAAGAAAAACATTACGTATTTAATTTAATTTAATTTTTGTATTAACCTTTCTTTTCACACTTTGTAACATTTCATAAAACCACTTCCCAGGTTAAATGAGACACAGCTTTGTTTGAGACTCTTCTTAGCCAGTATATAAGTTATGCACTTGTTATCCATATCCGGATTTTTTTTAAATCAATCGCCTTGGTTTTCGTGTGTTTTATTCAGACGTGAGTAGCACAAGAGAAATGACTCTTTTTAAACATTGTGAAATATTCATGGCCCTCAAAGCACAAAGAAAAATGAACACTATTTCATTTTTCAGTGCTTTTATTTTCTTTTTTCAGCCCCATTAATTTTAAGCCCCTATTTGAAGGGCAATTTCATAGAGGTTTAGTGGCATATTGAACGAGAACAACTACACGAGAGAGATAGCGAGAAAGAAAGTTCCCACAAACCTCAGTGTGTGCCTTATTCTGCGTAATCTGTTTTCATCACACAAACATCACAGCTGAGAGAATGAGAGAGGAAGGAAGGAGGAACGAGAGAAGCAAAAATACTCCAACTCACTCCGTCTCTGTCTGTACAGCTAAGTGGATCTCAGATGTTTTGCTTTAAGACACAGAATTTATACTGAACATCTAGTGGAGGCTGAAAACAGCACCAAATTTGTTTTAGTTACAGCTCTGATTTTAGTGAGCATCACTTTAAATGCTAATGAGCTGCTGCTCACCCTGCCCCTTTCTCGTGTTTGTTTTTTTGTATGTATTAAAAACAAAGCTAATCCACTGCATCCTCAGTGCAGGAGAAAATGAAGATTTATTTCCACTTTTGCAACCAATCACTAAAGCACCATGCTTGTGAGAAATTGTTGTCGCTACAGCTGCTCGAGCACAGAGAAAACGTTAGCTAGGGTACACCTTGCTGAGGGCGGAAATATATTAATACAAGACAGTCTGTCTCTGGATCATGAGCACGGCCTGAACTCAGAAAATACAAATGGCTTTATAAATGTGACTGTTTAGGTTTTCTGGGTATTAAAAAATAAATGGATTGGGAATTGTATTAAATGTAACCAATGCTGGCAAAATGAGTCGAAATGCGTACAGACTAACTTTGAGCTACAGGCAAAAAAAAGTGAGCTCCCAGTGCGCCAAATAGCAATTAAACATCTAAAAGTATATTCATTTGTACTTTTTGCTGACTGTCATCTGAAGCGCCCACATCTAAGCATTTAAATATACACAGATTTATGGTAGGCGATATATATTTTATGTATATAGGCCGCCACTCAAACAGGTGTAGCTCAGTAATTTTTCCCCAGATTCCAAAAGATCATACATCCTTTTGAAGGTCCTCTTATGTAAATCTAATTATATCATTTTAAATGATTTTTTGTTTTTAATTTGATTTATTGTTACTTTTAATATGTATTATATATATTTATATAATATTTAATATAAATATTGCAATTAATATTATAACATTAACATTTTAATTTGTCAAGTTATTTGTTATTAGAAATAACCATGAATAAAATATGTAAATAATTATTGTATTCTTCTTATAATTTTAATATTGGCACATCCCATTAATCTCCATATTTACTGCAGATCACTTGTGTCTCTCTGAAATGTATTATTTTTGTAATGTGCATTTATTTATTCTAAATAATTCATATTTTAATAAAATTTACATTTCTTAAAGTTACCTTCATCTGAAATAGATCCAGTAATATTCTTCATACATGCAGTTGCATTTTATTATGTGCATTTAGCTTTGTTTTTTTTCCTGAGGTCCAAACAGGCATCCAGTCCGTTTTTGGGTCGTGACCCTCCAATGAAGAGGACTAGCTGTGTTTTTCTCTTTGTGTGTGGTTGAGAGAAAGGCAACCTTTGCTGACTCAGTTCGCCAGAGCTGTGCTCCCTGAAATAGGGCACAGCTGGAAGTGTAGGGCGTGAGTGTCTTTGTAAAAGAGAGGCGGAGTATTCCCATACAGGATTCTGGATGATTTAGCTGGGAGCTCCTCTGTCAGACTAAAGCTCAGACACACACACACTTCACTAAGAGAGCCCTCTGGGCAAAACCCACTCCTGTCTGAGAGAAATCACTGCTACTGAAATCATATTTTGACACAGAATGAAAAAATAAAATTGTGATAAAACTGTGTTTTAAATTATGTGTGTTTGAATGTATGATCGAACAAGATGGGTTGTTTATTGTAATACAGTATTAAAATCTAAAGGCAATTTTTGTAATGTTTATTAATTTATTAATTAATTTATCCACCACAATGTTTTATTTTTTTGTACTTTTTTTCTGCAGATATTCATGTATTTGATTCATTGACATACTGTATCATGTAGTTCATGTGATTATTTTTATTTAGTTTGATTGACATTCATTAAATTGATTGAACATCTTTGAGCTCACCCAGGGGTCAAAGGTAAAAAAAAAAGAAACGGATGTGAATGCGTGACGGAAGCATGTCTCTCATGTATGTGTACTGTGCTGTTTCCATCTCTCTGTCAGTATAGCTGTTTTTGCCATCTGTTTTTTACAATGTCCTGCCCCCACACGTTCATTCACAGTGTGTGTGTATTAATTTCTTTAATGTTTCATGTACAGGCATGTTCTGCACTGTTGAATTGAACTATTGAACTATATTGAACTGTTGTGGTACATGCTGTTAACAGCCTATAAAGCCTGTCTTTGTTGCCACAAAAAAGCACAGCTCAACAAAAGATGGAAATGATTGATCTTGGCCTTGAAGTGGTAGGCTAGCATTTTCAACATGTCCTCCATGTTGTTAAAAGGGACATATTATCACTTTTGGCATTTTATTTAAATTAAAAAAAAAAGTTCAAGAAAAAAAAGTTAAGAAGTCTTCTTAAGGTGCAGTCACATTCACGATTGCTCATTGCTTTTTTGTGGGCAAAATCCAGACATTTTGACGGCAAACAATTTCCCCTTGCAATTTGTTCAAGTTGGTCACATAAGAAATTTCACTAATTTAACAGTGTTTCCTCCCCATTTTTTATCCCTACCTTGTCTCATGGCATAAACTTAGCAAAGTGCACTTTTTTAGCGAGGCATGAAATACGTACCAACAAGAACATATCACTGCAGTTTCCAAAAGAAATGAACACACTAGAGCTAATACAACTCTGACACCTTTTATTCCTTTTCACATCAAAGTATAGTTTAGATTAATAAAGCTTTATCTATGGGTTTTCATAGACAACAGGTTTGTTCAGTAGCTCACAGAGTGTATAGAGAGTACTTGAGAGGCGAGGAGCTCCGAAAAAAGTGCAAATCTGTGTAAAAAGAAGTTGAAATGGCACGGTTGCATTATCAAATGCATTCTTATATCAGTTTTCCATTTGTTAATTTAAAACTATCGCGTATGTTTAGGGTTGGATTTTGTGTAGGGCATATTTCCAACATGATAGGGCATTAACTTTTAGCAACAGTCCACAGATATTTCAATTCTGAACCGCCGCAGTACATATATATCAACTGCCAGGGTTCACGTGCTGAACCTGTCTTTTATCATGGCGAAATGTGCATAAAAACTGTGTTCCACAAAAAGTGCACAGAGGTACATATTTTTATGAGACCAGGTTGTCTTATCCACTCTGTGAGCTAACAAATAAAAAGTTTTTTTTTGTTGCTTCTGTACCTTTTAAGACTTGTACATGCCCTGCTATTAGGGGTGTCAAAATTAATCGTTTCTACGATGCATTCAGATTGTCGAGGAATGGCAGGTAATCAGATAAAGATGTAGTGCTCGCTGCAGCTCAGTTCGGAACATTCACTCACGTTAAATGCTGTGCGCGTATAGTGAATCTGGCATCACAGCATGCGCTTAAACTGGCCGCGCTCTTCCGGCTTTTGGCCAGAATCCGCCGAATATCAACATTCTTCCATCGCAGCACTACAGCGAGCACCTGTCGGAAAGTCAAATAGCAATGTCTTGGCTTGAAAAATCACAAGCTAAAAACTGATGTCAGAAGAGAGCAATCTGATAGTGTCTGTCATCGCTCCTCTAAATGCTATTTTGGGTTATGTTTATGTTTATACATTTGTTCAAAAAGTGTGTTTTCATTGAGAAGGTAAAATTAAAGATTCAGTTCATACTGTATATCTGACTGTTTGTGTTTAGTAAAAAAATATACATGTGAAGTAAAATTGAAAATCGAGTATGCAGTGCACCGTCAATGCATCGTGATACATCGAGATATTGTATTGAACCGAATCGAAGACATAATAATCATAATCGAACCGAACCGTGAGACTAGTGTAGGTGCACACACCCCTACCTGTTATGACTGGCTAGTGTTTTAGAATGTTATTTAATAACCCTGAAGGCCCATTTTTGTGTATAGAGGTTGTGAGTGTAGCATTTTTTTTTTGGCCTCTATAAAGGGCCTGAAATAAATCGTAAAATGTTGACAAACACTCCAGCACATGTTCGCACAAGTACATGAATTCACAAATTCACTTACCATTGTGATATGAAATCCTAGAGGCGTACATCCTGCCTAAATTGGGGGATGGGTTGAGAGAGAGAGCGAGAGAGAGGAAACCAATTATATGCCCAATAACAGAGTGGTATGGATTTTCCTCTGGGCTTGTAGCCAATCCCTCTATTTCCTTTCTTTCTATCTCTTCCCTCACTCTCTTTGTGTACTCTTCCATCTCTCTCTCCCTCTCTCTCTCCCTCTATCTGTCTGATGAATGCTTGATTAAGGGAGGTGAATGAGCTATTGAAATATGTGGCTGTTAGTATATGTGATGGGAACGATCAGGGACGTTTTATCAATACTTCTTATGCTCCTCAAAAACTCATTTACAGATGTCTCCACAAGTATAAAGAGACCGCTACAGAGTGAAGAAACAAGCTGGAATACATTCAATAAATCAATTGAGCCATTGTTCCTCTGGAAAGCTAGAAAGCTTTTGTCATCATCTTCACTGTTATTCTTAACGCAAATACGCAAGATTGCAATAACCCTGTATGGCACGTTCGCTCTGGCATTGCCACTAACAAACAGCTAAACTCAAGGGGGTGATAGAGTCACCCTCTAAGTTGGACAGCTGCTACTCCATGATTTAAAACGTTTAAAAAAGTAAATTATCACTAGCACCCCTTGTGGCAAAGCTGAGAATGCAATTTTTATTTCAATTATATTATGAGTTTTGAAGTCATACTTGTATAGGTTGCACTTACTGGCACACACCAGGGTTTATGGCTCCCTAGGGTCCCAAACAAAAAGACCCTGCCCCATCATTTCATTAAAGGCCCCTTCGTTAATGTCAGTAAAATTGTTTAGAGCAATACAGTGACCCCTGTTTGTATTGGAATTCAATATGTAACACAATGCTTAAGGGCTCCTAAGTTTGCATGTGTTGTTTTATCATTACAAAAGAATCAAACGACCACTCCTGAAAACAAAACACCGCAAGTGAGCCTATCTTTCCGTCAGTGTCGTCAGAGGATGTCAAGGGTCCCATACTCTAGCACAGGGGCCCATAATCATTAAATCACTAACATATTCCTTAATCTACTCAGCATATGTTTGATTGTTATGCTATACTTGTTTGTTTTTCAAACAGTTTTTTTGAATTCTTGTTGACTTACTGTAGTTGTTTGTTTTGTTCTTTGGTACAAACATGTTTTTAAAATAAACAGTTTTCATCTTCTTTTTAGATTTAAATACAACAGAAAACCAGACATGCTGTTTAGAAAAGCAGTTGTGTGTTTACGTGTTGCGTTGCTGGGTAGATTAGGATATGCTTGTCAGAGGTCCTTTGATCTCTATGTTTTATAAAGACGTTTATGCTCACCGAAGCTGCATTTAAGTGATGAAAATGCTGTCATTTTTTATAAATTATTGTGTTCTTGATCAAATTCAGAGAACAAACAGACAAAACAACTTCATTGAGCCCGACTTTATTGCGTGTTAGTTAGGGCTGCACGATTTGGGAAAAATGTGCGATTGAGATTATTAAGGTCAAAATTGCGATTTGCGATTGTGATACGATAAACAAGTGGTTTGATTCGCATCTGGTGTGAAAGCAAGAATCAATGTCTTGTTACGTCCACGAATGCATTTGTTTATTTAATATAATCGCAACATTTGCTGTAATGTAATCACATAGGCTGATATCGCCATTGCGATTGCATATCATATATGATTAATCGTGCAGCACTAGTGTTAGTGTATAAACAACACAAACCTTTGCTTGGAAAGTTTTTTGGCCTTAGTGTATGTGACTATAAGAGATTTTTAAACAAGAATGAGAAGTTCTCAGAAAGTAGAAGACGATTAAGACAGCTTTTTGCTTTCCTCCTCCTAAGCTGGTCTAAAGCACCTGTCTGTTCATCCAGTCTTTAATTAAACCCACTGACCCTTTTAGCTGTCACTCACCTGGCACTGCATAATGGACACACAGCTCTGTACTATACTATGCGCTGTAGTCATTTAAATGATGAGTCATTGTGAAATTCAGAGCTAAACGTGTTGCGAGTGTCACATGAGTGTCATTTCTGTTGCAGCGTTTGAGTGCCTGTTTTACCGCAGGGCTGAAGCAGTAAAAGGCCCCGTAAAGTAGAGCTGCAAATGGCTCTGTGAAACACTCACTTAACCTCATGATACCATCATATTGCATCGGTACTATAACTACAGTAGAGCAGCCTCAGACTGTCTGTGTGTGTTCATGTGGGTGTGTGTTAATAGCAGCAGTTAATTTATGTGTGTATTGCTGGATGGCCTTTCTAAATGCTTTTCCTCATTTCCGTTAGTATTTTAGTTAGGACTGGTTGTGACCTGTTCAGCATTAATATGCCCTCTATTTGTTGTTTGAACATTGGTTGGAGCACAAGTTGGTTCCATGTTGGGTCACTCAAACAAAGATTTAACTGCAAGGTGTAGTCTGCCTTCTTTTTTTGTTTGTTCTTGTTCTTTCCTGTCATTTGGGCCTTGTGTAGGGTTATTTGGGATCTTATGAAAAGGCAAATGTTACTCTGATATCCTAATTATTATCCTCCTCAGATGGTCTAAAACATATTTTAGGGTGTGTGAAAAAACTAAAGAGTGAGTGAGGTTTTTTTAGGTTCCTTTAGTGCAGATTTATTTTGCAATGAAGGTGTATCCGGGTGGGAACAGCTGGATTTAAGGAAAAGGCAGAAACTCCTAGTTTTACTAAAAGAAAATGACCTTGCATGTTTCTATTACAAGTTATGTAGTAAAAAGCAGTGTTGTGTTAACTAAAACTTTTACAATAGTTTTTACTAATTGGAAAAATACTTTCTCTCTTCTGTGAGTGTGTGTGTGTTTTGGAAGCATTCCTTCTGGACTGCCAGGAAAGGCTGTAAATAGCATGGGAAACGCTTTTTATTAAGAGACCCTGCAATGCCATTTTAACTAAATGACCAACCAAACCCCCAAGAATCCAACACATTTACTGTACAATAATCTGTGAGTTTATGGTTTAGGCAGCTGAGATTTGAGTTCACATACTGTAAGTTCTGTGCATTTGAATATTGTGACTGTGTGAGTGAATCGTCCTTCACCCTGCTCCTAGCACATATGCACAGTGATATAATGCTGTTCTTTCACAGCATGCACAATCGATCATGTTCTGAGGACGTTCTTGGTCTGGACACGTTTTTGCTCTGTGTATTCAAGAATTTGGACACTTGAGCCAGTGAGCGCTTGCTTTGAATGTTTGAATGCCGTTGCATTGCAAAATGAACAAATTATGCCAGAGCTTTTCTCTATACTTTTCATTATTCTACAATAACTTTCATCTGTTTTCAAGGTGATTTTAAGTTCAGTACAGTCCTTGCATCATGTCCCTGTAATGTTTTTATTTAACTTAAAAAAAAATTAAGATTAATATAGTCTTTGCATCATGTTTAATTTAATTTAATTTAATTTAATTTAATTTAATTTAATTTAATTTAATTTAATTTAATTTAATTTAAGTTAAGTTAAGTTAAGTTAAGTTAAGTTAAGTTAAGTTAACTTAACTTAAGTTTAGTTTAGTTTAGTTAATTTTATTATTTTATTTTATTTTATTTTATTTTATTTTATTTTATAGTTTTTGAGGCCACAGTATTACTTTCACAGTCCCATCATAATCATTCGGTGTGTAACTCAATTACTAATCATGGGGAAACAACTGGCTGTGGAAAGAATGATGTCAACATGAATGCTGCTTGTGTTCTTATAAAGGAGGACCAAGAAATTTGACTGGGGAGGATTGAAATTACAGTGAGAGCAACTGAATCGTGAGAGTAGCCTCAGAAATACACACAGGGTATGTGTGTGTCTAATGTATTAAAAAGCTCCACAGGCTACAACAATAGGCTAGAGAGCATGATTAGACAAAAAATGGTGTTTTTAATTAATTAAATTAATTAATTAATTTATTTTTATTAATTAATTTTTAATTAATTAAATGTACTCACCTTCATTCAATTGCTAACCTTTAAGAGCTTTATTCATTTTCATAAAAGCAAATGAAGATATTTTCGATTAAAATCGAGTAGTTCATAAAGTCAACAAAAATTATTCCATATTTTTACAATATTACAGTTGAACCACTGTTGTCAAAG
Source organism: Enteromius treurensis (assembly GCA_032275025.1). Lineage (NCBI taxonomy): Eukaryota > Metazoa > Chordata > Actinopteri > Cypriniformes > Cyprinidae > Enteromius > Enteromius treurensis. Next base: position 9,221,849 of record JAUCMU010000080.1, on the reverse strand, counting down.
GGATTATTTAAATAATTTCCTGTCTATGTTTGTGGGCCTTAAACGTCTCAGTTGCGTCGAAGAGCCAGAGAGCTTTTGAATTTCATCAAAAATACCTTGATTTGTGTTCTGAAGATGAACGAAGATCTTATGGCTTATGGAACGACATGAGTGTGAGTAATTAACAAAACAAAATTTCTGGGTGAGCTATCAATTAAACTGCATAAATCTCCTAAAACACATAGATGACATCAACACCTGAGATAAAAACTCTAGATTGAACGTGAATGATCCCAGAACAGGCCGATGACACTCACCCGTGACCCCACACAAGATCAGAGCATGAACCCAGCAGATCCCAGATCAACCAGTACTGTCTTGAGCAGCAGATGAAAGGAAAAAAATGGGATTTTGGCGTCTGTGCTTTTCCCATGATTGAAAGGAGCTGTGGAAAATCTATCAAAGCGCTGACAGTGATGAGGAAACAGCGATTACACGGGTAGCTGCATGTGTTTGTGATACTAATATAACTAGCGCCAGGTGTGACAGTTCATTCCTTAGCACTTACAGATTCATTTCGGAGCAGCCGGAAAGAGTCACATGATTCAAGGTGTCGCTCACATCCAAGAGTGTTTTAGTTTATCTGTTTAGTCTGTATTAGTGCGCCGTAAGTGGTCTTTCTCGGTTTCTCAGCAGGGTTTGCTTTCATGAATCCCTCGCCACAAATTGACTCATCACATGGCCCTACTGTGCTTGTGTGTGTGTGTGTGTGGGCAAAGAGTTCACTACCGTCCAGGCTAATGGCTTGCTAATATAGATATAATTACAGCGCGTGTGTGTTTGTTTGCTCTGTGTATGTGTGTTTTGTACATTTTAAACCACTCTGCGATTCACACTCGGAAAGGAAACTGCAGCATACAGTAATTATTCGTAATGCCACAAGGGCCTTGACTCAAGGGTGGATGCGTGTGTATTTGTGTAGGGGAAGTGTTTATTTTGAGGTGTATCTTCAGCACTAGTATGCTAATATTCCCTGCAGTCCCTCAGGAACAAGCTAATTATGCTATTGGTTTGGCAGTGGTGTGTTTAAAGATGTAATTTAGTTGTAGTGTGTTAGTGGGAGAGATAAATGAGAGATTTTCTCAGTCAGTGAATCCACTAATGCAAATGGGCAATTACTTTACATGTAATTGCTCTAAATGTGGCTAAATGCAAATGGACACTAGGATTTTTGAGTTTAGTGATTTAGTATTTGATACAGAGCAGAAATTTGTCTCTGACACTGGTATGATCATATACCTATGCCATAAATACATTAGTGAACACATCCACATTAACATAAAAACATAAGTGCGTACAATTACACTGACTACAAAAATCAGGCATTTCACAATAATATAAAAGAAAATGTACTTAGTCATACCATTGACTAAGACTAAATCCACAATCTAGAATGGTCATGTGAATGTCATGTATATAAATGTATAAACCAAAAAAAGCATCTCTCCAGTAATTAGAAGAAGTATGAAACAAATAATTCAGTTACTAAATGTGATGTATAGCTGTGAAACAATATCTTCATAGTATCCAATGACCTTCAGTATCTGATGAATCTGGAGCACTGGATAATTGTTTTTTATCAAATTTGAAAGAGTGGACATGACTTGTTTTTTTAATGTTTGCTCATGTAATGCAAGGTTTTTGTCAGCCAAACGCCTTTGACATAAAATATTTCAATAATTTAACACATTTACAGCTTAACAGTTAACAGTCTTTACAGCTCAGCGTGACTTAATGGTCACATTGACATGCAGGTAAACAAATATATATATATATATTATATATGATATATAAAAATGTTTGGTAGACTCCTTTCATATTTCCCTCTAAAAGCTAGCTGACATTTTTCTCTCTTTCTCTTTCTCTCAGTATGTCTGCTGTGTTGTGATAACATGCTCTTCGGTCACTGCAGCAAGCGCAGAAGATGCCCATGTGATGTCTGTCACCACAGAAAAAGCATCTGTCTGTCACTAAAGCGTCTGTCTGTCTGAGATTTCCTATTATAAAAGTGCCTGTCTGTCATTACCGTATCTATTGTTTAAGCCTCGGCCTGTCTGTCATCTGTTTTTACGCTGAAAACGACTTTACAGCAGGCTGAGAGTGGGGATGTGTGGTTGTGGGTGGTCATTGAGAAAATGTTAAGGAAATAATTCTCTATAATCATCTCTTCTTCAATCTTTTGAATGATAGCTCATCTGTAGATAAATTAGGGGTTGTTCTTGCACTTAATGTAAAGATAATTTAGATTCAAAAAATGAAAGTGTGCGATAGAGCGAGACCAGTGTCTGCATACATCAGCAAATTCACCTGGAGAAATCTTCAATTATTCTCTCAGAAATTCCGCTTGTACGTTTTTCTTATCTTCTGAGTAAAGAGAATTCTGCACTGACTACACACACACACACTAAATGGGGACCCTAGACTCCTATTGTTTTTATATAAAGCTAATTATAATTACTGTAGATTAAGCCTACTTTAAAACGTGAATATTTAGAATTAAAAAAAATGTAATTAATTAATCAATTAATTAAATATGAACTAAATATATTGTGAAATGTATTTGTATAATGACATGAATTATTTTATTATTGGTGGTTAATCTACTTAGCGTTAACATAATATCTTATAAATGTATTAAATGTATTTAAATATAAAATATGTGTATAATATGTGTAATGTAATATATAATAACATTTAGATATTACTATAATTCCAAAATAAAATAAATGGTTTGGTTTTATGACTGGAGGCTTTTGGGAATGATGGGTTCATTGAGTCGTTCAGGTAAAGAGCTGTTCACTGTCGGAGATACAGCTTAGACACAGCGCATTAGTGTCTTTGCTGTGTGAGTTGGTATAGGTTTGCATTCACGTGATGAATTAGATTGTCAGTAGCGCAGTCCATGTGAGTTCATAATGTAGAAAGAAACGGGTTTAGAATGACATGACAGTGGGTAAATGAATGTTCATAAGAACATTCATTTGTGAGGGAACTATCCCTGTAATGGTCCTAATCATGTGAGATAACTGAGAGCACAAAAAAAGTCTGATACTCTACCGAATGTGCAATTCTGATGCATAATAGATTAGGCAGAGCGGACTTTGATATGTGGAGAAGGGTTGAATTGAACACACACCGCAGATGGACTGTAGTGTGACATCAGCCCAGTGTTTGCGGTGCAGCTGAGCAGAGATCTGTAATTACCATCACAGCATGCGCCCACTATTTGGAACTCATAATACAACCGAAAACCCAATGGTTTATACATACAGCCAACTCACCACTCACTATTCAAACCTCTGGATATTTGTTTATGCATCATAAGACGTCGTTACACAAGGGCGCGTGCACTGCTGTCCCGCTGTACTATTTTTGTGTGTTTGTTTGTGGCGTAAACCTCCCTCTTCCTCTCTAGACCGTTAGAGCTCAGCGCTTCTGCTCAGGTTGTGACTGAAAGGCTTTATTTGTGTGTCTCCGCACGCATGCTAACGTATCATTTGAGCACCGTCTGAGGAATTTAGGACTACTATTGTGGTCAGCAACCTCTGACCTTCTTAGCAGATTCTGGGTGTGCCTTATTTCAGTGTCTATGTTGTGTGTTGGTACATCATAAACATGAATTTAGGTGCTAGAATGGCATTGATGTACAGTACTAAACACTGGCGAATTACGTTGATTTATGAAGACATGCATTAAAATGAAACCAGTATTTATCAAACACACAACGCTGTGTACCATGTTATCATGCATCTTGATTATAGCTGCTAAAAAATGAAGTGCCATTATAAAACATGCCAATTATCCAGTTTTTTTTGCAGTAAAAAAATGTATAATAACATTCAGACTGCAAAGATTACACACACACACACTAAATGGGAACCTTAGACTTATATAATTTTTTTATATGAAGCTAATTATAATTGCTATAGACTAACCCTTCAATAAAACATGCATTTTTTTTAAATAATAAAAAATAATTATTAAATATGTTATATTAAATATTGTGACAATCTTCTGTAAAATATATTTGTATATTCAATTGTATGTGCATATTATATGTATAATATCACATAAATGTACTGTATATAAATAAACAAATGAATGTATAATATAATATATTCCTGCGAAATACTTAAACACTTCCAAAATTATTTTTTTGAAGCATGGGATGCAAGACATATAATAATATAATATATAAAAGTATAAAATATAAAAGGCATTAAAATATAATATAGTTAATTTAAAATTAAAATAAAAAAAATAAAATAAAAATAAATAAATTAAATGGTACACTCTCAGAAATAAAAGTACAAAAGCTGTCACCGGGACGATACCTTTTCTATTAGGTTGATGTTTGAACACTTTAAGTACTAATATGTAACTTTTAGAAACCGAAAAGGACCCTTTAGGTACAAACATGTACCTTTAGAAAAAGTACCACCCCAGTTCCTTTATTTCTAAGAGTGTACAGTAACTGAAATGTAATAATAATAATTAATAAACATAAGCGAACATTTAAGTGCACTACATTTTAACAGCATGTACTAGTAACCTGACGAACAGAATGAGACACACCCTTTTTATACTACACTCTCAGAAGGTACAAAAGCTGTCAATTGGCACGGCGCCTTTTCAAAAGGTACACTTTTGTATAAGGTTCACTTTAAGTACTAATATGTACATTTAAGGGACCAAAATGAATCATTTGGGTACAAATGTGCTTTTTGAAAAGATACCGCCCCTGTGACAGCTTCTGTACTTTAATTTCTGATAGAGTACCTTCATATGCATGTTATTTTTTCCATAGGAAGAGGAAGTGGTAAACAGCTTGTGGGCCTGCGAGTCTTTAACACATACAGCATTTATAAGCAGCTAGATTAAAAGAGGCAGAGAGGGAGAGGAGAACGGGGGAACCCTTTTGCTCAAGGCCTCCAATCCTATTTCGCATGTTTAACATTAAAGTGGAGCGGTGACAGATTTCCGCTTGAGGCGCGCACAGCACCCTGTCATCACCTGCTCAGTTTTTATCACTGACACAAAAAACAGAAACAGTGAATTCTAACGTACTCATTCAGAATTCCCTTTTGATCATTTTAATCAGAATAGGTGGTCTCCTTCTGTCTTCTCTTTGGTGTTCAGTCCCTTTTCTGTTCTGTTTGTGGGAATGTGAGCATCAGAAAGCCTGGCTCTAGTGGGAGAGTTTTTATGGGAGAGCTATTTTGATAGAGTAGAAGGCCAAACAGTCTACTAGTATTTAAAATACTTTCTTGTGGGGAGTTAATTGCACCCAGCTGTGTGTAAACAACTTCACACTCGACCCATTTGACAGAGCAAGTCACATGATAATCTGTCATCCCAGATGGGCGTCTTTCGCTCTTTTCTCTCTGTTTGGCATTTTAGTTTCAAAACATTTTATTGGCATTATTGTTTTACACATAATATGATATGCATAGATAGATAAGTAGATAGATAGATAAATAATAGTAATAGTAATATATATAATATATACTAAATGGGAACCTTAGTTTTAGTTTTTCATATGAAGCTTATTATAATTGCTATAGACAAATCCTTCAATAAAACATGTATTTTTATTAAAAAAATAATTATTAAATTTTATTAAATATGTTATATTACATATTGTGACATTCCTCTGTCAAATGTATTTGTGTATCAAACTTTATGTGCATATTACATGTCTAATATCACAGAAATGTACTGCATATAAATTATTTTATCTACAGTATCTATGCATATCATATTTCGTATAAAAATGCATATATACAGTAAAAGTTTATAGGCCAATATATTTTTTAGTTACTCCTTTACATCATGCCAGTAGATGGCAGCAAGTCTTCTTGAGTGAGTCATTGAATCCTGTTCGTTCAAAGGATTCGTTAAAAAAAACTTTGATTCATTCGGGAACTAAACAAACCGATGCGTTCCAACGTGCGTGTTATCCAACCTAAATTCGAAGTGATAATAGTCATTTTAAATACTATTCCGTGTAGATATTGTGGATAGTATGCACATTGGAATGACTGAAGTATTCATTTAAAAGATTCGTTCAAAACCGCTGATTCATTCTGGAAACATCCAGGCATTCCAGTGTGCTTACAATCCATACTATCCGCCCTAAGTAATATGGAAAATGACCAATATCACGCAGAATTTAGGATGGATAGTGTGCACACTGGAACGCAGAACAAGTTTGCTTTTCTTTGAGTCACTGAATCGTTTGTTCAACCGATTCTCCGAATGCTGGTGATTCAGGAACCGAACTCCACTACGGAGTTGTTCGAAAACTCGCTTCGATTCTTCTACGGTTTTGTTTGGAACTGCTCACGTTGGTGCAGCAAAAACAGCCATAAACAAACGGCAATACTGTGCTTAGAATGTAAGTTTCTCAACAATAAGTTATTGTTTATTGTACTGTTGTATAATACCAACAAAACACTCTGAACCGTGGCGTATTTTTCACAGAATATCAGCATGGCACTCGGCTTCCGATAATAGCCATGTTGATTTTCGGGAATAAGTTACATAATAATGTCAATACAGAATGAGCTAGCGTTAGATGGCACATTTTGACATATTTTCCTGTGCGTGGGGAGATGTTTTATATCTGTGACAGTCTCCAGTCATAGACAGTGTAACATCATCTATTCATATCGGCTGGTTGTTATATTGGGAAGACACTATCAAGCTTCTGCCGTCAGCTGCTTACCAAAGTGAATGACACAGGTCTTAGATGCTTTAGTATTGTTTTCAATATTTATGCATACACAAAAACAAGTTCCCATGCACGTTTACAGGTGTTTAGAGAAATAAAGCTTGTTTTAGAAACTCAGCAGCATAACAAAGTCCATTTATAGGCATGCTTGTGTGCGCCTGTTTTATGTTTATGTATCATCTTGTGGCCTGTAATTGCTTAGATAAGCTTGTTGTTAAGCAGATAGGTTGTCAGCACATCTAACTGGTCTCCTGTGACTGAATGATGAGTTGGATCACTTTCAGTAATCACTCTCCAGGTCACTGTATGTAAGTACAGCCAGGTGACGGATGTCTGACCCCTCTGATGCCCTGGAGAACCATCCGTATGATCCTTGGCAGGATGGACACTAAGACCAAAGGAAGAGGAGGGCATGCTCTCTTCATCTCTCAGATCAGTAATCAATAGATAAGGTCACGCCAGGCTCACAAGTGCATGACCAGGTTCTGTGCCCCACACTTTCGTCTCCGGTAGATTAAAGCTAAATCCAGATTAAGAGTTTGGAGTTTAATCATCTGGCAAATGCTTGTGTCCTGTCCACTACAGTTCAGTGCATCAGCAAATTGCGTTTCTACTATATGTTTATTCTGGTGATTTTAAATTAGGCTGTAGATGCAGCCTTGCTTGTCACTTATTTACGTATATAAGAACCCACAGTGCAAAAACACAGAAGCTCTACTCCGAAATTTAGTGAGCTGCCTATCTAGGCTGCCTTTTAAGGCATCACTGGCATGCTTCCAATGACAAAAGCCCTTCCAAAAGATGGACAACATAATTATGCTGCCAAAATCCAGTGTCTCATCCATCCTTCGTGCAGTAAGCAATTTGAGAATGCATTAGAACAAGTAAAAAATTACATTTTATATGGATAAATGTATGATACTGCTCAGAAGGTTGGGTTTTTGAAATAAGCCATTTTAGGCTGCGTTTATTTGATCAAATATGTAGTTATATTGTTTTTTTATTTAAATGCATGTAATGTATTCCTGTGTTAATCTATTTTTCAGTACTAATCCTCATTTACTTAATTTTTTTTTTCCGATATCCTGATTTGGTGCTTCTAATTATCAATCTTGGATGCTTATAATTTTAATGTTTAACCAACTATGTGTTTATGTATTTTTATAATTATTAAAACGGTGTTACCTTAGCAACTCTAATATAAAAATTTTAGCTTTTATTATAAACGCTTGCGGTAAACATCTGTTTGAAGAATATCTCTCCACTTTTTAACCTCCATAAGCAATTCTGGAGAATCGAACACAATACTTAATCGGCCAGCTGCGATGTCAGCGTCTGTTGTTTCATGTTTGCCCGCTAACGCGGCTGATATCCCCTTCTCAGTTAGGTAACTTACTTCACTTAATAGTAATAGATGGGAGGGGACGCACAACTAGTAAAATTGGATCTGCTGGGAACCTCGCATACTTTTGAGAATCCAATGTTTAACTGATTCTAATAAATGCTCATTGTCACTCATGTAAACACAACTTTTTTTTTCCGCGCAACCACACGTCTGTGCTTTGTTTCCCGGTGGACCGAAAATAAAGGCTACACTCGCGTCCCCCGGAAATCCGTTAAAATTCATCCAATCATTTGATGACTTCGGCATTCCTGAAGGGTTTCCAGTTAAGTGTACCATATGCATCAGACGTTTAGCCAACGTTCCGTGGGTGACGTCTGAGGCTGAGACTACTAAGAAGGTACTGAACTTAATAGTGATATTTCCTTTTGTTTGGTTTTTGCCTTGAAATAAAATATGCATTGTCTTCATAGTATTGCAAAAGAGAAGCTGCGAATTAGGGATGCTCCAATCACGATCGGCCGATCTGTTTGCGTGTTTTGTCAGTAAACGCGGTCCTGTAATCAGCGCCAAATGCCATCAGGTGCGTGATTTCACATTGAGCCGTATATACTACACGCAGCCGTTGTTCACTGACGAGCTGCACAAATCCACGCTGATAATGAACATGGTTTTGCGTAGGGCTGCAACTAATGACTATTTCAATAGGATATTTTCAATTTGGATATTTAATATATTTTGTTTTTAGCATTTTCCTTCCATTAAAAAGATGAAACACAAAAAAAATTACAAGACATAACTTTTATGAGTGAGGCTTGCTCTCTTTAGAGAGCAGATGTTACCAGCTGCAGAGAAGATTTGCATATTTACAAACATACTGACTATATTATGAAATATTTTATATTCCAAATTTGAAATCTATGCAAGTAAATGTATTTGGTCATTTAAACACTTTTATAATGACCGCGTTAGTTGATTTATACCGGGTGATGGGCGCCGTCATGTTAGTCCGCGCTGAATCCGAGCTGTAGGATTTACAACAAGTAAATTCATCCTCTCCTCCTTAAACACGTTGAAGTAAGTCTCCGGTAAACGGGGAGAAGAGAAGAGTAAACCTTATAGTAACCTACACGATCTGTATATGCTATTAATAAAACATGTCGTCAGATTATATTTGTAAAGATCATTATTGCCGTTTCTATAGACATCAGCGTGTATATTATAAACGATAAATGTATGGTTTTGCTAGTACTAATGTGTTTTTAAATGTATGAAACCTTCAATTAGCAGTATATGATTGAAAACACTGCATATTTGTGATAATATGACAAGCGTTCAGCGCGTCCGATCGGGCTCTGCGCCAGCAAAAGTGTGAGAGCAGAGTTGAATTCACCAGTTGATGACGAGATGCACTGAACGTTCTAATCACACCGGTGTGATCGTACGCTCCAGGGACCAGCCAAGCCTGATCACACTGGTGTGGTAGTACACACGAAAGGGTTAAAGGGGCAGCGCTTGAGTGGTTTAGCTCCTATCTTTAACGTCAGCATTGGGGATTATGTCTCTTCCCCTGCCCCTCCGTTGTATGGGGTCCCAAAGGGCTCAGTGTTAGGTCCGCTTCTTTTTTCTCTCTATTTGCTCCCCCTTGGGTCAATAATAAGGAGACATGGCATGTCTTTCCACCTGTCTGCCAATGACACCCAGATCTATGTCCCTAATAAAAAAGTGAGACTGTCGGACCACTGCTTCAGTGTCTTGATGATATAAAGTCCTGGATGGCTCTTAATTTTTTTAAGTGTCAGTGAAAAGAAAACAGAAGTTATGGTTTTTGGGGATATTACTGGGACTTTCACAGTTGATTTGAGTGCCCTAGCCCAGTACATCACAAACCTTGGGGTTAAACTCTAAATTCTGACCTAAAGTTGGAAATTCAAATAGGCGCAGTTGTCAAGTCAAGCTTTTTTTCAGCTGAGGAAAAAAAGCCATTTATCTCAAGACAACAATTTAAAACTGTAATCCATGCCTTTGTCACTACTCACCTGGATAACTGTAATTCGCTATATTTAGGGATAAGTGGGTCTTCTTTGGCCTGTCTGTAGTTGGTGGAAAATGCTGCAGCACGTCTTTTAATAGGGAGTCAGTTTGAGCATATTACTCCCATTTAATCCTCACTTAACTTGCTGCCTGTACAAAATAGAATTAATTTATAAATTCTTTTGTTTGTTTTTAAATCCTTAAATGGTTCTGCCCTACACTATATATCTGAACTGTTACACCCCTATAAAACATTGCATGCTCTTAGATCAGCTGCTTCTTAGAGTCCCAAAAACCAGCATGGCAGACCCGCAATGAAGTGACGATCAGCATGGACTTGACCTGAATGGTGGAAATCAACATTAGCTTGACTTGGTTTGTGCAGAACTCCAATAACTTGACTTACGTGTAAGAGTCTTTGAGACTTTTACTTAATTTATGGAGATCGGTTGCAGGTACAAAAGGGTAGGCTAGGCTAGCTTAGGTTAACAGGAAAATGCTTTGTATGAGCTAAGTCAATTCTCTGCAATTTGACAAACAGAGCTTTAAATAAACAGGACAATGAGGTAACAATATAACAAGGGGGAAGGAGCTGATGAATCACCATGGGAGCTAACAAGTGAGCAATGGAACACAAACACAATGGGGAACCAACATTTTGAAACAAGAGTCCACACACCAAGATGATGTTTAACATCGTTTTATACCAAAAACTCCATATGCGAAAGCATATGCTATTTACACACGCCTCATTCATACTAATGTGCATATATGAGGACGTCCTCAGACATCAGCATTAGTTTTCAGTCTTTGAGTGTTCAGATTGGTCATGAGAATGGCAGATTAAATCAAAGTTTTCTTCACTTTGATCCAGAACTGTAAGCACCACAGACACTGAGCAGCACGCACAAATTACAGATAAACTGTACCCATTATTTTACATACTTTACTCTGCTCTGCTGAACATAATTACACACAGAACAAAAAAGTACAAATGTTGGTTTTGATCTCTTGTTTTGTTATTTCATTATGGGAAAACATTTACCTCAGCATCTCCAGTTGACAGGTTGGACTCTTCAGTCCTTCACAAAGAAGCTTCACTCCTGAATCCTCCAGGTCATTGTTACTCAGGTCTAGCTCTCTCAGCACAGAGTTTGAAGATTGTAGAAATGATGATAAACTTTCACAGGACGGAGCAGTGAGATTACTTATGGAAATTCTGAACAAGAAAAACAGATTAATTGCAAGCAGAACAAATCCTAGCTGTGGTTTTTTTAGTAATTACATTTTTTTTTGGGTTAAGTATTTCAAACTCAAACCTCAGTATCTCCAGCTGACAGTTTGGATTCTTCAGTCCATCGGAAAGAAGCTTTACTCCTGAATCCTGAAGGTCATTGTTACTGAGGTGCAGCTCTTTCAGCACAGAGTTTGAGGATTGTAAAACTGAAGATAAACTTTCACAGGATCGAGCAGTGAGATTACACCCACACAGCCTGTGAAGAGAATAAAACTCCTGAGGGTATCAAACTGATCCAGTTTAACTTACTGACTCAGTGATCTGGTCACAGCAGTTGTCAAGTTATCAACACAATGAATCTGTTCCACTGAAGTGCGGCAACAACAAAGAGCAATGTGATCCTTGTAGCAAAGGATTTTACTGATGAAGTGAAAACAAAGCTATTGTAAAAATCAATTTCACCCTAATAGGGCGAGGATCACGCCGGCGTGATTTGGGTCTTTTTTTTCTTGTCAGTGCAAAAGACACTAATATAAC
>JAUCMU010000080.1:9176656-9189137 GCA_032275025.1 Enteromius treurensis | reverse complement strand
ATTCGAAAAGAACGAACCTGCAAATGTCTCAACTGACCAATCAGAATCAAGCATTCCAGAGAGCCGTGTAATAAGCACTAATAACAGCCAATATATTAATAATAGGCATGCAAATAAGCAACTACTTCACAGTGATTAAGTATAGTCCCTATACTTAAGTGGGTAGCACTTTATTTTATGGTTACACCTATTAGTTGCTTATAAGCTCGCATATTACTAGAAAATTAGCCATTTATTAGTGCATATTAATGCCTTATTCTACATCCTTAACAACTACTTACTAACCATTAATAAACAGCAAATTAAGAATTTATTGAGGTAAAAGTCGTTGTTAATAATTAACAAGTGTTACTTATTCTGAAATGTTACCCTAAAGGGTTACAGATTTTTCTAAAAATTATATGATGGTATGGATAGTCAAATTAACCAGTTTTTTCAGTTCAGCAGGTGCCTTTTTTGAAATATTACTAATAGCATAAATAATACTTAAAAAAAAAAAAAAAAGGTTTGTGTACCACAGTCTGAAGGAGACGTGTTTAGAATGATGCAAAAAGGCCTTTTACTTGCTGAAAAAGTATAAACAATTTGTTTAGACGACGAGGCATGCACTGTACTGGATGGTTTTTCATCAAAGCTTGTTCTTAAGCTTGGATATTAGTGGTCTCAGAAATATGCTTTTCAAATATCTCCAGTGTATTTTTGTGGTCGTGTTTGTCTACATTCTTTTATTTAATTGATCTCGTTCTCTCTAGATTGTATGATGTCAGATTGTGACAAAGTGAATTTCCACGACGATTTTGCCTGTCAGCGTCCAATACCGACACCACGCACATCAATACCTTCACCTGTGCCCTCACCGTCTCTACGGCATAAAAGTATGTGTGTGGGATATATTTGTGTAAACCATGTTCTTAATGCATTCAAATAAAAGCATGACAGAATAATTGCATTTATTAAATCTAAATATGCTATTGCAAAACCTTGCATGCTTATTCTCTCAAACAGAATGACTCCTGCCGTGTGTTTCATGTATTTTAATCTGCAGTACGACACCCAGTGGTCAAACGATAGTATTACATCACATAGTCTGCTGGTTTGTCTTTCTCTGGTTTTATGGTTTAATAATCACTCAATCCATTCATCATCATGTTCTTTATTTAAAAATAAACAGCAATTTTTTTCGTAACAGGGAAACAAATCATAACATAAAAATGTTTTGATTAGCGCATGCTCATTATAAAGAAAGTGCAGTCAGCAGCGCTCCTAGTGGTCAGATGTTGCAGTGCAGCCCAGTCACATTTGGTCCCTGTGTGGTCTGTAGTAGTATACTGCTGGATGTGCGTCTTTCATTTCCAGCTGGGGCAGCATTTTGGTAATGATCACAGGGGAATCTGAGAGTCTGCCAGCCACAAAATCACTATTAGTACACATCAGCACACTGAGCCCATGCCAGAAAACAAGCATTTGTCCCCGATTAAATATTGAAATACAGACAAAAGAGAATAAAAATAAATAAGCAGAATGTTATGATGTAATGGCCATTTATTTAAAAGCGTTTAAAGAGAATTTTGGCATATTGTGTTTGTCCATGGTCGCATTTTTTCAATAATGTTGTGCTAGACTGACTTGACAAAAACTGTACATTGTATTGCATGATAATGTATGGGGATATAATATATAAAATAAAGTAAAAAAAAATAAAAATCATAAAAAAAATACAAATACAATTATTTAATTGAGTAATTTAGAAAAAAATAAATCAAATAAGTCTCACATGCTGTGGCAGGCTGATATGTTCTACTTCTTATTATCCATTAATAATAAGTTGTTTTCTTTCATTTTTCCAGCTCTTCTATGTTTTGCCATAAACTCATTATACGGTCATTTAAATTCATGGTTTGCTCTCTCTCCCTCTTCCTCCTTCCCTTTGTAGACGACGCAGTAACGGGGGAGTTGTCTAAGTTGCTGAATGAAATAAAGATCTGTCGTGATAAGGATTGCTCCTTTGAGGAGCTGTGTCAGACCATCTCTTCTCACTCTCAGTCCATGGAGAGCTTCGGCAGTGGGCGGCTGTCTGACGAGGAACAGAACGGCACCCTCACTCGAATAAGCAAGGTGTGCATTAAAAAGAAAATGCAGTACAGTAAATGTATTCCTTGCTGATTTTGAATTTTTTTATGCAGTTAAAGCAGTGTTTTATGAGGTTATGCCCCTTTATAATATCAGAAATGCTCTTGTTCTTTGAGAAAGTGAAATTAATGACATCAAGCGGTGGTTATCAAGAGATCCTAATGAGCTCCTAATGAGCTTTGAGTAATGATGAGTTTCATTGTTGGTGCAGTACCTCACTATGGCCAGAAGAGGGCAGAACTAAACACTCTGTGCATTGCTGGGTATCCCTTCAATTTATATAATCTCGTGAATACATATTTATAGCTCTAAAACAGCCCCCGATTTAATCACTGGCGTAATTTAACACAAACATATTTTGATAACATTGCTGGCTTAGGGAGTGAATTAAAACATGTGATGGATTGAATGCATTAGGAATGTGTGTAACGGAATGGTTGTTTGCTGAAAGTGTGTCATGTTTTAGCTGTCAGAGTGACCACTGGATCACAGTTTACTCCACTCTGCTTGTTTGATCAATACAATTAAATGTGGAGTCGGGTCGATCAATCAAAGTCTGCAGAGCCCAGATAAACAAGTGAAGACACGCACACACAAACACTCTTCTCGGCCGTTCCGGTCGATTCCAGCCACATGTCAAAAACCTTGACTGAAAGAGGTTGGAGTTGTTTGCAAAGTCTGTAAAACCGGTTATACATGTTGCCTGCCAATTACAAAACAGTTTTTATTACCTGATGAATAATAATATATATTTTTTTGCAGTTGTTTTATTTTCCCAGATTTGCAGCGAAGGATCACTGTTGCACATGCTAGAATCATAAATTCGTATTTGAATGTTATATGGTCATATTTTTCATGTTTTTGTGGCACTAGGACACTAGGAATGTGTTTCTACTGTATATGGACTTCTGGAGTTACAAAAAAAGAAACATTCACATTTTCAGCAAAAGCATCAAACAGAATGGAGAGTCTGACTATTATTGGCACATATTTAAACCATGAATCACATTTGTATTCCTCTAAAAGTCACACTGTCAAAAAAAAGTCACAGACAAGCAAAGCAAGTGTTCATGTTGGACAGATGCTTTACAAAAGTCAAATTTAAAGTCAGTTCATTCTTGGACTGTACAGTTCCTTTATACTTAAATAAGAAACATCCAGAGCAGTTTTTCCAGGTTGTTTTAATAAAAAACGACAAAAAACTCAGGGGAAAAAATTATGATTATCCATTAAAAATGTAAGCGTTAAGTTTTCTCATATTTATGAACAACTCATAGTTGTGCGTGTCCTTCCCCTTATACAGTCTCTGAATTATCTTAGGCTTGTGTTTGGGATGTTGGCGCGAGCTGAGATCTGTATACGTCCTTCAGTATGTGTGTACTACTCTTAACTGTATGTAACTGTATATATCTCTCTACATCTGGTTGCAGCGGCCCACTCCCCCACTGCCCCCAGCGATGGAAGAGGAGGAGAAGAGTTGCGGACCATCAGGCCTGTGGGAGGCACTCACTCCATGCAACGGCTGCAGAAACCTGGGCTTTTCTCAGGTACACACACACACACTCTCGCTTCCTATCCTTGTAATCCAGCAATGTGGATAAAAAAATGTGAAAATACTGTCAATAATAATAATAATACAGAAATAAGTTAATGAATTTATTTATTTATTTTTCATATTAAAATAATGTTATATTTTATTTATTATTATTTGTATTTGTTGATTTAGCATCTGCTTATTTTAGGTTTGTATACTTTTTGTTGCATTCCTAATTTATTTTTAGTAGTATTTTTATGCATTTTAATATTTTTTTTTAATATTTTGTTTGCATGACGTAAACAAAATAAAAAAGTGAATATTTTAATAATCATAATGTGAGAATTAAATTTGTAAGAAACACATTTTTTTTTTGTCCATTTATATTATCGTACTATCTATATGAATAGATTTTTATATTTTTTAATACATTTATACATATAATACAAAACATTTAAAATTATATAATTAAGTTATCTTTATAATTATATTATTATCTAAAGTAATCTAATCTAATCACATTTGTCCATATATTTCCCTACATGAATAGATTTTTTTTTACATGTATACATAGAAACTAGTTGATTATATAATACTGTTTAAAATGTGTATATAATACATACAGTATTTATACACATACATATTTATGTATATATAGTAGTGCCATCTTTGTTAATGGGGTATAAATAATCTTGCACTATTTAAATATATAGAATGCAAACATAATTTTGGTTTTCTATTTATTTTAAAATGTTTCACAACAGTGTATTTAACTGAAAGGAATAAAAAATGGGTTAATGCCATTATTTCACTCATCAAAGCTACTTACTTATAATAACTATAATAACTTTACTTATTTTAATATTAATGTTCGTTCTCACGGCCAAATGCAAGATAAAACATGTAATTCCATTCTATGATGTTGCTATGGAAACTTTCAAAGACTTCCTGGACATCTCAAAAATGTTCTTTTAATCTTTAATTCTGATTGTGGATGAAAAGATGGATAAGAAAATGTTGAGGGTTGGATTGAGGGCTTGGCTTTCGTAATGCCAGGATGAGCAAGAGGGATTCCCGTCCCTCAGACAGGAAGTCTAATTATCCCACAGGAAGTGTAATCATGGCACACGCTGATCCGCCCACCGGCGCCATGTGAGGAGACCTCCCGCTACCATGGAAACAGGCCTAGACTGGGGGAAGGGGAGTCTCCAGCTCCAGGAAGAGTTGGGGTTCCTTGGACAGCGAGTCATACTTCTGCACCCGCAAACCAATCCTGAACTCCGTCACTGGCTCTCCTCCGCAGGGAGAGAGATACACGCGGATTCCGAGGGGTTCTCGTAGTTGCTAGGAGACACAGAATTCATAAAATGCAAGGCGTGGGATATCCACCCACTTTCCAATTGACAGATCTGAGTCTCCATCAAAACAGGTGCGTCACAGCACTGCGCAATAACATCCAGAGAAAACATCCAGAGAGAGAGAGAGAGAGAGAGAGAGAGAGACTATCGGCCTCTGCTTTCTCATTCAATCTGTTCTCCAGCCTGTTCTCTGCCTCCCTTTTTTATTTTTCTATCCATTCTTGTTTTCTCCATTCTGTTATGTCATGTATTTGCGTATGTAAAATTGGGGTCTGTGTTTGCTTGTTTTCATCGGTTTGTACTGTTTTTTTCTGCCTCTATTCCCAATGCTGCAGTCAGCAAACACGCTTTTAATGTTTATGCTGAAAACGTCTTGTGATTCCAGATCAGAGTAAGCGCTCCCATCAGTAGCATCTGCTTTGCAGTGGTTTTCTCTGCAGATGAAATTACTGTTTACAAACAAACACTCTGCGGTGACACTTCTGGATTGATTTGGCAACCCGGAAAAAGAGCTGTTTTATACTACTATATAATTAAATTCCAATTATATCTACAAATATATACAGGTTTATGTTACATGTCTTATGTTGCATGAGTATATTTGTAGCAATAGCCAAAAATACATTGTATGGGTCAGAATTATTTTGTACATTTCCTACCACAAATATATCAAAACTTAATTTTTGATTAGTAATATGCATTGCTAAGGACTTAATTTGGACAACTTGAAAGGCGATTTTCTTAATATTTCTATTTTTTTACACACTCAGATTCCAGATTTTCAAATAGGTGTATCTTGGCCAAATATTGTCCTAACAAATCGAACATGAATGGAAAGCTTATTTATTCAGGTATCATATGATGTATAAATCTCAGTTTATGGCAATAAAAATCTTGCAATACAAAATAAACAATTGCATTAATTCTCAATGTAGTTAGTAAGCTTTACAGACAATGGTTAAGTCTGATTAGGCCTGATTAAGACCCATCACAATAGCTATTTTTACATTAATACGTAACATTTCTTTAACTATTAACTAGTTGCTTATAAGCATGCCTGTTATTAACATATTGGCTGTTTATTAGTACTTAAAAAGCACACATTCAGCATTAAAATTCAGCTTTTTCGTCACAGGAATTAGGTAAATTTTAAAACATATTACAGTAGAAAACAGCTATTCTGAACTGTAGTAATGTTGTTTAATTATAGATCGAATAAATATTTAAAAACGTAACTAATTCCTGTGATGAAAAGTGGAATTGTAATGCTGAATTTGTGCTTGGTGAGCAAAAGGACCTTGTTATAAAAACATTGCAATTTTTATAAGCCACTTTTGAACAGTAATGCATATACAATGCTATAAAAACAAATCAGTAAAACCATAGCACTGATGAGCCATTAATATTCGAAAGGATCTGGGATTCTGTTAATCCTGATAACTTAATCTATTGTTATTCTCAGTTTGCATAAAACATATATTAAGTCTAAATTATTGCATTTGATTGCTTTTACAGGAGTAACTTCATTGGTCTTGACCAGCTCTATGATTTTGTGCTCTTGCAAAAGCCACTAATTATAGATAATTAAGAGCTCCGGGAAGTGGAGTTTTGCATGCGTATTGTCCGTTTTAATTGAACAGAATGGTTTTATGTGTGTGTGTGATTTGGTATCAGAGTAAACTTATGTCCCTGGCTCTCACTGACTGCCCAGTATGATTTAAGAGCCGAGCCGGGCCGCTGCTCGCTGTGTTTAATAGATCACTCTGAAAACGTTGCCGGGATAAGAATCCTAAACGATTGCTTGTATTTTATGAGCCGTTTAGAGCCAAGTGCAGGAGACGGAGCGAGGAAGGGTTATACTGCACATAAATATACAGCCTTCATAAAGCTGGATTCAACATGAACATCTTATTAATGGATGAGTTATACAAATACAAAGTTGTTGTAAGAGCGATTTGAGCGATGAAAGTTATTTACCACCAAGTGAATGCTTTTTTTTGTTCGGTTGAAAGCATAGAAATTTTATGAACGGCCACCGTCATTGCTTGCGCTGTTCTCTGTGAGCTTTGACGTCGTCTCTGAAGCTCCATCGTTGTTGAGAGCTTGGATTACTCACATGAGTACTGTGATAATATAAAGGAAAGCCACGACTGTAGTTATTCCAAAGCAGCAGGCTCCCTCGAGCGATTGCATTAAATGTTTCCTCCGTCATATTTGTTTTAATCTTCATCCTCCTCCTCCTCCTCTCCCACAGTGTGGCATAATCTCTTTTGTATATCCGTGACTCATGTTTAAAATCGCAGAACCCCAGCGGTGGCTTCATCTACCGAGAAGGTTTCCGCGCTTCCTCCTAGGTGCTGAGAGATAATTAGGGCAGCTAATGAATGTTAACGTCTCGCAGACTGTGCAGGCAACGCGTGATAAGATGATGACAGCTTGTCCTGCATAAGAAAGTTCTCTTGAGGACTTAAAGCTCAGAATGCCTCTGGTCTCCCTGCTGGCCTTTTGAGAGTGTGTTTGGTTAATTAGCTGAGTTTTTCCCTACTTGTTTGGCTTTTTTTTTAGATGATCTGTCACTCTGTCCTCACTCTTGTGTCTTATTAGTTTATTTTTAAAAGTTAATGCCATTTTGTTTTTTTTTTTAGGTCAGAATGAAACTACTGATCACTCATCCTGCACTAAACAGATATTTGTCCAATCAGAGGCTTTCCAAAAGGAAAATGCTCCATCTCTAGTAGAGCCCGACCGATATTATCGGCCGATATTAGGCATTTTCCAAACTATCGGTATCTGCATTTATAATGGCCGATAAATGAATATTTAAAATATTAAATAAAAATGGACAAAACACCCTTACTGGTGTTCCTCTGTTCTGTTGTGACAAGAAAAGAAACAAGTTTCTTTTTAAAATGCATTATCATATTATGTTAGTTAAAATTCATAAATAACTACAAATAACTAATGTTAGGGAAATCTCTTAATGTTTTGTTGCGCGTTTCTGTAATAAAAAAAAATAATTAAATATCGGAATATCAGATTTTAAAACCAACAAATATTTGTGTCGGTATCGGCCATCAAAATCCTTTATCGGTCGGGCTCTAATCTCTAGCTTTGAAAATGTGTATTTTATTCATTTATTTTGTTGATCATGTTATCAGAATTAATATATCAGACATTAAATATATGTTAAAAGCGGAAATCAAATTTATTAACCCATGGAGGTCTGGATTTGGAGTCACAATCAAAATTGAAGTGGAAAAACACACTACAGGCTGATCCAACTTTGATGTCATGTCCTTAAAACAAGTCAAAATGTGTAGTGTGTGTGGCCTCCATGTGCCTGTGTGACCTCCCTACAATGCCTGGGCATGCTACTGATGAGGTGGCCCAGACTAAAGCATCCACCAACTTCTGGACAATCTGTGGTGCAATGTGGCATTGGTGGATTGGAGCGAGACATGATGTGCCAGATGTGCTCAATTTGATTCAGGTCTGGGGAACGGGCGGGCCAGTCCATAGCATCAATGCCTTCATCTTGCAGGAACTGCTGACACACTTCAGCCAAATGGACTAGGTCTAGCATTGTCTTGCATTAGGAGGAACCCAAGGCCAACCACACTGGCATACACAAGTGGTCTGAGGATCTCATTTCGGTACCTAATGGCAGTCAGGCTATCTCTGGCGAGCTTATGGAGGTCATGTTGCAGGCAGCAGAACATTCTCCACATCATCTCCAGACTCCAGATCTCCAGACTCTGTCACAACTGTCACATGTGCTCAGTGGGAACCTGCTTCCATCTGTGAAGAGCACAGGGCACCAGTGGCGAATTTGCCAATCTTGTTGTTCTCTGTCAAAGGCCAAACATCCTGCACGGTGTTGGGCCACCCCCACCTGTGGACGTCGGGCCTCATACCGGCCTCATGGAGTCTGTTCCTGACCGTTTGAGCAGACACATGCACATTTGTGAACTGCTGAAGGTCATTTTGGATGAGCTGCACTACCTGAGCCACTTGTGTGGTTTGTAGACTTCAAGTGAAAGTGAAGTGACTTTTGGCCAGGTATGGTGACCCATACTTGGAATTTGTGCTCTGCATTTAACCCATCCAACGTGCACACACACAGCAGTGAAAATGATCAACCACACACACACACAGTGAACACACACCCGGAGCAGTGGGTTTTCACTCATGCTACCACTAGAGTGAAAATTTTGCTTTAGCACTTGCAAACTCCATGAAATTAAAATTGTGGGTAACGCTTTGCTTTTTTGCATGTTGATGTATATTACTAGAATTTTAGCCATTTATTAGTGCTAGTGCACATATTAATGCCTTATTCTACATGACCGTATTCTACATCCCTAATCCCACCCAACACCTAAACTTAACTAAACTACCTTACAAACTATTAATACACAGCAAATTAGAAATGTATTAAGGGAAAAGTCGTAGTTAATAGTTAACAAGTGTTACCTATTCTTGCATGTTACCAGATTTTGGCTTTATATGTGTTTTTAGACTTTGGTTTTCATCATAAACCTGCCAGGGACTGCAGATGAAAATTTGCCTGAATGGCTAAATCTGGCACATTTACATACATACATAAATACTTAAGTACTTAGTCTATGGTTATTAATGTGCATTGTCCCTTTAAAAAAATAAAGAAAGAAATAGTCTATGCCCGTTAGATTTGAAACAACATCTATTGCTATTTTATTTAATTTATTTTATATTTTATTTAATTTTATTTCTGTTAGCTTTTAATCCATTAATATGTTAGTTTGCTTTTAAAAATGTCTCACTGGCAGTTTTAAATCCCTTTGATTATGTCTTGCCCCAATTTCCTATTAGGAAATGTGATAAACAGTGATACTCAAGAGGTTTAATAACTTGGGCTAGAAAGCCCAAACTTTTTTCCATTTATTGTCGGGACTCAAAACATTGTCTCTTGAAAAATAAAACATAAGGAACAAAATGAGGACGGGTCTTGTTACAAGTAGCGTTTTAGAAATAGACTGGCTAATGTACAATGCTGTAACACAATATTGAAAAATATACTGGAGATTTTATAGAACCCCCGCCCCCAGATTTATTTCTTAATGTGAAGTGCTATTTATAAAAAAGGCGGTTAATGTTCTCAGGCCAATCATTGTTTACAGGTGTGGCAAAAGCATCCTTTTTGATTCTAGTTGTTAGCATTCACTGATTAAAATAGCCTTTAAAACCGGTAGTCCTCTAAATAATGGGCTTTGACCTGCAGATGCACCCTTCTGTGTTTTCTCATCCCTATGAATTGAGTCAGGGTGCTGTGGGAAATCGTATCAGAGTTCACAGCTACATCGGGAGCAGGTGCTAAATGTGTAAAGGTGTTTAATAGGAGAAGGGAATAACAGTAGTCAGGCATTTTTATGAAAGTCATAAGGGACTTCTATGTTCGTCTGCTAAATGTCTGGCTCTCTCGAACAGGCTACTTTATCTCGCTGATGTTATTTATTTGCAGTTTCTTAATTTTCCCGCTTATTGTTTGTTCGGTTAATAATGAAGCCTCGCTGTGAAGCATATTGCAACAAAATTGTGCAAGCCGGAGGCTCGTCTATATCAGTGAACTTTTGTGACTTCCTTCCCCCCACCGGTATCATCTCTGCATGCAAAGCCCTCCTCTAAAGCACATGACCAAGCTTATCTTCCCTCTCTCGTTTTATATCAATCCCTCTATCTGTTCTGAGAAGGTCTCTGAGGGCCTTTTATGCTGTGGGGTCCTCCTCCAAAATATGCAGAGCTCAGATTAGAACAGCACAGGAAATGACAGTGGCCATTGAGATCAGATACTGTAACAACTGAGAAACAGCAGTGACAGAAGTCGGGAGAAATGTGAAGAAAACCAAAGGGAATAAAGCGAAAAGAACTGATTAAAGAAGAAAACGAGAAAGGGAGGAAGACCGGAGTTAAGGCCACTGTAAAGCCTGTCAGGCCCCGGTCACATGTGCGGCTGAAGATTGCAGACGTGACTGAGGGCCGTCCAGCCAGATTTCCTATTTGGATCTGAGTGCAGCAACCCTGCATCAGCACGCTAATTACTGACCTGAACTGCTTCTGTTTGTTTTGTAGTCTTCCTTTTCAGAAGAAAAAAAATGAAGTTCCTGTCTCTGCTGTCAGAGAGAGGCAGAGAGAGAGAACAAGAGTTGTAGTGTCCTCGGACAGTCAGGCGCAGCAGGGTCATTTTGTTCGTGCGCAGAAGGCTTGACATTTTTACACTTACTGAGACGAAAACTGGATCCGCAAGGGATAAACAGGTACTGGTCTATTTTTTGTAAGTGTGAAGTCTGTGCTTTGTTTGTGTACGAGCTTTATTACGACATTGTCAGCATTGTCTGTAGACGAGGCCTACAACTTTATTGACATAGAGTATTGTTGTTGTTTTAAATACATAGTTATCACAATTAATTATAACTTTACTATATATTTTTTTATTTTATGAAGATTATTTTTATGTTTATTGTTATTACCAGCATTCTTGTTATTATTAATTATTTAATTTTTCCAAATCTAAAAGTTGTCTTCCTTCATGTTTTTTCACCGGCAGTATAACTGGAGAACCTCATCCATGACTTTGCTGTAGTTTTTTCTCATTCAGTGTGGGTAGTTTCCTGTGTAAGCGTGTGCATGCTAGCATACAACGCAGGAAACCGCTGATTCAAAGGCCGTGCATTTCCCCTCCTTCCTGCTCTCTAAGTATTTTCCTCGGCGTGTGCCCGACTCCTCTCTCCTGCCCCACCGCGCTATATAAAAAACTGACACATGAAGTCCAAAAGTAAGTTCTTGTGAATGCGGCTTTGATCTGTCTTTCTCTATTTCTCACCTCTCTAATATTTTGTCTGTTGATTTCTCTGTTTGCCTCTCTGGAGGACTTCTGTTCTTCCTGACGAGCTTCGTTCAGTGTGCCTTCGCAAATTAAGAGAGAAGGGAGAAATGCGCAGATATTGTAGTTTACATGGAAAGGGGCAATGGAAGATAAAGTTCTGAAGGCATATTCTTAACTCTATTTAAACTTTAGCATGTTACTTTTTACTTGTGTGTTGACTTGGGTCTATAATCAACCACCTAGCAAACCACCCAGAAAACCCTGATATTATGGAAGTGACCTTTGGCCACTCAAGATTTTTTCTAGACAAATAAAAAAAACTATTTGCAAAACAGAGAACACCCTTATATTATAAAAAATGACTTGCATAGGCAAACACCACTCACAAACATCTAGCAATGTCCTACTAACCACTTGGCAACACCCTTCATATCATCAAGAAACTGTGAAATCTAGTTGATAATTTTACATTAGGCAATCACCCAGACCACCCTGGTATTATCGAGATTACTTACGGACGATATAAAAAGTTCAGTATAAAGTGAAATATAA
The DNA here is from genome assembly GCA_032275025.1 of Enteromius treurensis. Taxonomy (NCBI): domain Eukaryota; kingdom Metazoa; phylum Chordata; class Actinopteri; order Cypriniformes; family Cyprinidae; genus Enteromius; species Enteromius treurensis. The sequence goes on along the minus strand of JAUCMU010000080.1, from coordinate 9,176,701 downwards.
ACATGAACATTATTCAAATAAATATTGACAGCAACAAGAAAATAC
>JAUCMU010000080.1:9160308-9176556 GCA_032275025.1 Enteromius treurensis | reverse complement strand
AGAACGACACATCACTAGTCTTGAGAATTTCTGACCATCGCCTGATTGTCTATGCGCTTAATACACAGAAAATGCCAGTTTTAATTAAAATGTAAGATTAATGCCTCAAAAAGGCTACCGAAATATCGTGTGCCGAACCGAACAGTGCGAACCGAACGGTTCGATAAACCACCAAAAACCGTTGCATCCCTACACCCTAGTAATGACAATCAACACCATAGTAACCCCCTGGCAATGACTTAGCATCTACTTAAACAATCTAGCATCATGGAGGCAACTCATGTGGTAACAAGCTAGACCACTTAACTAACCCCCTAGTTACCATAATAAACACCCTGGTATAATTACAACCAACATGATAGCAACCACCTATCAACACACTAGCAACTAGCAACAAATGCCACTTACAGTTAACTAGCAATTTTCTAATAACCAACCACTATTGTAACCTGCTAAATATCATAGTTACACCCTAGTAATGACAATCACCACTATAGTAACCACCTAGCAATCGCCAAACAACTATTTAAACAATCTGGTATCATGTAGGCAACGTGCGTGGGCAAACACCATTTACAATTACCCAGAAATGCTGTAGTAACCAGCCGGAACCCTTTAGTAACTACCTACTGTACAAACCGGAGTAGGCACCCTAGTAATGCTGTAATAACAAAAATGAACACTGTTGCAAGTATCTACCTATGCCCTGGCAGGTTCAAGCGATTCATTTTTCCGATTTTGAGCACGAGATTGCTCGCCAGTGATTTACGGCTCTGTGTATCAACTGCTGCGCATTTTAAAAACAGCTGATTGAGATTTACCACTAATCTAAGAACAGGTTTTATTGACGAAATGCGCATGATGAAATCGCCCAGGCCTAATAAACATACCCACTCTAGGACAAGCACGTTTATGTGTGTTTGAACCACCTGTGTCTGAGTGTGTATGGAGAGCGAGTGTTTCATTGACTCTTTCTTGTTTTGTGTGGAATTAACTGATCATCGTCGCGTCATAGTCAAATCAGGAGAGAAACAGAGAAAGTGACAAAGGTCTTTCTTTCAATCCCGTTTGATAAATCGCTCTGCCCCTGTGCCCGGAGAATGATGGATGTGTCTAATGCTTGCTGGGTGATACAGGATTTGGGACTGACAGGTAGAGTAATAGTCGTCTGAGAAGAAATCGATGGGGTTCATGGGAAATAAGTGCGATGACAAAGAGGCCAGCTCTGCCTGTGCTATGTTTACTTTGAGGGATGGTTGCCCTCACGCACCTGCTGTGTTGCACCCATGAAGACAAACAGGCAGCAGGAGGTGATGGCAATGTTTCATTGAAGATGATGGAGCAGGGTGTCATGGGTGGATGTTTATCTCTGTCATTTGGCGTGTGAGACAGAACTCTCTATTTTCATGGCGAGAAACTCTCAATTGGATGCTGATTGTTTTTTGTTTTTTCACACACAAAAAAAATTGGTGGCTTCTTATATTTGATGTATAATGTTTTTGAATTCTTTCTATTCGTCCATCCATCTTTTGGCTGTCTGTTTGTTTAAAGACTCTTAAAGACTGTTTCTGTGCAGGATAAACGATGTGCTGAAATTGCCCATTCTCCATCACTGGATGTGTTTTTACCAGAAGATGAGGACAACCCTTACGAGTCAGTGGCTACAGCTGTCACACGCAAACCCTGCTCTCTAGACATCCACCTCCACAATGCTTGTCCTCGTAATGGTGAGTAACAAATCAATCAAAACTAATACAATCAATGAAAACTTAATGAAAATCAATGAAACTAAATGAAAAAAGAGCAGCATTCAGACTTGTCAGGAAATGCTTCATGATGCACATGACAAAATTCAGCACCTTTCAGTTAATATAAAATGTCAGGATACATGCATTTCTTCCATTATATGATGTATTTCCAGGCCAAACACAATATAAAAAAACGGAAAATGTACACGACTTTATTGTATTCTATTGGAATTGATTGGATTGTGAAGCATTTTATAAAAATGTGTATATTTAATACTATTATTACTACTGCTAATAATAATAATAATAGCATTCTTCTTAGTAATATTATTATGAAAAATAAATAATAATAGGAATGATAATTATTATAATTTATAAGTATAGTAAAATATATTAATGAATATTTTTTGCACTTCTCACAATCTAATCATTTTACTTTGGATACTATAATAATAATAATAAATAATTCTATAAATTCTTATTCTTATAGATGCTTATTTTATTAAATAACTATAAATATGTATAAATTAAATTAAATTAAATTAAATTAAATTAAATTAAATTAAATTAAATAAAATAAAATAAAATAAAATAAAATAAAATAACATAACATAACATAACATAACATAACATAACATAACATAACATAAAACAAAGACAAGACAAGACAAGACAAGACAAGACATGACTAAATGTCTTGCTCTTACCAGCTGGATGTATATGGTAATTGTTACAATCTGTATTGTTAAAAGCGCTAAATAAATAAAAGTTGACTTGACTAGTAATCCTGAAGACCCTGGTTAGTTGGTTCATGTGTATTTAATTATGTTTTGACAGTGGATACTGCCCCTCCATGTGTTATCCCCAGTGAAAAATAAATATAGTGAAATGTATTTGAAATACTTTTTGTAACAAAAACCCTGCTGTTGTTATATTAGCTCACTAAACTGGTATACCTAAAGTCTGCTAAACTGGAACAACTAATTTCGTACTTAAAGTACTTTAATTATGCTGAAGTAGTTCTGAAGTTCAACTAAAAATAAACTGAAGTATATTTGGTTGTGCTAAAGTGGAACTATTGGAAGTACCAAACAGTATGTTAATAGTTTTGAACTACACTTAAACTGCACTGAAATAAATGCCTTTTTAATATGTCCTTTTCACTGGAGATATTCCAGCACATTATATTGTAGTGTATTATAAATATTCACAAAACAGCTGCCCAGGCATTATTATTATTAGACTAATAAGAACACAGGGCCCGAGGGCACCCCCTCCTCTTGTTGGCAGTGTAGGTAGATGGGTGTTGTGATGGGATGCCGCAGTTCTTTCCTCTGGCACCATTCCTGCGGTAAGGGTTAGGGTTGTCGTGGAAACAGCTTTAGCCTCACCCAGAGAGGTTGGTGAGTCACCTGCAAGTTGTCATGGAGACGCAGTGAGCTGTGTTGCCTGTAGGCCAGTGATTCACACCTGATGCAGCCGCAGTCACTGTTTATCTCGGAGACGACTCTATTAATGTAGTAGCACAGTCCTGCGGGACTTCACTTCATCTGTGTGTGTGTGTGTTTTATGGAACTATTTCCTGTGTTACTGTTCTGTAGCCCTTTGTTGGTGCTTGTGCGGATGTTTGCGTGAACATTTGTGGATTTTGACCAGCTCTATTTTTGGCCTCTCGATATCTCCACAAGCATGAAATCACAGCTTGCAGGACACTTTTTCTCTGCCTGATTATAGTCAACACTGCAGAAAAAGCACAGGACCGAGACTAAATAGAGATGCTTGCACATCACCGTTGTGACGGGATAATCACTGTGTTGGGTTGAATGAATTCATGGTCTCCAAGGACAAATTTTCAAAGTGCATTTTGATTCCATGTTGCCTAAAGGCAAAGTTTGCTGATTTTCACGTTTCTGTCATTATTAAATGTGCAAGTGATAAGAGAAACAGAAATATGTGCTCATAGTTCACCTCTCTTGGTCATATCCTGTGTGAGTCTGTGCAAGAATGTCAACCATGACTGGTAAGTAATGACTTGCAACCAACAAAGCAGTTGTGAAATGTTCGGTAAGACTAAAGCAATACGTGTTTAAAATGAGAATGATTTTTTTTTCACACAATCTGGAGACTAGTTCACTGGCTGTTGTACTTTAGGAGTCATCTAGGTAACAATTTCCACCCAGCTTTTGCAGCAATCTTGTGTTATGTTGCACGATCAGACTGACTTTGTGGGATTTGCTGAGGATTTATTAAGTGACAGTTTGTCAAAAACAGGATTTAGGTGGAAGGAATCAAGATGTGGCTCAGCATAAGTCCTGTTTCATCTGCTTTGGTGTGTCTTTTCCTGTTTATTTGTCTCTTCTGTGTCTCTGTCTTCTGTCTGTGGCCTTTTTTTTTTTACTTAAATGAGCAAATCGTACTCAATTACGGTCACATGTGATAAGCCTAATGTAAAAATGTGGCCTTAGATTACAGTAGTTCAACTGTCTCCAGTGCTCTCTTATCCTATATTAGCAAATCATATGTATGTGTTGTTCTTTTAAGTGCTTATCCAAATATGTACAAAATAATTGGTGGTGTGAAAGAAGACCAAGTGGGCATGAATATTAACAGTACTTTGATGTGGCTGGGTGAGGGATCAGAAACAGCAGCTCTTAAAGCAGCCAAAATGACATCTTCTAAACAGAGAACAAAAGAAAAAGAGGCAATCAATAACTTTTGTTACTTCATTTACTAATATTTAATTTAGAATTTAGTGTTTGATACGTTTTCAACTTCTGTATATTTTCTACTTGCTGAATGGCACAGGTAAATATGACACTTATTACATTGGGTTGATATAAACAATCTTTTAAGTTTACTCAAATTAAAAGTTGTTAATTTTAAAATATAATTATTGTAATTGATAGCTCTCAATTATACTGTTATGTTGAATGGCTGTAGTCAAAGTTTAAATATTAGGGGGGAAAACAATTTCATAGAGACATACAGTAGTATAGGTATAAGTTATACCATCAGAAAATATTTTATATATATGGTCTTTATGTTGTTTCTACATTAATTTGTATATTATGAAATTAATATAAAAGGGATATAAAAAAAAATTATATATATATATATATATATATATACCATATATATACCATATATATATACCATATACATTAATTATTATCACTTAATTAATACTCTTTTCTTTTTTTTTTCTTTTTTTTTAAGTGCTGCCATCTGATATAATGTGTGTATATCTCATAATATTTAATTCAACATTATTTAATTTTATTTTTATGTATTTTATTTAATTCTAATCAGAAATGTTTTGGGGTGAATAAAGACATGGACATAAATACAATATAAATAATTTTAAAATAAATTCCATTTATACATACATATATTACCTTATTCGATATTGAATTATTATTTTATTTTATTTACTTTTATATTAGTTGGAAATACCAACGGATCCAGGCAGGGTTTCCATCGGTCTAAAATGATGTTTGGATATCCATATTTCTGTGCAGCTGGAGTAACGGCCTGCTAATCTTTCAGCATCTGTGTCTGAAGAGTCTTGGTGTTCCCTTGGCTTCTACATGCCTCATTTCTCCCTTAGTACCGCAGCTCAGAGAGGTTAATGGCTAATGGCTGAAAGAGTAAAACACAAGTCAAGTTCATCCCTGGCTTCCTGCCCATTACCAACAGGGTCAAGCCCCACTGAGCTTCCTACCGCAGTCACAGATCCGCCCGCTGTTATTGCAAAAACAGCTGCGAGCAGTTTTAACGGTCGCACTCTTTTCCACCAGCTCCGTTTGGATCTCTCTTTCTCACTTGCACTCGTATGATCCCCCCAGCGAGGACGAGTGTTTTGATCCACCGCATACATTGTTTTAAATTGGACTCTGACAGGCGTCAATAAAGAAAGTACAAATGTAAGCATGTGTGCCAGCCGCAATCAAGTCTGCCATTTTGTTTCAATTATTAACGCCGCTCAGTTTAGTGGTTCATGAATATTCCGTCATCATTTGCATACTAGAGGAACCGAGCTCGTCAGTATTCATGACACTGGTGTCTGAAGGGAAGAAATGAGCTGCGTGTTGAAGTGTGTGTCCATGAGGACCCAACTGACTTAATGGTATTTCTGTAATTTATTAGTCTGCTTAGCATTCACCATGAATGCAGAAAGTAATGTAATCATGTAGTATTGGTATGTAAGACTGACATATGTTGGTTAAAGTAGTCTGAAATATTCACCAAAGAGTGTGTCTATAAGCAACAGTGGTGGGTTTATAGCGAAACATACTAAGGTTTCAAATGTGTGCGAAGACAGGAACAAAAAAACAATCAAGCATGATTTGTGATTACCCAAGACCCGTTTAAATGACTGTGAAGCCTTTTCATTGTCTTTCCCAGACATGCATTTACCTAGCTAGCTAAATGAGGATATGCCATAGTCATCTGTTGTTTTTATATAAAGCATAACTTATTTAGCCACCTTTAAGTTGTTCTAAATATGCATTAAAACCCAAATATACATAGTTCCTTTAAACACAAACTGAAATTTTGAAGAATATCCTGGCTCTTTACAGTATAATGAGGACTGCATGGGACTGACAAACCAGTTTGCTATAAAAGCAAACTGAAGCTAAATAAATCTCATGCTATAATCATGCTAACACCAGGCTAGTAACGTTCTAATCATACTAGAAACATGCTAAACATGGTAGTAACTTGTTAATCATGCTAGAAGCATGTTAGCAATATGCTAGTAACTTGCTAATAATGCTAGAAACATGCTAATAAAATGCTAGTAACATTTTAGTAACTTGCTAGTCATGCTAACAACATGCTAATCATCTATCTATCTATTATATGACTTTATAATCTATTTCTAACTTTTTCAGACTGAAAGCGTCAAACTTAAAACTTTTTAAACCTAAACTGTTTTAACTTGTTTAACTTCTTAAACTATTTTAAACTTTTAAAAACTTTCACCTCCTGCTTTCTTAAGCCAACTTCAAACTGTACGTGTCTAGTCATTTATTTAAAATCCTAGCTCTCTTGACTTTTTTTCTCAGAATTGTGAGTTATAAAGTTGCAATTGAGTAATAAAATCAGGATTGTGAGATCGAATCAGTTGTGACCTTTTTTTCCCCCTCAGAATTTTGAAATATAAACTCGTCATTGAGTTATGAAGTTCAAGAATTGGTATGGGTGAAGAAAAAATCAAAATTGTGGAAGAATTTGCCAGTTTGTTTTGCATTGTAACTTTTTTTCCACATAAACTTTATAGGAAGGTTTATATCTCACTTTATTTTCCACAGTTGCAAGTTTATATCCCACTATTTTAAATTAATAACTCTCAATTGTGAGTTTATATCTCTTAATTTTGACTTCACTTTGAAGAATTATTAAAAAATAAGTTTTTACTCATTTTTGAATCTGGAAAGCTATGATTCTACATGGTTTGTGTTTAATAGAAGATAATTAAACAAGGTTGCAGTGATCCTGATGATAAAGGTGATTAAATTTATATAAATACTTTTTTCCCCCATGTTGTTATGTCAGATTAAGATTGCTTTTGTGGACTGTAAACATATGTACATGCCTGATTTTGATGCGTTTCATTGCCTAATTACCTGCTTGTTTACTGTTGCGATGGAATACAGGGGAAAATGATGCTTTTCGCTTGAAGTCTCTAGTGTTTTGACTATGGCAAATCTTGTTGCTCATCTCCTGCCTTTAAGTTGGCAATCAATTGATTTGAAAAACAGAAGGAAAAGAAAATGAGAAGGGTTTTGAATAAATGAATGCAGCTTGGATTTGTCTCAGATTTTGTCCGCATGGATGCTGTAGGGCTTACTGACTCACTTGGTAGTCACTCGTTTAGAGCTAACATAATCATGCCATACTGTTTTCTGCATTTCTTCATGCAGGACTGGAGAAACAGAGATTCCACCAAAAGGGATGAAGTTACCGTTTCTGAACAGCATTGCTTTCACACAATATGAGCTGTGTGTGATTGATGGAAAAGGTTTTTCTCAGTCATTTGGTGAAGGTGTCCGATGTAACCCACCCTTCACCTCGTTCTGCTCTCTTCTTTCTCTCTTTCTCTGTTTCATCCCTCATTCACAGAGAGTGATCCCACTCTAGGGAAATCTGCTCAGACGATAATGTGATCCCACTCCTACACTGCAGTGTGTGTGAATGTATATACAGTACACATGCTATTTTCAGATTATGTGTCTTGAAACCAAAACGCACAAACACACACAGCATGTTGTAGTGATCTGAGGGATGAGATCTTGTTACTGACATGAATTATATTATATTGGTAATAGTTTTTTTCTCGTACGATTGAGAACAATAAAACAGAAATTATGACTGTGTAAAAGGCATGCTTCCCTTAAAAAGTAGTGGTACGGTGATGTTGGTATAGTTTTGTATAGTTTGTTGGTGTTGGTTGTAGTTTATTGCTATCTGATGGAGTATTTAAGGTGTTGGTTGGAGTTTATTTCTATAGATGGAGTATGTTTGTTAGAGTTTATTGCTATCTGATGGAGTATTTTGGTGTTGGTTGGAGGTTATTGCTATCTGATGGAGTATGTTGGTGTTGGTTGGAGTTTATTGCTATCTGGTGGAGTATATTGGTGTTGGTTGGAGTTTATTTTTATTGATGGAGTATGTTGGTGTTAGTTGGAGTTTATTGCTATCTGATTGAGTATGTTGGTGTTGGTTGGAGTTTATTGCTATCTGATTGAGTATGTTGGTGTTGGTTGGAGTTTATTACTATTGATGGAGTATGTTGTTGTTAGTTGGAGTTTATTGCTATCTGATTGAGTATGTTGGTGTTGGTTGGAGGTTATTTCTATAGATGGAGTATGTTTGTGTTGTTAGAGTTTATTGCTGTTTGATTGAGTATGTTGGTGTTGGTTGGAGTTTATTTCTATAGATGGAGTATGTTTGTTAGAGTTTATTGCTATCTGATTGAGTATGTTGGTGTTGGTTGGAGTTTATTTCTATTGATGGAGTATGTTGGTGTTGGTTGGAGTTTATTACTATTGATGGAGTATGTTGGTGTTGGTGGGAGTTTATTACTATTGATGGAGTATGTTGGTGTTGGTTGGAGTTTATTTCTATAGATGGAGTATGTTGGTGTTGGTTGGAGTTTATTACTATCTGATGGAGTATGTTGGTGTTGGTGGGAGTTTATTACTATCTGATGGAGTATGTTGGTGTTGGTAGGAGTTTATTATAGCACTTCTGGCCAATGACTTTAGAATCGATGCCCAGTTCTTCAGGCTCTTTGTTTAAAATGTAGGAATAATGTGGTTTAAATTTCACTGTGTATTATCTCTCTATTTTTTGTCTCACTGAAGGCCACTTCTCACATGTGTCGGTCAGTGATGCAGAGCGGGGTAACCATGGTGACGACTCTACAGGCCTAACTCCTGACTGCTCGCCTCCTTCACCTGATACGGCCCTGAGGAACATCGAGAGAGTCATCCGCCCCCAGGTACACACACACACACACGCAGGAACACACATGTACACACAGTCTATTATGTTGTTCTGCTCTCAAGGTTAATGGTGCTCTTTTAGATAAAACATAGTCTGGCTGTAACTATCGCAGCATCTGTGTGTGGGAGTCTCACACACACACACACACACAAAAGCAGTACTGTCTTACATCTATGCTAAGATACTGAACATTCTTCATCTTAATTATATGGCTATTATAAATATGCACATGCCCGACGGGCGGATTCTCTTCATGCTTTGATATGCAATTGTCCCAAGCTGCCCTCATTTTCACTCTTTCTTCAAACTTGAGGGGTTTTATTTGATTAGTATCAGTTACAGTATAGTAAGATCAAGCTTTAGTGTTTCCAAAAGGGGCCTGGACAATTAAAAACCCATCCTTAAAAGCATTTGAAAATCATTTTGTTATCAAATCAAGTGCCGGAAATCAAAATGTTTATAAAATAATAAATTAATATTTTGATATTTACATAATATTATATTTTTTATGTAATCTTTTATTTTAAATTAATTATAAATTTAATTATTTATTTATTATTGTAAATTAATTATATATTACAAAAAATGTACAATAATATTAATTAATTATATTTCTAAATTACAAAATATTAAATATATAAATATATAAAAAATCTACTCCAGAACGTCATGTTTAATTTAAAGCATTACTTGCAGTTTATTTTTAATTATTTCTGAAATTGGCAAACAATTTCTAATTGAAAATTCATTCATTCATATTTTTCAGTGTATAGAGAATAATTCACTAACAATGTGCCACTATTCATGTGCATAAAAGAAATTATACAAATATATTATGTAACAGCATAAATACTTGCTGGAAAACTGCTGAATTCACTGGCGCAGTTGTCTTTATCCATTTTATCAGCATTCGATGAATTACTGCTGCCAGTAATAAAAAATAAACATACTCAGTCGTGTCTACTGCCTGCTTTCTGTGTGTGGCAATAGTGGCACGTTATTTATGAGAGTAGCACTGACCTTTGCAAATCAGGCTCTATCTGGTGCTGTAACAGTGCAGAGAGGGCCTGATTAAACTGGATTGCAGGCGGTTATTGAATAAGTAATACCAATTGGGACCAGATAATATGGCTCTGAATAGTCAAATGAGTTCTGAGAAGAGCTCCGGCATCGTTTGTTTACAGATGCCAGTTGAATAGATATTTCATATTTAATGCACGTGAAATTCAAATGTTTGTAACTGTGGCTTAGGTTATCTATTTGAGGCCACTGTGTACGATGTTGTCTCTTTCCTGCAAAGTCTCTTTGTCTCTATTGGTTTCCTGGCTGTGTTTGTGACTTATTATTCTCTTAGAAGAGTGTGAATGGGCCCTTTTTTCATCCCCGTCAGAGTGCTCAGTGCATCCTATCAGAGTCATGTTTGTCCTCTTTTCAGTTAACCACAGTCCCTCGTTTATCTGCGCTGGCCCTCTTTCGGGTCGTGTTGTCTGCATGCTGAGCGCCCACAGGATTAGAAAGAGACACAACTGTGCATGTTCTCCCCCACTGTCTTCAACAACAAACTCCACAATGCTCCAGTTGGGCGAATGTGTGCAGTGTGCTTTCCTAAAGATTTGATTTCATTTTTTTCTTCATTTCAACTGTGCTTTAGTGCTGCTAAGTGCAGTCTGTCTTCAACTGGTGGTCTCTTACAATTTTTTTAATGCCTTTTTATTTGTCTTTTATCTTTTCTGCAAAAAACAAATGCTAATGTACAAACAGATGGCCATTATCGCAAAATAGAGACTGCCGCCAAGCTATGTATGCAGATGTATAAATCTGATTTCCAGTAAATGTGGCTACTGTATAAAACCTATTGCGTTACATGGCATCAAAAAACTCTGCATGCATGACATAGCAGTCTTGAGTGGACAGATATGATTAAGTAGCTAAATCATCACATAGCACTCATGTTCAGAGAAGTGGACTTCCATCAGGGATGACGAGGGCTCCGACCCACAGATGGTACAATTGAGCTCCTCTTTTGCTCTGTGCACAAGGAGTCTGGTCACGTCTGGTTATCATAAGCTCTTCGGCCCATCCAGGTGTGCCTCTGCTTCCCCTGGGAGAAAGGAAGAGACTGTATGAGGGATCATTTGCCTCTAGCTGCATTTAAATCTCAACATAAGGCACCATTGATGAAGTGTCTGTTCATTAAGAGATTTCACCTAGGGGTTAATAACCTGAGCTTGTAACTGAAAAGTAGATTCAAACTCAGAAAGGGTTGGTCATTGAGCTGTCCGTGTTTAGCAAAAAACCTTACCTTAGGTTACTAGAGGGAGACCTTCACTTTAATTCCCATAAGCTCCCACGGTCACTTTTTGTACTGCAAGCTGCCTAAAAATATAAACTGGCTAGAATAATGTGGCAAATATTCAATTCTATTTTATTCTAGTCTATTACATAAGTTTTATAAAAACCATAGTGAGTTGCACACATAAGCAACATATTTAGACAGCATAGACATGCAGGCGTACCACCAATATTCTGTTCTGTTCGTTTCTATTCTGTATTTTGTTCTGTTCATAATTTTTAGGCTGCATAGAAACAGTGATAAGATATATATTCTATTCTATTTGTATAAGTTCTTTTCCACAATTTTGTGTTCTGTTGAATTCTGCTGATAAAAGCTCTATTCTAATACAAAGGGATGACTGCAAAATTGTTATCATGGATTTTTGGGTAAAAATCTAAGGCACAATCATTCATGAAGCCTTGACTCTCCCAAAATCCACTGAAACACACTTAGAGATCAATACAAAAAAAAAAATCAGCCAATTTCATCCGTCTAATCCAAAACTAAATCCTTTAACTCAATATTTGTCTATGCTGTGTAGTTTGTCCATATTATTAGAGTTTTGGTTAGTTAGCTTAGCAACTAACTTTTAAGCATTAAAATACAGAGCATTGTAAATGTGAGTCACTTATGAGGTTTCATTTAGGTTAAGATGCTGCTTCAGAAGGTAGCTGGCAGCTTGCTAAAGTAGGTCTTGGAGAAGAGCTGTAGTGTGTTATTTAAAAAATGTGTTTTCAGACACTACAATATTATTTTGCCTGATTCAATCTCTGTTTAACAAGCTTTCTGGTCAAGAATTGATTCTTGATGTGCATCTGCCTGGCAGAGGACAAAGCATGATTAAATTTGTTAAAACGTAATTAACCTTTGTAGAAAAGCAGAATGACACATTGAAATGTGTTCTTTTGTGTGCTTGAATGTGGACAGTAGGAGACATGTAGTGGGGACAGAAAATCCTCTTGATGCTTTATCAGCTACGCACACACACACACACACACACACGCACGCATATACACACACACATACGTAATACAGCTGAGCAAAAGAGTGCATGACTTTATTCTAAAGTGTGTGCTTTCTCACTCAGGCTGCAGGAAAGTGAAAAAAAATGTATAGCTCTCATAACTGGTTTAAGCACATTCAGTAAACTTCAATGTAAATTTAGTGCCATTTGGCTAAACTAATTTGAATAACAAATAGAGAGACGGAAAAATAACCTTCTAAATGACCACAATTTCTTTTCTTTATCTTCCACATCTGTTTTTACCAGATTCACAGGTACAGATCTTTGTGTGTGTGGCACAGTGTATTTGTGTTGAAGCCCAATTGCCAAATTATTTAGCTGTAGTGGTTCCAATAATCTCCCTGCCTTTTCTGACAGTGCAAGATGCTGGCAAACGATGCTCCTCTTGTTCCTCTTGGCTGATGGAGATAAGAAAGAGAAAACAAGTCCATCTATCTACACGATCCTTCCTTTTTCTTTTAAAATAAAAACACACATTTTGCAGTGGATGTGTAAATTTACGAGCACAACTGTACTCAGTTGTAGAAAAATGATGCACACTCATTTACGTCTCTGTAATTATCAAGTCTCTGAGTTAAAAGTTGAAGCCGCATTTCAAATATACGTTATTTTCAAAGACTCACAACTGACAGTGTTCGTGTTTGTGCTAAGCGTCTACATAGCTTTTGTCTATTTTAATGACAGACATTACAAATGCGGTAGAAGACATCAGTCTTTTAAAAGAGAGTGTATAGCAGCCTCTGATGAGAGAGAGATACTCAAAGCTGTCAAAATGCCTCATGTTGGGCTGAATTCTCACAGTACAGAAGACTCTTATAGCCACCGACCTCCAACAACTGTTGTGAAATTTAAATTCAAAATTGAAATTTGAAGGCAGTGTGGGAAAGTTACCAACTTGCAGTCATTGGAGCGGATGGTTGGAGAGGGTCGTGGCATCACGATGTGTCCTTTTCTGCTTTTTATCAACCTTTTAAGTGTGTGTGTGGGTGTGCACACATTAAATTAAGACATGTTTAATTGGCAGTGTGTGTGTGTTTCAAGATTTTTGCCATTTGCACATAAAACCAACAGTCCAATGCACATTGGAATTCTAGTGCAGAGCTCTCTGAGAATAGAGAATAGAACAGTGTTAAACTAAATAAATGAAGTATCTTTAAATATGTATTCTTAAGACAGAAGTGTTTTTTCTTTAGATGCAGGTACTAGTACTGGCCAAAAATAATCCAGGTTGCATTGCTATTGCACCTTTTATACTTTTCCACAGATCAAGGATATTGCACAGTTTCTTCTGTTTACTCCGTGAGTGAACTAAAAGTGTAGCCCACACACATTCATCAATGACCTTGCGCTGTGTGTCTTCTGTTAAAATCTCCCCGTAGGCTCTCGAAGCCTGTGGTCATAACATATTCTGCATTTTCTCTTTAATAGCAATTCAGGAATAAAAGATAATTTCATGCGCCCAGCTGGATGATGAGAACCCCTTTGGCAATTAAACCGTAACACCACTGATGAAATGATGACGAGCTAAATGATGCAGATTGCATATTTCATGCCCTCGGCCCCTTGAGTTTTGAGTTTGTCATGCTAATGATGCTAATATCACGTAATTCTTTGTGTGTGACACAAACAAACACAGCGTGAAGCGCAAGCTTCATAACTCTTTTTTACTTTTGCTTCTTGAACATTTGCCTCTAAAAAAATTTAGTTTGCTTGCGTACAAGACAAAATAAGATATTTGGCAGAATGTTCATGCTGAACAATGTTCAGTTGAAATGACTGGTGAGCTGAAACTTTAAGCTTTTATGTATTAATTAATGCTTTTATTTATCATGGATGCATTGAAAAGTGACCGTAAAGATCGAATGTTGTTCTTTTGCATTTTCTAATTGTCAGATAAACAGTTTTTCACATTGATAATGTCTTGAGGACTAGCATACTTGTGAATTAAAATGATTTTTGAAGAATCATGTAATGCTGAAGACTGGTGTAATGATGCCGAAAATTCAGCTGTGCGTCATATGAATAAATTGCTTTTTAAAATATTTAAAAATATAAAAAGGTTATTTTAAATAGTCACAATATTGCAGTTTTTCTGTATTTTTTTGATTAAGTAAATGCATCCTTTTTCAAAAACATCAAAAAGTCCACAACACTTTTTAAAAAGCTACCTTTTGTTGTATTAAAAAAAAAAGGCAACTGCAGTAGAATACATATTCTTTTGAGCTTCAGGTAATGAGGTGACAGAAATGTCATTTTGGTTTCACATGATTTTCTGCTTTTGTTTGTTTCAGGATCATTTAAGGATAAAAGGTGTTGTAAAACCCTGCAGTCGTTTTGATTTGTGCTTTGAGGCGTCTCATTTTGTAATGAACAGCAGCCCCTCCTCCGTTGCTGAATGTGTTCCTGTTGCCTTTTTTTAGCAACAGGAACTCTATATTTGGTAATGTTGTTGTTATTGCGGTGCTCCTGTTCTTGCAGCTTTGCCTCCGTTGTCATGGAGACGGCAGTTGTATTGAAGTGAGTGAAAGTGTGTGTGTGTGTGTTTATGTGTAAGAAGGAGGGCGTGCAAGAGGAATGTTGATAAAGTGTTGCTCTACGCATCAAGGTTGTTCAACACCTCAATCTGTATCTTTATCTGGGTGAATAAACTGCTTACGGCACTCAGTATTATAACCAGCCTTGAAAACAGGCTAGATTTCATTTGAAATATTGGTGCACTTTCAAATTCATATCCACACCCTCAGATGATCAGCTAGTGTGCAGAGGAGAACTACTGTAAAACTGGAAGCTTGTGATTGGATCACCTGAAACAGATCTTAACACAAAGACATATATAAAATGTTGGTGTCTCAGAGATTATGAAATATGACAGAGGGGGTCATAGGGATTGTTTTTCATATTTTGCGAATATACAAAGTCTGTTTTAGTCAGATTACAGGCAAAAAGATAAATAAAAATAATAAATATATGTTTAAATAGTTTAATTTTGTAATTTTCGTCTTATGAAAATTATACACATTTTCTAAATTCTACATCATTACTGTGCAACGACAACATAACATAACATAGTATAAATTATAATTTGAGAGTGAAATTTAATTTAATTAAAATGAATTGATTATTATTTATTTTTATTATTTATTTCAGTGTTTCCTGAGTAGAGTCAGACTCTGATTATGTTCAGTAAAAATAATAATTGTTCAGGGGGAATATTTTGATTTAAATTTACATTAGTGCTGCACAATTAATCACATCGCGATGTCAGCCTATGCGATTACATTACAGCAAATGTTGCGATTATATTAAATAAATAAATGTATTAGTGGATGTAACAAGACATTCATTTTTGCTCACACCAGACGCGAATGAGTCATTTACATGTTAAGTCAATGCAAAGACGCAATTAGACATCCTGCATAAGGATTCGCGCAATTTACACTGCACTCATAAGCAGCGCGTATTCAGAACAGGAGCGCGTGCCGATTGTGCTTTTATTCTGGCAGGTTGTACTGCAGGCTGTACTAGTAGGGCTGCACGATTTTGAGAAAAAAACTAATTGCGGTTTTTCTGACAAATATTGCGATTGCGATGCGATTTTCGATTTTTGGGTTTGATACTTCGATAAGTGC
>JAUCMU010000080.1:9129887-9144592 GCA_032275025.1 Enteromius treurensis | reverse complement strand
AGATTGTAGCAAAGCACTGAACATTATCAAGTAGAAGAACAGAGTGATGGTAATGTATAATGACGAGAATGAAACTATTTATTTATCAAATGCAGAGACGGTCTCTGTAGTCTCTGTAGGAACCAAAACCCCATCCATGAGAGAATGGGGGAAAAAACCTTGGGAGAACCAGGCTTAGCCGGGGCCAGTTCTCCCCTGGTCAGATTTTAAACACATGTCAGATTGTGTAAAGGACTTATAGTTTGTGTGTGTGTGTGTGTGTGTGTTATACAATACACAATAACATGATATGCAAGCATCCACCTGATACATTTTTCCATCGAGGTGGCAACTGTCCCAACGAATTGCAAGGACCATTCCTACTGTCTTCTAAAGTATTTCTAAAGTTGTTTACTAAAGTATTTAAAATTTAGTTATTTTTTTGCAAATAAAAACTATAAACCTTACATGCTCACGACTGCATGGAATAATTTGGTGCTCTGAGAAACTGCAAGAACACTTCCATCTTGATCAATGCAGACACCCCAATGTAAAAATCCTAACCTCATAATAATTATAGACACTGTTCATCAAGACCTCAAGACCCAAATCAACCCAGTGACCTCCGTGAACAGAGATCTGTCCTGAGTTACACTACAGATCACATGCTGCCTGAGGACAAATGCTTTTAAGAGCGCTTTAGTGAAGGGGTCTTGGGCTTCTTTACATGGGGCAATGCAAGAGACAGTTCTCGGTGGGCCGTAGGGAACAAGAGGAGGACAAGAACGGGGTCTCTCTCACCGCAGTGAACAGATTGGATTGCCCCCAGCCTCAGGCCTCCGTTTGGTGCTTGTCTCAACACAGCTAGTCGACCGAATGGCATATATATACATACACAACACTAGTTCAAGTACTCCAGTGTCTGGAGTGCAGAGCTAGGACACATTTGTATTTTTTTGTGCAAAGTGGGACACTGTCCAGGCACTCAAAGAGACTTAAGGGTTTGTCATGTTGTAGATGGTTTGTTTGTGTGTTTGAATCTGATTTGACTGATTCCTACACTTTTTTTAATATTTCCCTGGCAGATGAGGCAGCCCACCAGAAGGAGTGCATAGAGCGAGACGACCGGAGAAACAGCCACGTTCCCGAGCAGTTCGCCGGCCTCCTCCACGGATCATCTCCTGCCTGCGAGTCCCCTGACAACCCTTATCAACTCTACGGCAAAGTGCGAAAGTTCAGCGTTCCCGAGCCTCCGCTCCGGCACGGGAATTTTCTCAGAGCTCCCGAGTACTCACCCCCGTTTCCTCGCACCAGCAGCGAGGCATCTGCCCTGAAGACCCAGAAAGAAGCCAAACCGCAGATAGTCTACAGGACGATTTTTCACACCCGGGTCAACCAGGGCCTGTTAACTCCCACCAAATTGGGCGACAAGACCAGCGGGGGGGTGCATGTGAGGAGCGGAGAGGCCCGGAGCAAAAGCACGGGAGGCTCCAGCCCAGCAAGCAGCAATACCAGCTACGAGGAAAGAGCCTGCACTCTTGGGAGGATGAGGTCCATGCCCAAAAACGTTTTGGACCTTCAGCTGTCCAGAAATTTCTCCAAATCAGACTCTAACTTGGTGGCCGTGTCTCCCATCGAGGAGGAGCAGTGGAGTTCCAGGGGGCAGAACAGCCCCGGTAAAAGCAGCCCCAACAGACTAGAGAGAACCCCCTCCTTTACGGCAGAGTGGGAAGAGGTAATAACGTTTTAATTACCAGTTAATTGCGGAATCATTTCCACTTAATTAATTCACTTAGCTTGAAGTAACCAAGCTGACTGGCTTGAAAGGTTTTCTTTCGGTGCTCGGCGTTATGTTTTTGATGTGTGATGCAAAATCATGCCCTTTCGCCAGGAAGCCTAAATTATTCAACAATGTTGTCATGGCAGCTAAATGATTTTTAATGCGCTTCTTTATTATATTAAATATGCGTAATGATAGGCCCGGGACACGATTTTCTATTCTGTTTTGCACTGACGGTGATGTTTTTCACTAGGGCAGCTTTTATCCAGGGTAATGTAGCATATTAAAAGTCAAGCAATCAGTCAATTAATGGAGGAAGTGCCTTTGAATAATGACATCCTGATTATACAGAGTGAACTGATAAATCAAAACAAAAACATGTCTAGGTCATAATTAAAATAATAAATAAGAAGCTATTGTTTGCAAAAAGAAAGTAGAGTATTTAATGATTTATTTTCATAATTAAGCACATTTAATCCAACATTCTCATTATCGTTATGTGTCTAGACTTAATTTATTTATTTTTGTAAGAATTTGTTTGTTTTTTGATTTGTCATTTTGTTTAACGTCATAAACAGATTTGGTAACACTTTATTTGAAGGTGTCCATAATACATTGTAATAACCTAGTAAGTACTTAGTAGTAGCCGTTGTACTTACATAAAACAAAATGTATTAACGTTATGAAACAGTTTGTACGTACAGTTTGTGATTATGTTGATGTAATAGGTTTCTACTGTTACACATTTGTAACAGACCGAGTCTACACAGCTACTTACGTAACCAAAATATGCTTTGCAGACTTATAATTATATGTAATTATAAATTTAAGTATACAAACACAAGCTACTTAAAATAAAGTGCATCAAGATTGAACTGTATCTATATTGCACACCTTATATAGCTGCACCTCTCTCTAGCAAGTTACAGAATTTTACACAGTCATAAGCTACTTACAATAAAATGTATCTACTTAAATTAAAGTTTGTAACAGCAGCTGCTTATTACATCTAAATCTACATAATGTACATAACTGGAATAACTTGATAAGTACATGTTATTTCATTTAAATGTTAACTGATCATCTCTTCCACTTTACTAGTTATAGCATTGAGTAAACATGAATCAACAACGGAAGCTATTTTGTTTCAACCACGCAATGACGTCAGTACACACCATTTTTCAAGTTCAAATTCTACTCTCCTGTCCAGATTAATTTTTTGGACAAAAATACCCCGGACGTCTTATGCAATTTGCCTTATAGCTACATTTTATTAGAGATCAAATGGAAAAAAGAACAGATGATAAACGAGATTTTATGTCTGTCTCACCTCAATTGACTGTCTCAGATTTCTTCCTCTCCTTTGAATTCTTCTTTAGAGTTAAATCTCTTTCAGGTCAGCGCTTCTGTTTAGAGGCTTCCCGCTTCATATGACGACTAAATCTCCACAGTCAATAAATTTAATATGTCACAGCATTTTCTTTCCCAGCCTGACCCAGCTGTCAAGTCTTCAGAACAGAACATATATTAGAAATAACTGATCAAAGGGGAGAGGGTAGAGTTCTGCATCCGTTCATCTGGGGCTTCCGAGCGGCTTTCTCTTTGGAGTAAAAACATGGTCCGCTGGGAGACAGAGAAGGGCTGTTCTTTGAAGGCAGGTGTTCAGCTTTACGGATGTGAAACGACACTTTCTTCGCTCTGAACATCACTGTCATTTTAATGAGACATTCATCAAAAAACACTCTCCCGGCTCTCTCCGAACTGACATATTCTCAAACGAAGCTGATCATGATAAATTGCCTTCCCAAAATTCCCATTCCTCCCCCAGCTTTTAGCAAACAATTAAGCGGTTTAGGAGCGCAATTACTGACATTTAAGAAAAACCGAAAAAAAGTGGGTTTGCGGGAAAAGAGGGGAGAAGCCTGTGGGGAGATGCCATGGAATAAGGACATAAAAATAGGGACGAGGGCCTTTCGTTATGCAAACACGCAATTCATCTCTCTTTTTTCCTCTCCACAGATTGACAAGATTATGAGCTCCATAGGTGCTGGAATTGGCACAGAGTTGGAGGGGATTACGGAGGACCACTCAGGTTTGTGTGTCTCTATGTGTGTGGTGTTGATGCACATAGTCAGTCATCCCTCTATGTTTAACGTATATCCATAACTATTGGGAGCTCACTGCATGATATGAATATTAACTAACGGCTGTGAAGTGTGCAGCACTGTGAGACAGGAGGGTTTCCTTGAGACCCGCTCATAGACAGGGAGCTTTTTGAGATGTAACCATGGTTACTGTGCTGCTCTCCTCTTGTCACTGTGCTCTTCCTGTAGTCCTAATGAAAGCAGGGGGACAGGAAGTGGATGGATAGTTTTGACTCTAAGTGCTAGTCTTGGGACAGCCGGAGAAAGGAACATCTCATTGACTGGAGATCAGTGTACTGAGATTCTCTCAGCGATGATCAATAGTGAAAATCGCTACAGCTACTAATGAATACAATAACTCTGTCTTCTATTGCCTGTCCATCTTCTGTCCTCTCTCCTCCAGTTTTTGCTTTTCTCATGTTTACCTCCTGTTCCTCCTGTTTACTCCTCTTCTTTCTCTCACTTCCTCTCTCCTTTCTCTTTGCATCTTTTCTTGTTTCTCCAATCCTTTCCTCTCTTTTCTCTCACTTCCTTTTCTCTTTCCTTCTTTCCTCTGTCTTCTTTTGGCTCTCATTTCGTCTCCTGTTGCCTCCTCTCATTCTCTTGTCTCCCCTCTCTTTGCCTCTTCTTTCCCCTTTTGCCTTCATTGCTTTTGTCTCTCCTCTACACTCCTCTTGGGTTTTCCTCTTGTTTGTTGTCACCTCCTCTCCAGTAATCTCCTCATCTTTTCTTGCTTCCTCTCCCGTCATTCTTCCTACTCATTTCACCTGTCCCTTACACTATTTGCTCTCCTCTTGCCTCATCTACTTTCACTTCATCTCTCACTATTGTTGTCCCTTCCCTCTTATTTCACCTTCTCTCCTTTCATCTCCCCTCACCTGTCCTCTCACCTTTTCCATGTTATCCCCACTTTCCTCACTTCCTCTCGACTTTCTTTCACCTCCTCCACTTTACCTCTCCTCCTCTCTCTGTTTCTCCCCTCACCACTTCAGTTGTCACCTTTCATCTTTCATTGTTTCACCTCCTTTCATCTTTACCCACCCGTTTTCTCCTTTCACCCTTTCTTTCATCTCGTCTTCTCCTTTCCTTCTCTTTTGCCTCTCCTCTCCCTTTCCTCTGCAGTGGTCCCTCATTTTGTCTGTGCACAGAAAGCCCATTTGTGTTGCCATTCCACCAGTGCTCTCAGACGCCCACAGAGTGTGTGTGTGTGTGTGTGTGTGGGAGGGAGGGAGCAACAGCAGCTTCTGCACTCAGACAAAGAGGCTGGGGTTGATCTGATGGCTATTATCGGCAATGTGAGGTACAGCTAGTGGAAAGAAGGGAGGGAGATAGAGAGACCGAGAGGGAGGGAGAGAGAGAGAGAGAGAGCGCACAGTAGCACAGGATGCAGAGGCATACAAATGAGTGTGGGAGTGCTGGAGAAACAGAAATCTACCAAGCAAGCTGCACGCTGTCATTCCTATCCTCTTTCGCGCACGCTGACTCGTTCCCTCCCGCACGCGAACACACACACACGCGCGCACATGCCTGCACTCTCCACACGTTGAGACACAGGTTGAGCAGCACAACGTTGGTAATGCGCATCTCTCTCATGTGGATGTAATTTGGAGCCTTCAGCATGTCTACTTCCACAGCCAGCGTACTTCTCCACCAGCACGGACCCTAACGCTCGCTCTCCTGAGAGGACCCTCTTTTTCTAATTTGCTTACTCTTTTTGCTTTTCTACCTCTCTCGGCTGCTTTCTGAACATTACTTTCTTCTGTCGCTTGAAATTACTGTCCTACCTCCTTTTTTCCGCTCTTTCTGTCTCTCTCGTTTCCACTCACGCTCTCCGTGGCTTGTTGAGCATGGCGGGTTCGTTTGACAGTCACTTTGCGCGGAACATGATGTGGCAGTGCCAGCTCTCGCAGCCAGACTGTCGCTGCTACCGGGTGGATGGTTACTCACTTCTCAAACGCCTCCCTCTGCACCCCTTGATAGGCCCCCGCTGCCCCGTCCAGTCCGTGGGACAGTGGCTGGACAACATCGGTCTCGTGCAGTACGAAAACCACCTGCTGTCGAATGGCTTTGACAACGTTCAGTTTATGGTGAGTGTCTCCTTCACACTTGCATCTCTGTCTTTCTCTGCGGCCAGTTTTCTGAGTGTGTCTTTTTTTTTCATTTTTTTTTTCATTAGTCATCAATTGTGGGTGGTGTGGGTTTGCATGTGTTTGTGTTCTCAGGTGAGCTGTTCTGTGATTATGTGAGATGTCCAGTACTTCTCCCGTTACATCACACTGAATATTGTGACGTTTCACATGTGAGCGTTACCTGGCCTTTATGTTTCCTCCCATATCAGCACTTTAAGAACTTTGGGAAGCAAAGAGATTTAGTCAATTATAAGTTTTCTTATAAATATTTGGTCTGGTTAAGAAGATTATAGAAATTTTAATACATGGATGTTCTGTAACAGAGCTATATTGTCAGAAAATAGCAAATTAATAAAACTATTATTATTTAAATATTGTTATTTGTTTCATGATTACCTTTTGTGCAGTGCTGCATGGGTACTCATTGATACACTGCCTTCCAACACGTGGTCAACGTCATTCCTCTGACAAGGCAAAAAACATGTCCATCGTGGGTGTGTTCAGATGCACGAATGTGTTTGTCTGGTTTGTGTTGGTGTGTTTGTTTGGGGGAGAAAGTGTTAAGGCAATCCATCTTCAACTACCAATCATAGTTGTTTAGGAGCACCTGTAGAGATGAAAGGGCTAGTTGGAAGATGTTGTTTCCGGATATAGTCGATCAATGCTCTCTGCGCATTTACGATTACCAGAAAACTCTTCTGAAGAAAGCGAACACATTTTTGGTTGAAATGTAGCTCAGATGGCAGAATTGTAAAAATCATACTAGGCTTACAGCAGGTAATATAAATGATGGAGCACAACAGTGTGTTTAATTGCTTACGCTGGTCAACAAGCATGGTTTTGCTGGATGGCCCAGGAACCATGTTGTTGATAAGCTCTTGCTTTTTTTCCACAAGGTAGTGCAATGATGAACTAAAAGTGTACAGAAAACCACACTCGAGTTGTTATGAGTGACCCATTAACTCATTTTTTAACACTTCTACCACACACGCAGTGGTCAGTGGAAAACTAGGACTCTGCCAAAAAAACATTAGTCTTTTTCATAGTAAAAATGCCTTAAATGCTAGTCACACTTGCATTATTTATTGTTAATATCAAGACTTTTTTCCCAGATAATATATCCTGAATATTTTATACTCCTTTGGCAAATTGTTTTACTTGTTTTAAGCCTAAATCTAACAGAATTTAGTAGGGAAAAATTATGATTATAAAAGGTATAAGAAAACCTAATTTCCAAGAATATGTCTGGATATTTCCAGACATATTAAAGGGATAAAGGGATAGTTCACCCTAAAGCAAAAGCTGTCATTCCAAACCTGCATAAATTTATTTCATATTTTGAACATATTTTGAAAAATACTGGTAATAAAAGAGTTTATGTTTCCCATTGACTTTCTATAGTATGTCTTCCCCCATTATAGAACTCAGTGGGGACCAACAACATTCAACATTTTTTAAAATATCTTTTTTAGTGTTCAAGATGAGAATTGAACTTTCAGGGTGAGTAAATGATGACAAAATCTTCAATTTTGAGTGGACTATTTCCTTAAGTCAGTGAATCAAGTCTAAGATTTGAATACGAGATTAAGTTTGCAATATTCTGAAATCCCTAACTGAACTTGCTATTATTAATGTACTTTTAGGTTTACTCGTTTCACCCTGCAAGCTTCTAAAATAAGGTCTTTTAGTAGATACAGTGACAATCTGTTTTGTTCTCTTGCATTGTATTTACCTGTACGCTTGTAGACTTATAATTTATTTCTTGCAGAGTGTGGCTCTACCAAAAGACATGATTTACTGTATCTGTTGCTTTTCAGAAGGATGCATTTAATCTAAATGACTGTTATAGTGCAGATATCAGTGAGAATCTGTTCCCTTTCAGTCAGTCACTATGATGTTATGTCAGTGGCTGACGTGATGGAATCCCGCCTGGGAGACCACTTGACTCTGATCTTTGGAGAAAAAGCCAATGACAATTGGCCAGTGGTTTTTGCATGCATAGCCACTCCCCCATACATACGGGTAAATAAGATGGCGGTGTGCAAACCACCATTAGGTTTCTGCTGAGGAGCCCATCTCTTGCGAAGTGCGAGAACAAATGAAGAAAAGTATTACCTGCTATTCGGGATCCTCGGTTGGAGCGTTCCTGCAGTCCAGCGGAGACTGCACTGGGTGCACAATTGTGTGTGCGGTCCTCCCCTTGGAAGTCCCAGCCTAAAAGAGCAAATGTTTTACAGTTACATGATCATGAAGCACCCCACCACGGCGGCTGCTCAGAAAGAATCTGAGGCGGAGCTGGCGACCATGCTCCTCCGTGCAGCCAAGAGCATCAGGCTAGAGGTGAATCTCCCACTGACCCCCAAACGCTCAAGGCTGGAAGATTGGTTTTTGGGCTCCGGGCGTGACTCCCAGCCACGCTCGGCCCCAGTACCTTTCTTCCCAGAGGTTCATGAGGAGCTCACCAAATCATGGAAGACACCGTATACATCTAGGGGGTGGTTGAGCTCCTCCCTCCTCACTACCATCAATGGCAGAGTGGCCAGGGGGTACGTGGAGATCCCCCAGGCAAAGCGTGCAGTAGCAGTGCACTTGTGCCCTGGAGGAATCGCCCACGTCTCCCGTCCAAAGCCTTTAAGCTGACGACAGCTCTTCCCAGTGCGACTTGCTGGTTGATCAGCACGATCCCACTCCGCTATGCGATTCAGTTTACCCAGCGCCCACCCAGGTTCACAGGTGTCCATTTCACCTCCGTTCTTGCAGAGATGAATGCTTCTGTCCTGCCTGCGGAGATCGCCGTCCTGCTGGCGAAGGACGCAATCGAATATGTCCCTCCAGCCGAGATTAATTCGGGGTTTTACAGCCCGTTTCATCATACCCAAGAACGGTGGGTTAAGGCCAATCCTGGATCTGTTTGTCCTGAATCAATCCCTTCATCGGCTTCCGTTTAGGATTTAGACACCGAAGCTTATCCTGGCTTTGGAGGAAGTCTGGACGACTGGCTAATTTCAGCCCACTTGAAGGATCAGTTGTGTGAACACAGGGACGTGGTGCTTCAGCATCTCAACCTATTTGGGCTTTGGGTCAACAGACATTTTTTCCCACCGTATTCCCCTCACTTTAGTATGACCTCTTCCACACAGGATCCTGTGTGCTCCGACCCCAACTCCTGCTTCTGCTAAGCGTTTACTGGCCTCCAGAGCATTGGGATGGTTACGTTTGAGCTTCCATTTGCCCTGACATGCTGTCCAGTCGCAGCCTGTCTGCATTTGGGCCTCCTACGTGACGCAGGTCTTAAGGTTGTGGCATTTTCCATAGGGACCGTAGAAAAATGTAAAATCTTCTTTCCCTCATTCAGGGCGTTATAAAGTAACAAGACGTTACTAAAGGTGACTTTTACAAGTGAGCCAAAGACTCATGGGAACTGTAGTCCACATGCAGGCTTAAACTGCACTGGGCTGATGGGTAATGGAGCTGCGACTAAATCCTATACATTGTGTGACTGAATCGGATGCTTATGCATCGTTTGTGTGTGTAATGAGTCGTTTTGCGAGTGTTTAGTTGCTCATGCTGATTACCCTCCCCCAGCTCTGACCTGCATCCATTCCTGTGGTTGCCGAGGCAACAGCAGAGAGAAAAGAATAGAGTACAGAGTATTTTAGCTATAGAATTTTGTATGAAATCTGTGTTTCCTTCCCAACTGTTGTCAAGGAAATGGATTACGCCGTTTCCCTGCAGAGCATGTTTTTAATAGGGTGTTAAAAACCTCCCCAAGCTAGTGTTGATTTGTCAGCACTCGTCAGTGGTGCAGTCATTGACAGCTTTACCTGCCAGCAATACAAAATACTGAACATGACCTTATCCAAGAGGTACGACAATCAAAACTCTATTTATAAACATGCTCATAATGGTTCTTATTAATTAATAATTGCTCCCAGTTCTGCATTTTCTTGCAGAAGTTCCACTGGATTCAAAAGTGCATTAGCATAAAATTGTTTTGGTTATAATATTGTTGAACCCCAGTTATTGTAAAGGCAGGAATGCGTGGCCTTCTGCACAAGCTCACCTGCACAGGTGCAAACACTATGCGAAAAATGTCACATGTAAGGATTTTTTTATTGAATATATAGCTTTTATATTGGCTTAAGCTACACATGATTGTGTTTAAAACCTCACATTAGCCAGATCTGTTTTTGGAAAGTATAATGCACCTTTTTCAGACACGGAAAGAAGTAAGGCTTATTAATATCATATATACTGTTCACACACTGCCATCCAAAAGGCCTTAATAGTTTTATTCTGCAATAATGCATTAAACTGATCAAAGATTACAGTTAAGACATTTACAATGATAAAACATTAGGGCTGTCATTTGATTTTCAAAATTGATCTAATTAATTAAATTCAAAAGAACATTTAAAGCCGTTTTTGTTGCATGAGAAATACATGTAATAAATAATATTGGGAACACCAATTAAAAATAATTTTAATATTTCACTATATTCATATTCGAGTGTTGTCTCCTCGATCCCTTTTCAGTCTTTTTTTACAAAGCAAAATGACAAATAAGCTTCCCAAACACTTGCCACATCTGTTATTGGTCAGTCAAACAGATAACCCCACCCCAAACTCACTGCATTGCTTGAGCCAATGTTGTCTCTGCACATTAATCTGCGATTCATTTTTTTTAACATGCAAAAAAATTGCACCCATCACCTTAAAGTGTTTTAGTCCAGTCAGCAGTTCATTACTATGTAATTTTCTGCCTCTAGCAAAAGCATCTCCGGATGAATGGGACATCTGGATGATCCACAAAGACACACACTCCCTTTTTCTCTGGTCTCTGTAGGATGAAGCTTCTGAAAGGCCTTCAGATACAATTAATATTAGATGGAGGTCTGCTGCTTCCTTCTGATGTGTTGGGCTTGTAAAGTTTCTCTTTGCTTGAATGTTATTGCCTCTCTTTTTCTTCAACTAAAGAATATATATAAGACAGACTGCAGTGTGTAGTGGCTTGTTCCCTCTGTGCTAGGAAGAGCATGAATACGGCACAGGCCTGAAACATTGATTTCTAACCAGAATCATTTTAAAAGTAAAAATTTAAACAATACATTCAGTCTGAAAGAGCCAGGCAACAGAATTTCCTTTGGAGCAAGTTAAGTGCCAGAGAAATGATAGCGGTACCTCACTTTAGGACTTCAGGGAGTTTTGAGATGAGCAATTTAGCGTCATGGCGCCGGTCATCTATCTTACTCTGAACTTGCTATGAGAGTTCGAGATGACGTTGTTTCAGGAGCTGTATATCTTTCACCTTCACACTGCTTGAACGATACAACATTCACACTGTAGTATTATTTTAGTATATTGCATTTTGATGTTAAAAGAAATTTGACGTTTTATTGTGGACACTTCTCTACTTGGAGATTTTTTTAGAGAAGGTTTGGTGGTGGTTGATGAGAATTGGTTGTGGCAGTTGTCGCAAATAAATGTGTACGTAAAGACCAATGTGAGTGCAGGCTAGTGGGGAGGGGCGACTATCGTACCCGACCTTGGTTCACAGCAACCGTGCCTAGTGTGAGTACACCCTTAATCATGATTTATTGCAAGTTTTTAAGTATATATCTGTGTAATGTGTATATTTGTTATGTATATATACATATAAACAAACGCATACATATATTTAAGAGAAAGACGTTAAATATAATATAAAATGTAAATATTTTCAAGATATACACTGTATGTTTGTGTCTTTATATATACATAATAAATATGTACATTACACATCCATGTGTTATGTAAACAAAGACTTTTATTTTGGATGCGATTAATCGTTGAACTGCATTAGTTCAAACACAAATGTTTTGTATTGTTTTTGGTTAACTATCCTTATAACATTAGTGGATTGCTTACAAAACTATTTCTGTGGTGTACTAATAATGTTCAGCACATCTGCATTCAGACAGTGATTCACAAAAATGCATTAAAAAGGGAAATAATCTGCATTTTTGTGAATAATTGTCTGAATGCAGATGCGCTAAACAATGAACAGTTGCATTGATTTAAATACCTTTAATATTGTTAAGCATTTTATCTAAATAGGTATTATGTTGCTTGCACTTTTACATTTAAATGCATCATTTATATGCATAAATGAATTCGCTGTTCCACACTGCTTCTGCTGTATGCCTTATGTATACTGTGAAAAGTTTCCAAATTGTCATTATGCATCGAATACTCATATTTTAAGAATGAAATCTTCAAAATGCAAGGTCCTCAAATCGACCTTTGTTTTGCAAATGAACTGGAATTAACTGTAAAAGAAAATTTTTTTTCTTATCCCGTTATTTGACCGAACTGCTAAGAGTTCAGACGTTTTTACACAAGCTTGGATTAAATGTGTATTCATTTCCAAGATGCTACGTTAATTTCGCTTGCTGAATTAAACATGCAGTGTAATGTGGCAGCAATGAAGCATAATACTCTTACAAACGTTTATCTTTGCATAATGCATACTGTGCTATTATATAAAAAATAGCAGGTAGTACTGTATGCAGTGTGCAGCAAGCAGTGTGCTTCCAGCAGGTCTGTGCTATGACTGATTAGTAATGTCTTGGGACACCGGCAATCAATCTAACTCTACTCGGCATGCCAGTATTCTGGTCTGGATTGTATTGCTGTGAATGGAGCAGATGCTAGTGCTCAGAAGTGATTTCATCAGCTATATATTATACTTGAGTGGGATCATCAAGGTTATCCAGCGTTGTGGAGTGATCACAGAGTGCATTATCTTTCAGCGTGTTTTCATTCACCTTATGTTTGCATGTGAGTTCTGTGTTTTGGTAGATGGGGGGATCACATGGGGGGAATTAGATACTATTTATCCTATGAGGAAAGCCTCATCAGTGTGTTTGTTAGGAATAGTGTGTTTTTTCAGATCTCTGGCCCTGTTGGATAGGAGGTTGATTGGTCTAATTGGAGTAACTGAAAGGTCATTAAAGGTGAAACCCAGCATGAAATAGCAGTTGCTTAATAGTGCTCTCTGTGTGTGTGTGTGTGTGAGAGAGAGAGAGAATGGGAAAGACAGCATGTGTTTTTTGCACCTGTGCACATCAGGTTGTGGATTGTTGATTTGAATAATGTTTGAAGGGCTTGTAGATCTCCTGATTGGGTTACTCGTGTGATCTGAAGAGGGCAATTTTTTAAATTAGAGCAAATTGTCTCTTATGCCTTATTTATTATGTGTCCATTAAAACTTGATGGATTCTGTCCAAGCATCATAATAAAAACAATAAGAATAAATTATCACCAATTTGGGTATTATTATTATTATTATTATTTGTGACAGTAGACTACAAAACCAGGCATAAGTGTCACGGGTATACTTGTAGAAATAACCAAAAATACACTGTATAGGTCAAAATTATTATAATGTTTTTTTATTGCAAACATCATTAGGATATAGATTTCCATGAAGATAGCTAATTTTTGATTAGTAATATGCATTGCGAGAACTTATATTTGCATCCTCAGATTCCAACTTTTTAAAATAGTTGTCTCTTGACCATATATTTTCCTATCCTAACAAACTATAATGTACATCCATGGAAAGCTTATTTATTTAGCTTTTAGATAATTACAAAAAAACTGACTTCCAGGGTCCAGGGTCACATTTGTTTATTTGATTCTTTTAATACTACTTTACCAGGTCTCATTTTTGCAGTAGAAATAGTCAGACATACACTGTATGGGTCTAATTATTGATTTATTATGATGATTATTATAATATTTTATATTCATTATGATTATTATTATTATTATTTGTTTGATTCTTTTGTTACTACTTACGGTGAACCTAATTCCAAAGTAGTCCAAATTATTACACTTTTAGACTATTTTATTTTATTTTTATTTTACTAGGCAATTTTATTATTATTATTTGTGCTTACAATTATTAGTGTATATTTTGTAACTAAAAGAACGTTATTGTAGAACCTTTATGGTAGTAAAAATTATATGACTTTTAACTTTTTTCTTTCTTTCTCTTTCTCTGTGTACTGTAGGGTAGTAATGTTGTGGAGGACCAGGACCTGCTAGAGATCGGGATTTTAAACTCTGCCCACAGACAGCGACTTCTTCAGGCTATTCGCCTGCTGCCCAGGGTGAGTACAGACATCGGGGACGTCCTAGGGCTCCCACGGGATGCTTTCGGCTCCAAAAATATCAGCTAACAATGCGTTTGGAAGCAAATTTGTAATTAAAAAAAAATTCTACATTCCCTCAGGATTTTCTTTCTGCCATGAAAACAATGAAGCATTCTGAGCGACTGCAAATAGTAACCAGTGACTGCGAAGCTCTAAAGATGAGATACTCTGGCTTCATTTCTCGGTTATTGCAAATGTAATGGCTCGCTCGTAAAAGGTTGATACGTTACGGTCAGACAATCCTGATGGGAGCATCTCGGACACACAAAGACACTGAACTGTAATGAAATGTAGCCAATCATTGAAATTCTGCATGTGATACATGTGTGTGTCACGGATTTCATTACCAAATGAGGTTTCATGGTATCCACATTTATCACACACACACTTCCCAGGGTGCACCCTCCCCCAAGAATAGTCAATTTAAGCCCCCCCCTAGAGAAATCCAGCAAAGATTCTGGCATTGAGTGTGTGC
>JAUCMU010000080.1:9119758-9129787 GCA_032275025.1 Enteromius treurensis | reverse complement strand
AATCCAGCAAAGCTTCTGGCTTTGAGTGTTTTTGTATGTGCAGGAGACCCGACATCAAATAAATCTCACTTGTGTCCCAAACAACCTTGCACTCCCTTTCTCCTTCACAATCTCTGAAAGGACACTGCAGAGGGGAATGGTTGTGTTGTGATAAGATGAAAAGGACACAATTACACACACACACACACTGCAAACCCGCTTTAATTCAAACAGAAAGGGGTGAGTTTAAAGGGATAGTTCAGCCAAAAATGACAAATCTGTCATCTTTACTCATCTTCAATTGGATAAAAACCTGTGTGACTTGATTTGCCTGTAGAACACAAGAAAAGTTACTTTGAAGAATGTTCTTGCTGCTCTTGTTCATATATTAAAAAAGTCAACGAATGGAGTGCATGGATTTGGGCTGCAAACAACCCTCCAGAAAATGTGTGCTGAAGCCATTTAATAGCTTTTTAGGAGAAAAAAAGAACCAAATCACAAGTCACTATGATTTTCAACTTTTCTGCGGCTTGCTTAACGGATCGGCTGTCCATTAGGTTACATTATGTGGAAAACTAAAGGATGAGAGAACTTTCATTTTCAGGTTCGAAATGAAAATGACTGCTTTAAAAAGAAGTTGAGTACAGGAAATGGTATGTGTGTGTGAGAGAGCGATATGAGGGCTCACTATGAAAAGAGAAAAACTCAACTTTTCATCTGCAGTCAGCGCTTTCAAACTCTGTTTTAGCTGATAGCTTCTCTCGGTCCGCATTTACATTTATGCATTTGGCAGATGCTTTCATCCAAGGCTTGTGTGTTCTATATATATATTCTTTTATCAGTAAATACGTGAATGATTGCCTAGGAATAAAACACACAATTTTGTTTTGTTAGCTTGTCTGTCTCCTATTTATCGGCTAGACCAGCGCCAAATCAATATGGACCAGAATGGAAATTCAGCCTAGCAGTCCAAGCAGGTGTTTCCAGCACAGAATAACAACATTTCCTGTAGCTAAACCCAAACTACGTCCAGCCTCTGGTTTTGTTACTGATGTGGTAGTTTACCAGTTGTTTCTATGTTTAAGGTGCGGCCCATTGGTTACGATGGAAATAACCCCACCTCAGTGGCAGAATGGCTGGAGTCTCTGGAGCTGGGAGACTATACCAAGTCTTTCCTCATCAACGGCTACACCTCCATGGAGCTGGTCAAGAAGATCTGGGAGATCGAGCTCATTAACGTAAGTCTGGCTTACCTCACTTCATGTCTTCTGAAGTTTTGATCAAATTCATTTGAGTTTTAATTGTAAGGGAAACCTGGTAATATTATGAAAATAAAATTAAAAAAGTGTAAATTGGGTATAAATATTAAATAAATGTATTGATAATATAATCAAGTGCTGTTAACTTGATAAATCATGATTAATTGCATACAAAAGAAGCATTTTTTGTTTACATAATAAATGCGTGTAGACGCTGTGGATATGTATATTTTTGTATATATAAATACACACATGCCTGTATATATTTATAAAAAATGTTACGTTTCTATATTAAAAATATTTATATATAATATATGAATTAATATAAATAAATGCACATAAATGTGTGTGTCTTTATTTATACATAATAAATATACACATTACACACACAGTATTAACTCAACAAAAACTTTTATTATGGATGCAAGTAATCGTTTGACAACACTCAATGTTATATAATAATATTTTAATGGCTATTATTTTAAAGTGTAAACATATAAATATATATATTTTATAAAAGTATGTGTGAATCCTGCATTTATGTGCACACACACACACACATACTTGTTTAGCCATATATTCTGTTACTGTTGTGTTAGTGCTGTTGGAATAAAGCTGTCTTTTGAAACAAGATTTGCTAGAGGACCTTTGAAATGACATCCAGAGGTTGAGACGTCATCCTGAATCATCCTATTGGTCGATTTGTCTTAATAGAGTTTGGGTTAGCTCTGAATCTTGCCTTTAATTGTGTTTGTTTGATAAACAATCCTGTCCGATCTGTCTTGCTTTCGACTGCAGCGAAACCGCACGTAATAGTAGCGTCTCTGGTGTGACACTGACCAGAAGAAATTTTTCTATAACTTGATCTGAGCGCAGCCAGCATGTATGGGAAATATTGGAACATAGCAAATATCCGCACATTGTTATTAACGCAACCTATCAAGCAAATTAAGGCATTTGTTAAAATTGCAATTCAATAGTTATTCCTGCAGCCCATGTGGTTGTGAATGCTTGATGGCTTTTTTCCCCTCGTGTTTGATGAAGATAAACGGGATGTTTGATGACAGTGAGCTCACGTGGTGTGTTGCTTTAACAGATATGGTGTTAAATGACTCTAATTACAGCCTCACGTATGCTAATTTCAATCACTTTCAGCCGAGGGAGTGAAACGGAGAGAAGGAACGAGCAGATTATATAATAATGTGGGATGTGATTTCTTTAGCTCTTGAAAAAGAAAAAAATACACACACACACACCCACTCGCTGTGGAAAGTAACTGGAGTGCTGCAGTGGGAATAAACACACGGTTTGGCCACAAGAGGGAGACAGAGTTAGGGAAAATCGTGTTTTTATAGGTTTGAATGAATTAATTTAGCAAATAATATTGTTGGAGGTATTATAATTTTTTGCGTTTGCCATCGTGACCATGTGACTGTGGTAAAACACTCTATTACAGTATGCTTGTGTGTGTTTTGTATTAACTAATGCTAAATGGTAAAAGACACATAATTCATATGGACAATACTATTAAATATAGCCTCTTCAGCACATTCTTTAAAATGTCTCCTGTTGTGTTTAAATAAAAGTCATAGGTTTGCAATGACACGTGGGTGCGTAAATTAAGACGTAAAATAATTATTATCGCTTTAAAAATGATTCCTTTAACACAGGCTCACACTGTGAGAAAAGAGCGCAAAAGCAGGTGGATATGCAGAGAAGGATCGTCTTTGAGTGTGTGTGAGTGGTTTAGCTGTTCACGGAATGGGACGTTCTGAACTTCCCCTAATGAGCCTCGCTTCAGACAGATCACAGAGCGCCTCTGTCTCCCGGGTCGCTGTCCTGAACTCTCTGCTGTAAATGAGACTGAGAGAGACTCTCGGAGTGAAAGAGAAGACACTTTACACAGTGTAGTACACAGCTTCTGAAGCCAGGCTGAGGAAGGGCGAGAAAGCCTCTGAGGGAGACAGGACTGAACACTGCCTTGTTTTCGTCTTTCCTAGAGAATGTCATCCTTAAAATGAAACCTGGTGACCGATAGCACAGCAGCAGCGGTTTGGTTCAGAGATTGAGAAGCGACAGTGTGAAGAGAGGCAGGGGAGAAGAGAGAAAGAGCAGATTGAATCAGCTCAGCTCATAAACGCTCAGGGTAACAGATGCCAGGGCTGCTGGACAAGACAGTGACGACTTATTGCTGCTCACAATTACACAAGCACACTGTGGCTTAATAAGGTCAAAGTTCATTTTATACCTAATTATTCACCCAAGTATCTTCTGCTCACCAAGCCTGCATTTATTTGAAAGAAAACAGGAATATCACGAAATTTCCGTGCGACAGTTCTATCATAATTAATGGGATTTATTCCTTGAATAGCTAAACTGAATTGGCTTCACATTAACCTAATATGCACATTTTTGGCTTGTGAAAAGTTTCTTATTATCACCAGTGTTGTGATGTTTTTAGTTTTTATTTTCAGGATTCTTTTACGAATAGAATTCTGAAAAGAATAACGTTTAGTTGAAATAGAAATCTTTTGGAGCGTTAATGTCTTTACACATTTAAATTCAACTTCGCTGAATAAATGTATTTAATTTCTTTAGAAGAATAGAATAGAATTTTTGTTGTTTTGAACAACGAAAAACTGTTTAGCAGCTGATAAGGTTTTGGCATAATAGACAAGCATAAGTATGCAAATAAAAAATGAAATATAATAAACAAGAAGAGAGGTATTCCAGAAGGAAATATATACAGTGGTTAGTGCACAATATTGCGGCACAAACTGGAGCAAATTAAACAAGAATCTTATTAACCCCAAACATTTGAATGTACTAAATGTCCATGTATGACCACTAAATATCTAATATTATGTTATTTTTCATATTATTATATTTTTATTTGCTTACTCTGTATCATATGTCACTGCTGTTGCTTGAGTTTATGCATAGAGAATCAAATTCAATATGTCACCTGAATCAGTTTGATTTCATGATTGGATCAACTGAGACCAGTCCTTTATTCGTTTTATTCCAAAATCCCACTTCTCATTTGGACGTCATGAATGTTTGCAGCTTTTTCTCTAGCTGTAATACATCTTCTGTTCACTAGGTGGCTCCGTCGCTCAATTTTCAAGATGTACAATTCCAAATTGAAATACAGTATTGGTCTGACAAAGAATGTTTACTTTGCCATGGTATTGATAATATTACATTTACATTTGATATGTACTAAAAATATGAATACACGGAAACAGCAGAAGTACATTGTTTGAATGTGCAAGCTATTGGGGACACATGGCATCATTTTACTGTCAGTATCTGTGAACTGTAAAATGTCACTTGTGTCAGCCCTGTTTTCTTATTCTGAACACAAATTCATTTCTACATGGACCTGGCATGAATTATATGAGCAGAAATGACCAGTTTACACGTCAAATCTTTTGAAAAACAGGCTGGTGACTTCTGAATAGGGCTAGTTTCATTGTGAAATTGAGAAATGGCATCATTTGAGTTCTGACACAACGTTTTTCTCCTCCTGAAGGAGCAGCAGAGTAATTTAGTGTGACGTAAAGCAAACAGCCTCTTTAAACAAAGGCAGCTGATGTCAGTCGTCGAAGCTTTGGGGTTTGTATGATGCTTGTATGTCTCAATAGTGTCATTCCATGCATGTAAGAGCCTGTGTATGAGTGTGTATACAGCTCTTTAGTGAGTGGTAGGCTTGCGTGTGTGTGTCCGGCCTCAGGGTTACCACAGGCATTCATCTGATAATATTCATAACAGGGCTCAACATGCCTGCATTCCCAAGCAGCTCAGTGATTGCTCTCTCACACACATACAAACATGACCATCACTGGAAAAAAAAGAAAATCTTTTATGAAAATGGACTTGTAAATTGATTTTCATTGTGCTATAGTAATAGATTCATTATGTTCAATTCATATATATATATATATATATATATATATATATATACACACACGTTTTTAAGGAAGTTGTTTATGCTTCGGAAATATTATTGAAATTTATAATATTGTAATGTACTTTAAAATATATTTTATTCCTGTGGTGGCAAAGCTGAATTTTCAGCATCATTACTCTGGTCTTCAGTGTCACATGATCCTTCAGAAATCATTGTAACATGATGATTCATAAGCATTGATGAAAAAAGTTATTTTTTGGAACTGTGATTCAGGTATATTATTTATGAAATTGATACTTTTATTCAGCAAGAAAGCAATAAATGGATAAATAAATCATAGTAAAGACTTATATTATTAGAAAGGATTTCTATTTTGAATAAATGCTTATCTTATTTATCAAAGAGTCAAAAAAAAAAAAAAAATCACATCTTCCAAAAAAATATTAAAAAGCAGAACAGTGATAATAAATCAGCATATTAGAATGATTTCTGAAAGACTGGAGTAATGATGCTGTAAATCCAGTGCTGCGTCACAGAAATAAATTATATTTTAAATTAAATAAAAATTTAAAACATTAAAAATCGTACTGATCCCAGACTTTTGAATGTATTGATTGAATATCTAGATATTTGAATATCTATCGATTTATATACAATTATAAAATTTATTTTAATCTATTATATAAAATTTATTAGTATTAAAACAGTAATTTTACCTTTCTCACATTCATACGTTACATTCATTATTTCATATTAATTGACTTCTAATGACTTTGATTAAACATCATGAACTTAAGCTCCAAACGAAATGCGTCCAAACCAGTCTGGATTAGTTTTAAACCAAATGGATCATTTGGCCACTCAAGGATTTTTCTGGGGCTTTTTAAAGCATGCTTATAATAATAATAATGCTATTTTGATAGTTTTTTTTAACCAAACAAATGTCTGGTTTGAGTCATAGTGGTTTTCTGTTGGACCTTAAATCAGGTCAGTCTCCCTCGGTTTGCGTGAATGGTTTTGGATGCAAGAAAGAAACACGTAAAGTGCTTAAAATGACATTTTACGACTTGCACGGTCTGTATTTTTAGCGCAGCTCTGATTGTTACCATTGCATTTAATGTATTTAAATAGCGCTTGCTCTTACATGTCACATGCTGTGCCAAGTTGTGTTTCTCGGCAACGGCTGGTTTATGTTTGCCGTGCTCGGGCCGTGTTGGTAGGCGGTCAGAAGTCATTTAGCTCGTAATAATAGTTTAGCTCGGTTTTTTTGACAACTGTTACCCGGTTGCCATGACTGCTGGCGGTAGTTACCATAGAGACAGCTTGCGTGAAGTACAAATGATTCAAAACTGACGTGTTTGTGTGTGAGTAAGTGTGTAAGGGCATGTATCCTTTAAGTGTGCGTGGTCCGACACTTACGATTCGCAGACTGTGTGTGTGTGTGTTATAATGCGTTTCCTTGTCCTTTGTGTTGCATTCCTGTTTTCATTACTTCCTGTCACCTCTCCAAATGCACAGATTGCAAATTGTCTTTTCTTACACTAGCAGATGGCTACTGCCTTCGTTAACACAGCAGGCCCATCAAACACACACACACACACGGTTTCCCCGTTTTTTTGTTTTTTTTCTCTGTCTTTCTGTTTTTTCCTTTTGGCACCTGTATCACACTCCCTCACACCTCAACGATGATAAAACATTTGCTTTAATACCAAAAGACACATTGAGGGCTGTTCTGTATATGTAAGTGTGTGTTGTATATGTACGAGTGTGGGTGGGCAGGCATGTGGGTTCATGTGTTGAATTGATGCATACTGACACACATTTTTGGCCCATGACCATGCGAGTGTTGTTCTGGCGTTGGGGGTGAGTACAGATCCTGCTGATGGGTATCATGATGATCCAGTGGCCCCTCTCGCCACAGCAGCCCGTGAGAGGCCTGTTTCTTAAGGGCGGCCACCAAGCACCCTCATAAAAATAGATTAACCGTGACGTTCATGGAGGAGGCTTGGGTTTCAAACAGTAAAATGTATTTATTACATGGCTCGGTGGAATAAAGTATCCGATCGCAAATTCACCAATCAGAAACCAGTAGTGTCATGACCACCGAACTGTATAATGGACCATTATACAATACAACCGGGTATTTTTGTTTTGTTTTGTTTTGATTTTTAGCCATGTAACGAGTGTATCTGTTTTGTGTTAAAATTGTTTTGGATTTATTAAGCGATTTATATCATGAAAATGGCTTTATGCTGTTGTTTAAATGCTTATGCACACCAGGATGTATCTACTTATAGTAAAAAATATAGTAAAAATGTGCAATATTTTAATATATTATTACAGTTTTAAAACAACAGTTTATGGTTGGATATGTTTTAAAAATATAATTTATTCCTGTGATAGCAAAGTGAAATTTTCAGCAGCCATTACTTCAGTACTTAGGGTCACATGATCCTTCAGAAATCTTTCTTAAATGCTGATTTTAAAATGCTTTAAAATGCTGAATGCTTTTGGCGGATGCCTTCAATCTTGGGTAAAAATCCTGCATTCTTCAAGCTGATGTACTACGTATATCATTATTTTTCTTAGTTTTGCCAAATAAGCAGTAAATATCTAAAATCAAATCATTCATTGTGTGCAAAAAATAGAAATACAACACATCATAACTATATTTGGTAAAACCATTTGTTTTTAATGCCCCAAGTAGCCAACTTTTTAATTGTTGCAATGGATAATGTAAGCATTAGAGATATTCTAAGTAAGGAGATCTTATTAAAATAGTGGAAATTAAGATTGTGATGTCTAAACAGTGGAAAAAGACTCTTAAGCAATAAATATAAATATTGGTTGATTTATACCAGTAGATAATGACACAGAACTTTAATATTAGCCGATAACCGATAAATACAGATATTGTGAATGCACATTTTGATGCAAATATTTTTTGTGCTAGTGAGTCGAGGAATGAGCGCTGCTGCAGAATCTATTTCCGTCAGGCGTCTTTATATAACCTACAGTATACAGTATGTACTGTACATACATGCATATCCCTCACACATTTTGAATATGGAGAGCCATAACTGTCACCAGCCTTAAGATGTAAGACAGACCATAAGCCAATTGAATTAAGGCTATTTCCCGCTGTCCCAACAAACAACAACTTGAACGCTGGATTAGGTTGTTAATCCTTTTGG
This sequence comes from Enteromius treurensis, assembly GCA_032275025.1. Taxonomy (NCBI): domain Eukaryota; kingdom Metazoa; phylum Chordata; class Actinopteri; order Cypriniformes; family Cyprinidae; genus Enteromius; species Enteromius treurensis. Next base: position 9,121,442 of record JAUCMU010000080.1, on the reverse strand, counting down.
TGTTTGTTGGATGACAGTCATGTTTCCCAACAACAGCCAACTCTGAAACGTTGTCAGTCTGGCTTGAGATGTTTTAAAGAAGGTTTAATGAGAACAGGATGAATGTATCGCAATCTCACTGCAGTGTGCGGCAGCTGAGCTCTGGAACTCACGTTAAACAATGAAGCTTCGGAGAGAGAGAGAGAGAGAGAGAGAGAGAGGGAGGGGAAACAGATACGAGAGAGTGAGGCGGAGAAAGTAGAGTGAGTTAAGGACGTTCGGTCTCCCGTCTCACACTAGCGCTGCCTCACGAGCCAAGGAAACGGTCACCTGCACTGCTCTGCCGCTACGGCTCCTCGCTGGATCGGAGCAGGGTATCCATAGTAACCAGGCGAAGAGCGAGAAGAGGAGGGTGACGTGTTCAGACACAGAGCGTTGTTGCTGGAGTACAAACCTCTGCCGTTTAACAGCACGAGAAGAACAGAGAGTGAAAAAAATCCTTCATTCTCGTACAAATATGCGCGTAGCTTTTGTGCTTTGAGAGAGCCAGAGAGTTGAGGTGACTTGTCAAAGCTGGTCAGGACCCTCGCAGTGCTCTTGGATGTTTGGGGACGGAGGACTTGACTGCGCAGATGAGCGGCCAAACTCGGGGTAAGTCACTGGTGCCGGAGGAAGAGTGAAGCAGAAGGTGGATTAGAGGGGATTGTGCTGCCTCTAGTTTTATTTTAGATTAATGCACTGTTAAAGCTTTTGTTCTCCACTTGCTGCAGTACCAGCCTCTGCCTTTTCTCTTGCTTTTTCTGCTAAAACATGTAGTGCGTCTGTGAGTGAGTGGTCTGTCATCCCTAGCTACTGTGCACCGTACTGTAGTTTCTTTATTACTTTGGTGATTTTACGCATCACGCTTGGTTATACGCTGCTCGGTTCGTGTGATGAGTGTATGTGCACATGCAGTGGTGTGTGTGGTAGTTTGAGTTTGTGTATGTGGTCCGTTTACATTTCAAATAGTTTTGGACAGTTAGTTATGGACTTTTTTTATTCCGCAGGACATGTCGGTTTCTTAGGTGAATAGTTTTGAGCACATATCAATTGAGCTACAATTGAGGAAATTTGTAGTTTAAAAAAATTATCTGTCACTCTAAACGAACAATTAAAATAGAATAGTCAAGGGAATTTTTTTTAACCGTATAGTGGCAGTTATCGGCCGATATTAGATTTGTTAATTTTTTGGTCACATTTTTCACTTTTTTTTCATCAACCGATATTGAGTATTTTATTGTGTATGCTGCTTTTGCCCGATATTCAATTTATATTATGTTTGCTGTCATCTAAGTGTCCTTTAAAATTAATCTTTAAGATGACTAGGAATTAATGTAAAAAAATGTCGATTTATTATAAATTATTTTTTGTTTATTGTGGTTTTTGTGGTATTTATAAATCAGTGTATTTTATATGTATTTATATTATTTTATAAAGGATATATGTACATATATTTTTTGACTTTTAATCAAGTATTTTATATTTAGTTTAAATATTATGTGTGTGTGTGTGTGTGTATATATTTATTTTTACATATTTTTATGTTTATTTTATTTGTAATTTAAAAATCCAAATATAGTTAATGTATTTTGAAATAAACAAATTATTATGAATTTATATATACATACAGTATATATAATTTATGAATGTATATCTGTCTATATAT
>JAUCMU010000080.1:9099364-9111909 GCA_032275025.1 Enteromius treurensis | reverse complement strand
TCGTCTCTCTTTCTGTATACTACACACTTGTTTTTTTATTGCATTGTCCCTCTTTGCACTGTTTTGCCTTGGTTTTTGGTATTTTTTGCACTGTCTTTTGTACCCTTACCCATAAAACAACATGTATCTATGTATAACACCATGTGAGCGAGTAGGTTGTGCATAAGCGGGTGAGTTGACCTTACAAACCATCCCTTCTGTACTACTCTCGTCTCTCTTTCTGTATACTACACACTTGTTTTTTTATTGCATTGTCCCTCTTTGCACTGTTTTGCCTTGGTTTTTTGCACTTATGTAAACTAATTTTGGATAATATTTTGTAAAATATTATTTTCTAGGGTTCACTTGTTTTCAGGATTGACTCAAAATAAAAATAAAAAACACATTTTAAAACAGTTTTTTTCAGTCACCCAACATTCTTTCTATTCTTTCACAGTCTGCCTTACCTGTCACTTTCACTAATGGCCCATTAGGGGAGGGGACTTTGTCTCTTCAGGTGAATACTGAATATTAATGGGCCATTGCCACTCCCCCGCATACTGGCTTTCAGCCTCAAAACATGTCTTATAAAATTTAAAACACTATATTGTTTTCTGTGAATAAGTAATTGAAATGATTTTCACATCATTCTGAAGTAAATATTCTAGCATAAACGGATGGTTACTCTAAATTCCTATTCAGGACCAGTTACTATGGCTTGGATGGCCTTATTTTAGCTAGTTTTATTTTCACAAAACTTAGTAACCACGCATAATATTTTTTTTCTAAAAAATGCAAACATGTACATCCATCCTGGTCACATATTATTGTAGCACAGTTTCTGCTGTATACAAAAACAATTTTATGTTGGTCAATAGTGTGTTATAAGTAGCTGAAATAACCACAAATATCAGAGCATGTCCAAACATCTCAAGGACCCCAAAATCACCTCTGACCCCAGAGGGTTAAAGTACGTCGATGTCAACAGTTTGTGCGCGTCTGGTGTGGAGATTACACTCCTGCCGCTGGACCGCTGAGGTTAATCCCCCTTCAGACCTGCTTCCTGCTCACTTTCTCTAATCTAATGGGATTAACTGTCATTTTACATCCAACACTGCAGCAATTACACCCACAGAAAAGAAGAGACTTCGCAATGCTCCATTACTCATGAAACGGCTGAATGTTTTTAACAGCACTTCAATTATTGTGTGAAAATGTCAATGGTCTCTCTGGTGGGTGCTGCCCTCTTTTTACAGAGCGCCCAAATCTTTTACACACTCGCTGATTTTCTTTGTCCAGTGAATGCACAATGAGGGTCTGCCTGATTAGGTGTCAAATAGACCTAACTGGCTGGCAGATAAACAAACTAATTCGACTGCATTCATTTGTCGCAATTTTATTCAGCTGCACTTTATTGTCCTGTAATGCAGTTGAGTGCTTTTCAATCAGAGTTTACAAACTAACAGCTTTCATTCTTTGCCCTTTAGACTGTCTTCCTGCAGTTTTTATTAATAGGGTCAGATTTGCGCATTAAAATAGTACTGGATTTACTAAACATGCACCGTGAACAATTACAGTAGCACTGAAAATGTGTGAACGCAGTCAGTTTTGCACCTGACCTTACTGAATATCCATTTGTAGGAGTTTCCCTTTCAGACGCAAACATTTACGGGGGCGTGGTTTACTAGGGTTTGCGCTCATCAAATTACTTGTGATTGCGCTATTATTTAACGCCCCCAAAAATACAGTGGCATAAGCAGATATGTAAATGAGATAATTTAATTTCAGCATTGTCAGTAAATCAGTGGTAGAAATGTCCACACCCGTCAGCGCTGTTTTAGAATTGCGCTCTAGCACTAACTTGCCCTGTTTAGTACATCTGGTCCCTAGTATTTACTTTGTAGGCAAATTATAGACTGAAAGAACATATTACAGCAAAACTATTTGCTACAAAAAATGTATATACCATTACAGTACATTATTATTGTGCAATAACTTTCCATTTTTAAATGTTCAGTTTTAATTTGTTTAGAATTATGTAGACTGCTTTTATCATTATTTTTATTAATTTTTAAATGTTTTTTTTTAGTTTTTAGTTCAATATTTTAGTTCAACTTTTAGTTATATTTTTATTTAGTCTTTCAGCTTTGTTTCAATGTATTACAAAAGAATTCTTAATAGTGTTTCAACAGAGATATACCACCTACCGTACCTCTTTGTCGTGTACCGTTAGCATTGTTATGCAGGATTAGCATCTAGTTAATGAATTAAGTTTGTTATCACTAGGCTTTATGAACTGTTAGAAGAGATTCATTTTGCTCAGGTTTATGCTGGAGTGACATCTTTATTTTTAGGTTTATAGACCGTTACCAAAAAAGAACCGTTACAGGAAAAGTGGAAAGAAAACTAAGTCTTTTTCAATGAGCTTGGAGTCAGTATTAGCTCAAGTTATACAAAAATTCCTGAAAATCTGACAGAAACCTTTGCCGTACTGTTTTTAGCGCACTATGAATCCCAATGCTACGTTCAGAGCTTAGAGTTAGAATGTGAATCAGGATGCAGCTCTGGTGCTCTTCCACTGCAGTCAGCATACTGTACCCAGCGGTGCGGTTATGTTCGCGAGCAGTCGCAGTGATTAAAACACATGGCTGCTTCTCTTTATCACCCCTGCTGCATGTGTAATGCGAGACTTATGCGTATCATCGGAGCGCGGCTCGTGTGATAGAGCCGTCCAGTCTGTACAGTATTTTTCAATGGCATGTTGCATCTCCACTGCAGCCCGCTCTGCACATTTGCATTTAAATTACATTCAATCTCCTCTGCTTTTTACCTTCATGCAGCAAGGCAGCGCTGAACCTTACACACTCAGCATCCTCTCTTTTTTTTCTTTTTCTCCTGTTTTTTTCTCCTTTTATTTGTCCGTTTCCTGCTGCAATGGCATCCAAGCGAGAATATAAACAGCTCTTATTAACTTCTGCATATGTGTATTCAGATTTAAAGACCTACTGATGCACACTGTCTGCAAAAACAGCATGAGCATTTTTACATTAAAATTATTTGGCATTTTTAAATAAATTTAGAAAAATCAACAAAAATACAAATACTAAAATTAGATGCTAGATGTATCCATCACATTATAATATACAGTATGAAAAATTCACATTAATTTAGATTTGCTAAAGATTACATTTCACAGTATTATTAAGTTATTTTTGTTTTAGGTTGTTTTTTTATAAATGTTGACTTTGAATGTTAAATGGAAAGGTAATCTGAATATAAAAAGGGGAAATGTGCATTCACAATGAAATATATATATAGTAGGCTTTCTGTCAACAACAAAATATGTAATTAAATTAAATATACGGTACTGACTGTATTATTTATTTTTAGTATTTTAGACTAAATGCATATTAATTTGTGTATTCAATGGTGTGAAAAAGACAGAGAAATATATTTTTGAACATTTTTATAAAATTCTATAAAATGAGAGAATATTAAATTTTAGATACATAGATTTTGCATACTGTAAATATACATTTTTATTCGGTAGATAGATGGATAGATAGATAGAAAGAAAGAAAGATGAACTGAGCAGGAATAGCCTTGGCCAGAATAACCTACAAAGTGGACTTAATGTCCATAGTCAAAAGCACAAGTCTGCCTACTTTAGACAAGCATAGCTGTTTGTTTGTGTACTTCATTTCTAATATGAAACCTCCAGGCACGTCGAAATCACATTTTGTGTGGTTTGCTCTCCCAAACTGGCAAATTATCTCAAGCAGACTGTCTAATTTCAGCGAGCACGCATCCTGCTGTAGTCCTGAAGGGTTTTCCATCCAGTTCCAGTGTCTGTTGCCCTAACCACCTGTAATCTGGCCAGCGTGGGCCTGAGGGAGAGCGTCTGCTGGCTGCTTCACACTGGCTTGTTTGTGGCATCTCCAGAGGGTTTAAACAGGGTTAATGAGCCTCTGGTGCACACAATCCTAAACCTCCTTACACAAATCGATTTTAGACGTGATGCGCTTTAAAGAGAAACACAGGGGATCATTAACCCAAAGCAGGAAAATGTGTGGCTCCCGTAAGAAGTACTGGCCATGAAGATGGAAGCATTTTAGCCGGTATGAACAACTGTTTAGCCTGCAAACAATTTTTTTCTTGGATTGAGAAAAATAACAGAATCTAAATATATATATACACCCTTCTTTCACACACAGAAATAAATGAAGAATTTCAGTATTCTGTATTTTTTAGTAAATTTAAGTAAATCAAAAGTAAAAAAATAAAAAATAATAATAATAATATTTTAAATGGTCTTAGGTGTAGAAAAGTGAAGTAAATTAATAAAATGTAGAAAAATTACAATTTATTATAATAAAAAAATATATATATTATGTATCATCTGCTCTAAAATATTGAATTTGCTAAATACACAGCTCTCCCTGCAATTAATAATTTCAAAACACAAGTTAGTCTGAATTAATTGAGTTCATTCATTTACCAATATGTGGGGAGATTAGTGTCAAAAGAATTGTGGGAAATCTTCATCCAGCGGTTATAAATTGAAAAGGTCACGGAAGAGTCCTGCTCCTTTTATCTGTAGGTCATAATCTCAGCATTGGATTGTCAGTTCCCGACACTATGTCGTAATTGAAAACCGTGATTTGTGCAGAAAGGAAATAGCCTCCCATTGATTAGATTTTCCAGGATAAAATAGTGGCGATCATTATAAATGAAGCTAGAGAAGATTGTTGCTATAGGGACAGGAATGATGCGGCCAATGAGAAGCTACCATGTGTGTTGTGACTAAAGCAGCTTTTTAAAATGCATTTGATGCCTCTGCGCAACCTGGTTTAAAGTAATGGCTTAAATGAGTGACAGAACGGTGTTTATGTATGCTCATTAATTGGGTGGAGTAATTCCCTGTTCGAGATTGCGGTATTTTTTATACAGTAGTATGGGTGTGTGTGTGTGCGTGTAAGAGAAAGAGAGAGAGAGAAAGAAATGGGGCAGGATGAAAAAGGAGGAGGCTTATAGATGTTATTGATCTTTTTGTGTTTGTGGTCTTTTTCTGTGTGTGTGTTCTTTAAGTTTCATCAGATTGACCGGGTTTAGTGACTATCATTTACTATTATTATACCGCTGATGCACCTCAGCCAGTAAAACAACAGCTCCTGTGGACAAAAAAGTTGCATAGAACAGACACATAAAACAAAAAACGGCAGCATGATTTATTTGCACTTGATGTCTGTGTGGTTTTAGCACCCGATTCACTGAAGGAATTAATGGAGAGAAGGCGCTCTGCAGAGTGAAATACTGCAGAGTATATGGTTAAAATCTGCAAATGCATTGCAAACCAAATAGTAGTTAATATTTTTCCATTATAATGATCCAAAAAACGCTAAACACTTTATTACAATATTTGTACACTAAACATTTTATTTTATTTTATTTTTTTTTATTATTTTTTTTAATTGCAGAGTAATTTAATTTACAGGAGTAAATGCACAACACTCACTTTTCTTGTCTCTTTCTCTCTTTCAGGTACTTAAAATTAATTTGATTGGCCACAGGAAAAGAATACTAGCTTCACTTGGAGATCGACTGCACGAAGACCCTCCACAGAAACCACCACGGGCCATCTCCCTAAGGGTGAGAACAAATCCTCCTCTTTCTCAAACAAAATCTCCCCTCACACCATGTCTGCTATGTTTTTACTCGACTACAGTAGCAATCACGAATGTAACGTTCATCCTAAATGTCACCCATTATGCTGTATCTTATGTTTGTGCGTATGTATGTGTGTACAGAGAAATGTCACTTTCTGTGCGAGTCTTATCCGATAGCAGTCTTATTCCCTGAGCCGCTCCAGGGATTTAACTTGATCTTCCAGGCTGGATCAGACAGCTGCTCTCAAACGGCAAGGTCTCTTTTCCAGGACTCCAATCGATACAAAAGCCAGTCCAGAGCATCAAAAAGCAGAGTTCTTGTTATATTCCCTCTTAGTCACAGGTTGAGGACAGTCTGATGTAGAAACAGCGGTTAATTCCAACGCAAAGCAAAAACATGCACACAGCTAGACCTCCATTAAGCGAATCCCTAGAGAAAGCTATCCGTTAGCATTCCCATTAATCTCAAAGGCAGTTGCTCTACTAATCACCCAAAACCTTTTCCGCAGGAGCCCACCGGGAACCACACTCCACCTCAGCTGTCCCCGTCTCTGAGTCAGGCCTACCCCAACGCCGGCTCCCTGGACGTCCAGCACCTCATCATGCAGGCCGACGCAAGACGCAGACGCAACGACAACTACTTTGAGGACGTGCCGCGCTCCAAACTAGAGAGGCAGATGGCACAAGTCAGTATGGTGAGTTAGTGCACTTGCATCAAGTGCATTACTCTCCTCTGTCCTCTTGTTTTGGTGTGAGCAACTGTGCTTCGTGCACCCTTTTGTCTGGATAGCGTCTCGATAAATCAGCGTGGTGGTGTGTTAAAGTGCGTGTGTGTTGGTGTTGTGGCTGTGATCTCTCATTGTGAGCTTATCAGTGGTGTGTTTTGCAGTGATTGGGAACTGAATGAGTTATTGCACCAAACGTAGTGACAAAAGGTTACAAAACCCCTTACATCGGTTTTCCTGCCCTGTGGCTCCATATATTATCAGGAGGAGAGAGAGAGACAAAGAGAGAAAGAGGGGCAAAAAGGCTTTAGACGAATAAAAAAAGCTGAATTGATCTGCTTAGCAGTTACACTGAAAAACTTGAAGAAACAATTGTCGCTCAGAAATTGCTAGTAAATTTCACAAAAAGAAACAAGTCAAATTAAATTAAATATTACATTTTAAAGTGGAAAACTAGAAAAAACTTGTCAAATTTAGTCATAAAATCTTTACTCTCCATTTTTAAATAATCAGAAAAGTATGTAAAAAGCTAGAAAACTATGGGTACATTTACACAATGATATCAGCATTCCGCCGAGTTATTTATTTGGCTTTTATTTTATTTTATATATTTTTTTTTATTCAGTCTAATTTAAAGTAATAAGCTAAATTAAAAAAAAAGCTTTGTAGTATTTAGTGAAATTATAAATAATTAAAGCTCATATACATTTTTTTGCCCATGTTCATCCAGAAATTTCGATGGCAGCACAGAAATTTCATATCAGAGTATAATATACTGTAGATGACATCAAATGATCCCCTTTTACCTTTTACGTTGGTGAAAATGTCTAAAAATGCTGTACCATGCATGCCAGCTCAGTAGATGACAATGGTGACGACAACTACAGCACGCACCTTCACGGATCAGCATTTCTATGGATTAAACATACTGTATATGCATGTGATGCCACAAATCATGTGTAGTAGTTGTATACAGAGACGATAACAATTTAGCAATTTTAAAACTCGTTTTCTAAAGTTTTCAGGCTCCTCAAATGTCAAAAGTCACGTGAATGAACTGCCATAAATAATTTAAAATGTTCCGGTCTAGTGCAAAACGGTGTTGTGTAAACGTACCTATGGTTATTGTAGTTGTACTTGATGAAGTGAAAAAGTATTAAAAAATAATTAATGGCATCAGCTTTTGTAATCTAAACACTGGACCTCGATTGAATTACCTTGTTTTTCCGCTACCTTCATTTTCAGCAAGGGGAATGGTGCGAGCCAATCACGTTACGGCCTCCGAACGAGGCGACGTCATCTACGCCGGTGCAGTACTGGCAGCACCATCCAGAGAAGCTTATATTCCAGTCATGTGACTATGAAGCATATGTAAGTATGGGTGTAAAAAGCGATGAATGATGAATGTTTCTCAGATAAAAAGAAAAAAAAGCGCTAAAGGAACCAAAAAACACTTTGAATGCGAACGTACAAAGAATATAGATGTGGATATGGCCTTGGCGAGCTCCTGCAGGCCATCAGATAGCAAAAAAAGAAAAGCGAACGTAAAAAGCTATCTATGACTCCTTTAGTTATTCAGTGGTGAATAATGGTGTTTTAACCTTCAATCAATACTGCTTTTTTCAGCTCTCTCCGGGCCGGAGCATCTCTAGTATTAGCTTACATAAACCCACTCTGTTTCCTAGCAACAGCCGTGTAAATTTGATTGGCTTATTCTCCAGTGCCAAAAACACTGATGAAGTTTAGGAACAGAATCCATGCGTGTAAGTGTGACTGACCCGGAAAGGCCAAAGGTCAAGAGTTTATTCCCAGTGTTGAGCGGTGAAGGAACGGACAGATCAATCCTTATTCCGCCAGAAGTGAAATATGTTGCAAAATCAATTGATATTACACTTAAACAATGATGTTCCTGACTCTCGTGGCGCTTTAAATCAGTAATGAGACGCTTCCCTGACAAAACACCATGATTATTATTGTTTTGTTTAAAACTGCTGCTCATTTATTAAATGATCAAATGTATAAAATCTAAAATAAAATAAAAAAATGAACAATAAGAATACAAATGGTATAAAAATACAATAAAATGATGAAAAAAGAAAGCATTTCAATACAATAAAATAATTCAATAAAAGAAAACTCAAATTCAAATAAATGATAAATAAAGGAATATGATAAATAATGAAGAATTTCAGATAGAGACAAATGATGGGCTCAAATTAAACTACAAATACATAAGTCATTGAGGATCTCTAAGATCTGTAGGGATGATATATGGTCTAGACTGGATTTTGAAATAAGAAGCAGGTTATTTTATGACTGAAAATGGGGCAGCAGCATGGCCTGTCTGGGTTTTTACAAAACACTGTCACGCGTCCTGATGGTAGATGCCAGATTGCTTTCATGTGAAACACAGCCCGCTGGCTCTCAAGGTTGTCCTTGTCCGATACCCAGCAGTGCAGCGTAACACTTCACCAGAACACAGCACTAACCGAGCTCTTTCTGACCAATCCCTTCCTACACACTTCATTGTACACGACTGCATTTCCATTCAGTTATTGATTTAGCTGGCAGTTGTACTCACAGCGACGGACAATCTGTGCGCACGTAACATTGGGAAAGAAACAACTTAAAATCAGGATTTTGTTGCTCTTTTTAAAGAAAAAGACGTCAAACTGTGTATTTTGTGTTTTAAAAAAGGACCATGCATGACCATGTTGTTACTAGTTTCACATGCAAATAGGTCGACAATAAAAAAAAGCACATTTACTGTACATGTACAAGCTTGTGTAAATTATATAAAATATTATATAATAAAATATATAAACTAGCTTATAATTTATAAAATATATAAATATATTTAATAAGTATAACGTATTTTTCTTAAACATATAAATGCATGTGTGTAAATTTATATATACATAATAGATATACATGTTACACACATACATGATGTAAGCAAAACGTTTTATTAAGGATGCAATTAATCGTGATTGTTTGACAGCACACATATATATATATGTATTTTATGTTTTATCCAGTTTGTTAATTATTTTTATTTAATTTTTTTTACATAAATAAATGTGCTTCTCGGTTTCTGATTGTGTGTGTGTTTGTTCTGCAGTATCTGGGGTCTATATTGGTGAAAGAGTTGCGCGGTACAGAGTCCACACATGATGCCTGCGCAAAAATGAGGGTAAGAGTTGTGTCGCCATGGCAACCACTAAACGATCTGTCTAGTCATGCTCCCGCTGCCCTCGGGTCACTATGACACACAGTCATTGAGAAAACAGGAAATTTCTCTGCTATTAAAGGACTCGGTGAGAACACGGCGTACTAGCGGTTAACACGCATGCAAGGCGATGTGAAAGGAAACAATATTTAGAGCCAATTTCTCATAATCGCATAAATAACCTACTTCCTACTGCATAGGTGTGACCTCGTTTTACCTCAGAATACACCTTCTCTTAGCTCAGCGCCCCCCGGCCGTCTCGTTCTCGTGAGATTATACAACACGGCAGGACAGTTTGGCCACTCAGTTTTCGTATCTTTCCCCATCTTTCTCGTTTCTGATGAGACCCAGAGAGTTTGAGAGAGACCTGCCGCTCCTCGCTTCTTCACAAACACATTAATACATTCAGAGGGTGCAAATTTAGGTCCTCTCGCTCTTTGTTTTAAGCAGAATATTTTGACAGGTACAGAACAGTAGAGACCCGCCGATGCACAGGAAACCGCTGACAGAGAGAGAGCGAGGGGGGAAATGAGGTCCAGATGAAAATATATTCCACTCTGACAACTGATATGACAGCGCAGGAAGATATGAAAATGAATTCTGATTCTAGGCAGTTCATCATCATCCTCGGCCGCATGTGATTTATGCCCCCGCAGCCCGAGGTGGTCTTCCATCCTGGTTTTGACAGATTGTCTCCGATTGGCCGACCAGCAAAACACCAGATTGGGGGACCAGCTAAAACCATCTTTATATTAGGCCTATGGCTTCAGTTACTTTTAAACTCAATAAGGCCACATTTTAAACTGCGCGCAATGTTATTTTGGCCCTTTTTGTTTCTCATGAGACGGCACACTATCTGGGTTATTGCAGGGGACTGACTGACATTACGAATAAATAATTTAGCGCGTGTTTGAGTTTGTATTAAGCAGATCTCAGTCAGTGTGATATGGGGCCTCATGAATGTTAATGTCGGAGACTGTAAGACTGTCTGCTGATCTCTCCTCCTCTCATCCTCTCTGCAAGAAGTCTACAGAACAGATGAAGAAGATCCCCACCATAGTACTGTCTGTCTCCTATAAGGGCGTCAAGTTTATTGATGCCACTAACAAGGTACTCATCAATTTGGAGTCTTAATTTGTACTTGGATTGTAATAGTAACTTTTATGTCCCTTAAATAAGATTGATAGTGTTGGTCAGTCAATAAAAAACGCAGCTGAATTAATATATTGCATGTCATTAAAGGACATAAGGTCATTCTGAGCAAGCACTGAATAGATATAACAAGATATGCTATTATAAGTCAATTTGTTGTGTTTTATTACAATAAATCCCATTATTTTGACAGTCTTTGTTAGGAATGTAGAAAAGGAATATATTATTCATGACTAAATCCTGAATTTCTTTCCCTCTTATTTTTCCTCTCTAATGTTTAGAACATTATAGCCGAGCATGAGATCAGGAATATTTCGTGTGCCGCGCAGGACCCTGAAGATCTGTCCACGTTTGCGTACATCACCAAGGACCTGAAATCCAGCCATCATTACTGCCACGTGTTTACAGCTTTTGATGTGGTTAGTACCACGTCATAAACCAGTGCACTTATGAACTTCCTGATGAAGCTTTTAAAGGAAAACGAGACATGCGAGCACGTTTGCAAAAAAGGACAGAGGAATATTAGATTTTATAAATAAAACGAAATAATTATTAAAATATTAATGAAGATATATTTGATTATTACTCGAAGATCACTATCAGTTTAATAGATAATAATCTAAAAATAATGTCGCAAACAAAAATGCATGTATGGTGTATTTTCTGTGATGAGATTGTTTGCGAAATCACTTGGTAGGTCTGACATTTTATAGCATCTATGCAGTCATTTAGTGTACAAACTGCGCATTTTCTCTTCTTAAACAGCTACGGTTAAGTAAGCTCCATGTCTTTTGTGTTAGCGTCTGTCCCAGTAACACCACAGAGCTGTCTGTGCGTCAGCTAGTCACAACACATGAATAATTGATAATGCGCTTAAAGCATGTTTTTAATCATTTAAAAATCACTAAGCTCCTAAATTAGGGAAGAAAACGGCTAAAACGCTGCCAAATGTAGTAGCACTAAATTGAACTCGGATCTTGAAGGCATTTCTGTCATTTTCTCAACTGATTTGTAACAGCGCAGGTCTCCCACGAGCGTGAATTGTGAGTTGATTTTTTTGAAAGAGCGTCTCTGATCATCTCTGTGTGTTTTCATATAGAATCTGGCCTATGAGATTATCCTGACGCTGGGCCAGGCATTTGAGGTGGCGTATCAGTTGGCCCTCCAGGCCAGAAAGAGCGGCCACGGGTCGTCTACTCTGCCAGAGAGCTTTGACAGCAAACCCTCCAAACCTGTCCCTAAACCTCGCGTCAACATACGCAAGTCTGTGAGTGACTCTGCTCTTTCAGCACTAACACACATTGACTCTTAACTTCAGCTTGTCTCACCTCATCCCTCTTTACACATGTGCACCTGCACTGCTGCCCGCACACCTCATCATGGGATACAAAGTGTCTGGTTTGAGCCGCTAGAATGTGCGAGCGGGATTTAGTTTTGATTTGGTATATCGATTTAAACCTGATGTTGATCGGCTGTGTGAAAACATTGCTTATTATGTTATTATTTTTAACCAAACTTTAATTTTTAAGTCCAAACTTTAATCTTACTTCATTAAGGCCAGTTGCCAAAGCAACCTTTGCTTAGCATTTGAAATGAACTGAATAAAAGTTGCATGCCCATTTAAAAAAACAACGACACATGAACTAAAATGAAAGATATAAAAACGAACACGAAAAATTATGAATAATAGTTCTCTTAATACAATACAAAACCCTTAGCAGAAACGACCCTCCTTTTACGAGACGCTTCACTGTCTGTTTTAAAGGCCACGTAAAACGTGCGTCCATGATGTTA
>JAUCMU010000080.1:9072624-9099264 GCA_032275025.1 Enteromius treurensis | reverse complement strand
TAAATGGAAGTGTGGTGTAGCAGAACCATGCATGCAATGAGAGACGTGGCTGAAATGAGCTTTATAGGATCAAATCCTATAAATCCAAAATTACATTTTTATGAACACCATGACAGCTAAATACTTTAAATTGTGTTGCATCTTAGAATCTTACAATGTTTGTTAATTTATTAATAGCTGTCATTTAAATTAATATTTCTATTCTTTTAGGCCTAACTGTCGTTTTATTGTTTCAGAGGGAGTTTTACTTGTTAGTGTTGTTGTTTGATTCATATTTCCTCTTATATTTTTCTCCTACTGTGAGTTTTAAATGTAAAAACAGCACAGACAAACAAACTTTTAAGCCATTGATTGATTTCGACATTTGCGCAGTCGTCTGTTTAGAGGCGCACGCCAATATTTCAAACCAATATTGAGAAGCGAGCGCGGGGCAGTATTTGCTACCCCTCAGCGAAAGTTTGTTTGCACGCACACCAGCACGTCGCAGCCTGTCCTGAGGGACGGAGAGGTGAGTGTTTGATCTGTAAACGGCACACTCCATCTCCTCTCCCTTCAGTGCGTTTGAGGATGAAAGAGATTGATGAAGGCTGTTTGCACGAAGCTCCAGCAAGTTGCTTCCTTCCTCTCCATCTGCCCTCGTCCCAGTGCCCCTAGAGCGGGCACGGTGCCTCCCTTCCCCCCTGCCACCAACAGGGATATTACCACTCTCTGGAAGAGGCCCAGAATCATAAAAATAAAACACACCCTGCCTGTTGGATGACGGATGACGGATGCCTGGCTGAAAATAAACAGTTGCATTATTGAGTCGGTTTGCAGAAACGACCCTCCTTTTACGAGACGCTTCACTGTCTGTTTTAAAGGCCACGTAAAACGTGCGTCCATGATGTTAGAGTATATCTCTGTCCTAGTACTGGGCCAATTTGGCATTTTAAATGGAAGTGTGGTGTAGCAGAACCATGCATGCAATGAGAGACGTGGCTGAAATGAGCTTTATAGGATCAAATCCGGCTCGCAACATTTTTCCAATCCCGTTCTCTCGTGCCTAAAAAGTCCTATTTGAAATTGTTTTCTCCACAAACTCGATTATGTGGCAAATTGTGCTTTGTGTAACTTGGAGATCCTTTGAGGAACCCAGTCCCGCAGAATACCTGTGTATCTGCGCTATATATAAATATATTTTTCCCCTGAACACTTTGGTTATTTTGTCGTGTGAATTTTGTAATCAAAGCTATTAAATTCCTCAGTGCCTGGTGCACTTTTATTGGATTTTTATTGTCATTTTGAGTAATGTTATAATTTGTGGTACTATTAGCACGTCACCTAAAATAAATAGAGGATCTTCACATTAATTCATTTTATTAATCATTTACTATACATGTATATATATTAGTATTACAAAAAATGAATCACATCACATGGACCTTCCATAATGGCCACATCCGGATTATACTGTATGAACCCTGAGTTTAGTAACAGCTACAAAGATCCCAATCCCATTTAAATCAGTACAGGAAATCACAGGAGTCCCGTGTTCATAATTATAACTCAAAAGTCTTTCAGAAAACTAATCCCGTCTGAATAGTGCTTATGTGACTGTTTATGTAAGAATGGATTTATGAATGATTTACACAAATTTGTTCTGCTCGTTTTTTGTGAATAAGGTCCATTGTTGGCCTGAGTGTGTGTGTGTGTGTGTGTGCATACCCTAAACACTAACGGCATCCTCGTGTGACTCTGTGTGTGTGGTGTACTCGGATATTGATTTTCCCTTGTGTTGGAGAAATTGTTCATTATGTCGAGGTACCTCCTCTCCATATGGACACGATGCGGTTTGTTGCTCCATTAGAACAGATTCCTTCCCTTTCTTTTTTTCATCCCGTTCTCTTCATTTGTGTGTCCACTCCTGCATTTGAATGCATATGGGTGACTCTTCAATTAAGGGAATTTTACTCTTAATAATAATCAAATCTATGCATTAATATAAAGATATTTGTTGTATATAAGTAGTAGTAACTTGTCAGTCCTAAAAAAAAAGATCAAAAGCTAACTAACTACATTGAAGCCAGTTAAGCAGGCAATATTTTTTTTCAATATGTAACTATTAAATATTACAATTTTGAAATGTTTCTGCCACTAAAAAATAAATGAATGACTTTTGAGATAAAGAAAAAATCTGAATTTGGGCAACAGCATTAAACTTGAACAAATAAATGCTGTACTGTATATAACTTATTTCAACTGAGTTAACTTTTTAACTAAATAATTAAACAATTGAACAGCAGCTTGAAGTCTGTCATTTTTAAAGCTAAAAATCCTCTAATAAAAGAATGACCTATATACATGAGTGTATACCTTCCCAAGCTTTGACCTCTGTGACCTCTTTGTTCCGCCTCTAGGTCATGCCCCCCTCTAGCCACTGGTCCCTGGGGCATATTTTCACCCCGCACCGGCCTCCTCTTCATCCTTCTCCTCTTCCTCCTACCTCACGACTCCTCCATCATCCACACAAAGTTCAATTTCAGGTCTTCTTACATTTCCCTTTCCTTGATTTCTTTTTCCCCTTTTTGCTTTTTCCTTTTAGGACTGTCGGTTACTTGAAATTGTGAAACTGCATTTATCATTTGTTCTTTATTATTTACCAGTGTTACCGTTTTCATTTGTTTGGTCTTGTTTTTTCTCTTTTCCCATCAAACATGGAATTTGTCGTCATTTATGAGACAACTCTTTCCTGCCCAACACATCATTTTAAGAGCTGAACTGTTTTCACTGTTATAGGGGGCGCTATTACGCATTTCCTGAATGAGTCCAGAATGTCCCGATCAAAAGAACGGGCGAGGAAGATACAAAAATCTCCAGATGTAGTCTTTCTGTGTTTTATGAAATAAAACTTGGGTTAATATCGATACACTGCATGTTCAAATGTTCACTCAACAAAATGTTTTGGGGGTCTATGAAATTAGAAGGGATTTTTTTTTTTTTTTTTTACTTTTGGCGGGGAAAGAGTTAAAAGGACATTTGAAAGTTACAGAAAATAATTGTAACTCATACCTTAGTTTTGGAGAAGGACAGAAATGGCTGGAAAATTGGCCCACATGAAATATATAATTGTGCTTTAGAAAATACTTTTCTGTGGTAATCGACTGAAGGGCTTTTCTCTAACCCAGAATATTCCTTTTACTGATTTCATTTCGTCATTCAGCTTTCTTTGTTTTGTCGGTTCATCTCTTCTTCATCTAAATCCTTCTTTCCTGTCGTCCTGCGATGGTCTGTCGTCCTGAACTGCAGCTGACTAAACGCAGATAGAAATATTTCTCGATTTGTTATCCATCACCATTCCCCGAGCTGTGTTATCAAACCATTAAGCTCCTTTTCAGGCCGATGCCTCATATTAGAGGTATATTGCGTAAGATTAGCGTCTGTTTCCTTTTTGAAAGCATTTGGATATGGAGAAGAATTAAAGTTGGTGTGGGAGTGTGTGTGTGTGTGTGTGTTTGAGAGCAGTCAGAGGTAGCCAAGCAGAGCGAGGATTATGTTATTTAATATTCATACAGCTGCATATGGAAAAACCTGATAAAGAACTCAAGACAAGCCAACAGCAGACGTAAACGAATGGTTTGTGCGCTCCTCCAGTGCCATGTATAGCTCAGCTTTATGTGGAGCAAGGCTGAGCTGCCGTGGCAACAAGGAACAGCGTTTTGATTGGTTGATAAAGATGTACTAGTCGTAGGGTAGTTTTGACCACAGCAGATCTGCAAGATGGATATTATGTCACTGATACTCAATATAACAGATGAATTGGACAGTTTAGAAATAAGAACGATTGAGTTAATTCACTGTTTTTGTGTTGGTGTGACAATCTGAGTGTCATGTGGTTAACCAATCACATGACACCCCTCTCTTTCTCTCTCTCTCTTTGACTGAAGAGGCGGTCACACTAGACTTACGCATGCTAATTCTTTCATATTCCTTATACGAATGACACAGTATGACGTCATACATCAGGGCTTTAGTTTTCAGAAGTAATAATCAGTATTAATAATAATAAACACTTAACCTTAATGTGTGTTACAGTAGTTGTTGATTAGGTTGATGATCGTTTTTATGTGTTTTTATACATAAATGAGTTGAATTGTTACAAGTAAACATTTGAGTTTTGATAGATTATTATTAATTTGACATTAATGTAGATGAATGTTCATTTCTACTTGTTTATGTTATGTGGAATTAGTTGTAGCCTATGTATTTTGAATGAACATTTATATTTTTATTGATTTACGAATAAGCCCAACATAAAAACAGTCGCTGACTGCTGTTTAACTGACGCTAACTTGTTGAACCTTGTTATCAAGTGCTACCATGATAATATGTGTTTGTGATAATCCGATTTCTCCTACGATTGATTCTTAACCAGGAAGTTACGTGGTGACACGTCCCGTTGTCAAACTCATCAACGCGTACGATCGGAAGCGAGCTGTACCCGAGATCTAGCGTGACCGCCTCAAACTCCTCAAAGTGAGTAACGTGTCCTGACTCTCTTTCTTTTTCCATTGCGCACCTCAGATGGAGCAGCCCTCAATGGATCAAAAGGGCCACGCCAACGTCCCCTGGATAGTCGAGCCAGGACAGGAAGCCAAAAGAGGAGCCAACACCAAGTATGAGACCACTATTTTCTAATATACACCCAAAATACTGTCCACTCCTGTGTGTGTGCCTTACAGAGAGCGCCCTCTAGAGGCCCCCCACGGAGCCACGGGCCCAGTGACCTGTGACAAGCCCGCGTCTCTCCGCCCGGCCAAGCCCGCCCGTTTACCGTGGCTTCTGCATGATGACGCTGCCGCTGTCTTTTCTCTCCTTCGATCTTTTGCCCCTCTCTTTCTCTCTCTCTCTATCAATCTATCGATCTTTCTCTTGATCTGACTCGCCCCCCCCCCCACCTCCACCTCTCTGGCCGCAGCACGATACGGGAAGGTCCCGCTCAGCCCTCAGGGCCGCCACGCTGCCGATCCTCAAAAACCCACAAAAAAAAAGTGTTGCAAGCGGTTGTTTTTCATTCAGTTTTTCCCTCTCTCCTCTTTTGATTTCTCCTTCCCTCCGTTCCTCGCTATTCTTTCCTCGGCTTCTTCGGGAAGCGCCTCTTCAGCCTGTCCCCACCGCCCCCCTCGACTGCTTGAATGACAACTTAAAACTGTAATGCTGCTACAAGCCTTATAAACACACACGTTGTTTTTAGAGTGGGGATTTGCTCGCTTTCTTTCTTTCTAAATAGACAGCGTAGGTAGGGTTAGCAAGGCGGGAGGGAAACGGAGAGATTTTTGCGAGGTGGGGCATCCGAAGCGGCTGGCATAGAAGCGGAGATTGGACTTTACACGAAGGACATTTTGCTTGTTTTTTCTTTCGTCTCGTAGCGAAGTTTTAATTTTTAGTACCAGCGCTTGTCAGAGACCAAAAAAAGAGTCTGCTGTCATTTAAATTCCTTTATTTAAGGAAGTTTTTTAGTCTTTCTTTTCTTTTTTTTTCTTTCTTCCTAAACGGCACACAAGCTTGTTTTAGTCAGTCAAAGCGTAAAACTAATTTGTGGACGCAGAAGTTTGTCAGATAGCAGTTAACGAAGGCTTGCTTAAAATGGTCTCTCGAATCGCGCGTGTTCTTTACTTTCCGAATGTTTTTTTTTTCCGTCGCATTTACTTTCTCTCCCTTTTTTTGGTTTTGCCTGTGAACGAAAACCCGAGCCAGTCCTGAGACATGCAGTGTAGTTGATGGAAAGCATGCAGTCCGTGTGAACTGGAGAAGGGGGGGCTTTTTTTGATGGACACTTTGGATAAGTGATGTGATTTCATTCACAGGGCAATGGCGGACGCCCATGTCTATTACAGTGGAATTCAGAGAATGTAGCCTGCCCCTAACATGGACCCTCACTCTCACACGCATTGCAAAAACGGAACCTAAAAGCGTCACCGGAGCCTCTCGTATCGCACGTGGACTTTTTCGCCTGGGACTTGCCGTACGCGTACAAGGACCGTCGACGTGGACCCGTGGCCTTTTAACGAAACACTCGCATGCACTCGCACACACACACACTGCATAAAAAAAAACAATAGGAGGAGACCGTGGAATTGGAATGTACACTTTTCAAGATGCAGCGATTCGAAACGCGTTCTGAAGGACTTTGTCGCGTGAGAGACGGACTTGGGAAAGACTGTCGCAGCGGCGACCTGGATGCACTACACTGACTTTTCACCGAATATCAAGTCCAAAATACCATGGCATGTCTGGACTGGGAAAAAAAAAAAAAAAAGGAGTTTTACATGAATTGCTGTATTTTTTTCTTTTCTGTTTTCTTTGTTTCTTTCTTCTTTTCTTAATTTCCTTTGTTTGTGGTTATCGATCTAAAAAATATGAATATGCACAATGTGAATGGACTCTCATTGCACTGGACCACCACGAAATGGACACGTCTCGTGCCAAAATCACTACGGAGCGGTCGTTGGCGTCATTGGCGACGCCATTCAGATTATTATTGATATATTGGCAAGACATTTTACTGTTTAATAGAGAACTTATTTCCATTACTGTAATATTTACAATTATTCGAATTCTTCTTCTTATCGTGCAACTGTCGTCTGATGTCGTCTTAACGTTACATTATTTTTATATGACGCGTCGAGCTCGAATAGGCGGCCATCCGAGAAAACAAAAACAACTTATTGGAGTTTTACGCAGGAACCGCACGTGCGGATGGCTCCACTTGCGTTTCAGATGAAAATATAAAAACAGATGTCTTATTTTCACTCATTGTCACTGTAGAATTTTGCCACAGTTCTGTAAATAAATATTTTGTTGACTCATTGTTGATATATGTCATTAAAAAAAAAAACTTCAAAGAAAAAAACATGTATAAAGAATGACAGGGGAAAAAAATCCAATAAATTGCATTGGTAAACAAGGTACCAAACATTAAAGCAAAACAACAGTATGAGCAACGGGTGGATTTGTGACTAACATGTGTAGATAGGCTTGGGCTTCCAGCACACAGATTTTGTAAGTTTGGTCTTTATTTATATTCTTGCAAAGCACACGGAATAAATCCAGATTGTAGAAGCATTGTTCCTTCTGTGAGCCACGTTCCTTTCTTTTCTCTGTGTATTTATTGTGTGGAGTTGAACATTTTCTGGATACGAACAGGTTTTGGTTATGAAATTGGTTGGTGTAGGAAGCATAAGTGTCTCTCTCTCTCTCTCTCTCTCTCTCTCTCTCTCTCTCTCTCGATCTTTCTGTGTTCTATCTACCTGATGTTCTGTCGACGTGTCCATGTGTAAAGATTGTTTGTGCTATTTATTTGTGTGTACGTATTAGCGACCTCTGGGGAACTACTACAAATGAGGATTCTGTAAAGCCAGAGATGGTGTTTAAAGATGTGTTGCGATAAGGTGTGCGTTTCAGGATTATACCCCCCTCAGGCTGGGCGACATACAGTACGGTTCACTTCTTCAGCACTCTGTTTCCATGGAGCTCGTTTCTTTATCCTCATAGCTTGCTTAACGCTACTCGGTTACGTTGCAGTGGCAGATGGAGGGAAACTACACAGGTAGCGTAAGACAAACGACTCGAAACAAGCAGCAGCTAAAGAACCAATAGGTTGTTTGCAAACACGTGGTCTTGATAACGCGCAAAATGCAGCTGGAGGGCGGGAAGTGATTTTTCAAATGTTTTAAGATGTATTCATTTTGTATTATATTCTTAGGTCTTATATGAATCCATTTTACCGATAACAATTACCCAACTCGGCTCCTCCCAGCCCCAAACGCCAGTCACTTTGTCTTGTGTTTTTCAGTCAATTTTATGATTTTTTCACTCCTTACGAATAACACATTTTCCTACACCATAACAGCTTCTTGCATTTTCACATTCATAAACAACGCAAAGCACAGGAATTGTGCACTTGTGCTACTGATTCCTATGAAGACAAATCACTTGCTGCCCTCCAGCTGCATTTGGCGCCACTGCAATGACGTCATGTGCAAACAACCTATAGTTACAGAGTCGGACATTTATCCGACAGCTTAGATCGTAGAGACCGAAACGACGCTGGTTACGTTGACGGATGTTACTTTACAATTTTTATAAAGCTTAAACAAAACAGTAGAGAAGTCCGTATCGCTTTTGTACGAGATGTACGTCCAACAGACATTTATAGCGTCGATTTGCCCCGCGGCGAGTCTGTAAAGCGTTTGCAGCGTCTTTTTCTCGGCGTCTTATAAATGAGACGGCTTTTCGAGCGCCGTTTACACGAAGTGAGACTTAACCTTTTGATCAAATATCCGTCACTTGCCGTTTCGTGGTGTTCTCACAACAAAGAGAGAAGTAGAGATAACGAGATAACTGTAGTCTTACCTCCCAGATGGCGCGTATCCCGAGGCCTTTGACGAAACGAAGCGTCAGGGGAAACCCATTTATGTAATTATCTTACAGATCAATTAATGAACACTTACAGAATGTGCCCAAAAGATATGTGCCGCGATATCAAAACAGAGGAGGCTTTGCGATCGTTCAACCAGTTCAGTCACGTCGATATAAAAAGAACAAAAAGAGACGCGGGAGAGCTGAGAATAAGCGAGAAGTGGGCCAGAGCTTTAGAAGCACACCAAATGAAACTGTAGGGAACAAAAACAGCCCTCACCTTGCATTTGTCATCTCTGATGAAAAGAACAAAGCGCGCTTACCTAACAACGACAGCAAATATTGAAATTTAGGCTCATTTCAGTTTAAAGCAACTCGAGCAGCTCATCTGAACACACAATGGCGGGAAGCGTCCCGCTTGGTGTGGCGGCTCAGGTCCTGATCTTGGCCTATTTGGGGCAATATCGATGGGCTTGTCAGCATTTCAGCGTTTCCTTGTCTCATTTTGCCATAGGTGGAGATAAGAAGAAAATCCCTAACCAAATGTGTAACTACAGTGGATAATAACGCTAACGATTGTATGTTGTCTTTATTTTATAAGGTGTTAGAGGCTTGAAAGTGTGTGTATGTGATGTATTTGCTTATTTTGCTAAGCATCGTTTCACGACGCATTCACACACGTCAACTTGACCCTATAATCGCCGCACAAAGAAGGTGACATCTATGTGTAAAAACAGACTAAAGATGGTGCACATGTGAGGTAAGTCATGATTTACTCCTAGAACAGCAATACTATGTAGGCCTACTTGATGTCAGTGTAAATGTTGTCATTTGAATGTATTTCCATGGCAGAAACACTGCCTATTATGCCGCGACCGTGCTCGAAAGAATGCCCAAGTTGAACCGCAAGTGCAAGGAAACTCTCCTAAAACAGGTCCTTTTTGCTTGAGGGTTAGTTGACCCGAAAAGGAGAAACGAGTCACCGTCTTGACTCACCCACACGTGGTTTGAAACCTGCGAGAGCTTTGTTCATCTTTGGAACACAAATGAAGAGATTTGAGATGAATTTCATGTCGTTTCATTGAAGCAGAATTATTTGAGCTTTCTTTGAACATCAAACGTATTCCTGTAGCTTTGTAAATGTACGGTGGAAGCCCTGATGTCACATGGACTCTTTTACCGATGTCCTAGCTACGTTCGTAGACATGGGACCATCGCAGTTGCGTCACTGTCTACGAAGGGTCTGAGCTGTCCGATTGAAACCAAACTATCTGGAATGCGTGTTCCGAAGATGAACAAAGGTCTTAGGGGTTTGAAATGACGTGGGGGTGAGCGGTGCGGAACAATGCGGGGTGAGTAGAAGAATAACATTGAATGACACTTTAAAAACATGAAATGCCCACAAAGGGCACCAAAGGGCTGGTAATTGCTGCCGTTCCACTTACAGGATGGTCAAATCTGTGTGTATTGACCATACATTGAATGTGAAGATCCAGGTTTGGCCTCCTTTTTGCGATAGAAATGCTAGCGTTTTTAATGAGTTGAAGAAAAACGCGGACACGACAACCTTGATGTCAACCATGGTGTTATCGTAGTAAAACTGCTTTATTGATTTGTAAATGCTTGAGAGCAGAAAGTCAATCACACTGTATGAATAACATGTTTCAAAAAGTAGACTTGTGGGAACAGAGGCAGGCTGTTCAGAAGCGTCAGGATGTTGATTTCATATGTAGGCTAGAAGATATGTCATACGAACAGTTGAGCCGACGGACAAGAAGACTGGGGGGAAAAAGGCAAGACAACGAGGTAAGAGTTTAAAAAGGAAACGTAAATGCACCTGTAAAAATAGGTAGAAGATAGACATTTTGAAAAGCCTGTGATTTTTGTAACAGTAGTTTCTTATTTATTTGGGTCCATAGTTTTTGCTGATGTGTGTTTTATTGAAAGGGTATTTTTTAATGACTTTTTTTTAAACCTTCTTTAGGCCTACTGATTTGTAGTTTTGTGGGCCCTACCTATTGAACGTTTGTGTACGTTTTTTTGTTATTTTTACACGAGGCATACAGCACGGTGTGTTTTAGTTGGTTTTGTTCAAAGTGGTATGTTGTAAGATGTATTTAGTGGTTGCTTACATTGAATTGAAGCAATGGATGTTTTGGATGTAAGTTTTATTCCTTGAACAAACTATGTCCAGATGATGCCTTTAGAGTGTTATTCCAATTTTGCCACGCTAACGTGAAGATGGATGAAGTTGAATTGGAAGCGAGCAGCTTGAAGTTATGCCTCGAACAGAGAAAATGGACACTTTTCACGAATGAGCACAGTGTCTGAAGGCAGTGGACGTAACGGTTGACATAAAGGTGGTTGTATATTTTGACCCCGAGCCCACAGCTCCCTCGACCCATTCTTACTTTGGAAAACAGTGACGTTCCAGCAAAGTTGAGACGCGAAAAAAAGTGTTCTTTTTGCAGGGTTACACTCATCGAGTACCTCCACCGCCGCTGACAGAGGTGAGAGGAAAGGACATTTTGGGGAGGCTGCCCGGCATCCTAAAGCCAGATGCCACGGCAACACTGGCCTCGGGCCCGTTTCGAGCTTGGCCTCCCGTGCAGTCAACGACGGGAGAGGGGAAAGAGAAACGACACCTGCCGATGATCCGCATTCATCTCTTAACCACAGCAGCAGCAAGCGAGCTTTGCTTGCAGCAAGAGCAGGACGTTCAATCGAGAGGGACGTGGCAGGAAACACCAACACGTGCAGTGGGCTCCGTGCCACCTGACCCGATGAGAGCGAGCGATAAAGTAGGCACCAACAGCGAGAGCAGCTGACGGGAAGCATTCTCGGGCCAAGGTTCAGGGAGCGGGGGCAGATGCGGGCAGATGAGTCAAAGATGACTAGCGTCATACAAACCAAGTGCGGAGCGATGAAGGTGATGGTTAAGAGGGTGATTTAGTATGCATGTTAATGACATTTGCGATTTTTGATGGTTGTCGTCCTGTGTGGGTATTGCTCCAATTGTTCCACTGTCAGTGCGATGTGTTGTGTAACAGTTGACAGGAATAGAATATAGGGGATAGAACCAGATTAGGGATGTGTGAAAGTATGCTATATGAGCACCTAAGCAAGAGATGGCACTAATGGGACATTGTGGATATAGCGTGTCCTTTGATTCATACGGAGCCCCTTGAGGGGCACGGAGGTGGGGAAAAATTGGGGCGGGTCCAAAAAACTGTGCATTGTCTTGCAAAATGTTTTGCGTTCTGTGATGTAACCAGTTGAGCTCAGATGCACACTTTCTGTTTATTTGAAGCTGTCTGTGTAATAGACACCTCTGTCATGGAGCAGTTCTACATCATAGAAGCGTAGCCATTACGGAGCTGTGTAATACATTGGAAGGTTCAAGTGAACAGAAAGCGATCTGAGCTCAGTTGGTTATGCCAGAGAACGCAAAAGAGAAGGGGAAGAAAAGGGTTTCCACCTTGAATTTTGTGACCCACCCCGATGTCTTTCCTCCACCACATCCCTTAAGGGGCTCCATAGCTTCCTGCTGTATATGAAGGTGCTAAGAGAAACAGGGAAGGATGCATCCACTTTTCTGAAGACAGTTCCCTTCTGAGAATCCGGGGAAGGCCCCGCTCTTAGGTCAATACGTATATGAATCACGAGTTAACGCTTCCTCGTTAATAGAATGGTTCAAGGTAAATGGGGCGTGCTGTCCGGGGAGCGAGCCAGGAGAATGGCAGACTCTGAACCCTAGGCGAGGGCTAGGTGGTAGAGCTGAAGGATGAGTGGAGAAAAAGCGAGATGTGGATGTAGGGGAAAGGGGTTCTTTGTCGTGGGTAGGAAGGATTTGAATGGGTATTGGTAACGAAGAGATTGAGTAGATGATGCGATGGCAGCCGTGACTAACCAAGTTTCAGGAGGAATGTCGGACTTAATACTCTCCAAACATGCAGTTTGCAAACAGGGCTAGAGTATTTTCTGTTTTTGTGTCCCAAGTGAGAAATAGGGGGAGTTTGGGGAAGTGTTGTAGGGTTTGCGTGTTCGTTGGGAAATCTCAGTCTAAAGCCTGGAATGTTGCTATTGTGTTTAGAGTGAAAAATAATGCGTTTGCAGTGTTTCAGGGGGTACGTTCCATCCAATGAGTTGGCTGAATATGTTGAAGGCGAACCCATATCATGACTAAGTACTTCATATCAGCGTAGCAGGCAGGTGTAAGGTGGGGCCAGCCTTTTGCAGTCGAAGCAGGAGCTTCTGACATACCTCACAAATCGAGGCCTCATTGGGGTTTATGAAGGGAGGTGGCAAGTAGCAAGAAGTGCCATGTGAGCATGAGCTATTTGGGCTTGGTGCTTCCTGCAGTCACACCGAAAGTCAGCGTGTTTATGGGAGTAATGCGAATGTAGCAATGAAAGTATGAAGTAGTGGGCAAAAACACACAAGCGGGGTGTTTGAGCATGTTTATTTAGAGCAAAATGATAGGGGAAAAAAAGAAAAACAGAAGTAGCCAAGTATTAATACTTAGGCTTCCCCCAAACTGGAAGTGTCAAGTCCTAGTGGTTGGCACTAGCTGTCCTGGGGTTCCATGTTGTGGCCCTCATTGACATTATGTGCTCCATGCATCCCAAACAGCCATGAGGGCCACGACATGGAACCCCAGGACAGCTAGTGCCAACCACTAGGACTTGACCTGGACCAGCCAACTCTTGCCTCAAAACACAAAAGCGTACTTACCACCAAAGGCACTTCGGTTTGCAAACAACTAACACCGCTTCAGCTCAACCACCACATTTGGACATGACTGTGCGCTGTCAGTTCTCGTCAGCCAGCTGCCAGCAAGACCCTGCCCAAACAGACAGAGCATGACCGCTGCCGTGTCAGCAGGTCCATGCGTTACGCAGCCCTCCTCCCTCTCAGACACACACACTCAATACCACATCTACATTTCTCGCCCCACTAACACCTTACCTGGAACACACCCACCAAAAACTCCACCTTCATCTACTTTCATGCAGTAAAAGCACTCACCAACATCACTCGGACCAGCAATCACCTCACTTGGTCTTTCGTTGGATTGTATCTTCCCATTCCCAAAATGTGGTGTTATCGCCAAGCACTTCTGAGCCGACGCTACACATTTTACTGCTAAAATCACTTTCCCCCATTTCTTGCATAAAGGCATTGCCTCAAAAGCTTGCCCTCAGAGGACATCCCACATTGGGGTGCGTACGCGCTTTTAACCAAATGATACAAACACTTCCAATCAATGTGGGTCACTAAACAAAAATAAAACACTGAAAATGGACAGATTATTCCATTTAATCTTATCAAAACACCGGTAACAAAATGCATTACAAACATTTGACTCATTTCAAAACTCAAAACATTTTTGCACTCAAAAGACTTGTTCAATGTAATGAAGCAAAAGTGATTTGAAGAATACTTCAAACATTTCACAAACTACAGCGTTCCTCCTTCCACCTTCTTTAAAACATAAAGGACGCCGATGCCGTCCACCGTGACAAACGTGGTGAAATCAGCTGACGCGTGGATCTTCTTCAGATTGCCTCCCATCGTGTAGAACGTCTGCAAGGCTTCTCCGTGCTCCACGCTCCACCACTGCAACAGTCAAGACAAAACAATACAATGAGCAACATTACCTTCCTGTCTGTGTATCATTGGAAAAACAACTGCATTTTCAGCACCGCTAAAACCTGTAAACACGGACAAAGCAGCGAAGGAAACGCCATCAAATGCATGTTAACGCAACTGCTAAATGAGTGCGAATGCTGGAGGCTTTATGTCAGATTGTCGTTACTTTGACACGCTGACAAAATGAGGCCACCGTGCAGCTACCGGCCAAACCGTCATAACCAACTAAGAATGTTTCTTCATAACCATACTAGGGTACGGTCTAAATATTCTTATCTAATGCAGATTGTTTAGCAAACAAGCTTGCTGGTGCCAAGTTAGACTCGTTTTCAGGTCACTACACTAATTAACAAAGTGAGAAGTCATGCCCTCTGTGGTCTTTTTACAACACAGACAAGGTTTGAGGGGGGGGAAAAAAAATCATAGTTCGTTTTCTGTATCTGCACTTTCACTCAAGTGCTTTGTGTACTTCATCCACCTCTGAAATTGCTCAAGGTTACCTTTGTCAACTCCGTCGGGTTTCATTCAGACAGGATTAACAAAAATCACCCAAGCACCTTGTGGAAAACTAATCCTGTTGTTTTCTTTGTTTTTTACAAGTTAAGTAGCCCTGTGTCAACGTGCTTCCAACTCTATAATTTGGCAGATGTACTGTAGCCATAAATGTAAAACGCTCATGTTTCGGTGCTACTTCAAGTCACATTCACTTAAATAGCATTGCCTGCCTAAGCGGCACATTTCTGCTGTATGCTTCAAGTCACACTCTGTCCTCACATCAGCATCAAGGCAACAGACCAAACACCACAGCAGATGGACGACAAGCATTTTCTAAACACAAACTTCACATTCTGCCACTAACAAAAAGCCCACAAAACCGTATGCACATTCAGGCTCAGAAATGCTATTATGCAACCGGGGGAAAAATATATATGTCATTAAAGGAACAACACCTTCAGTTATTCACCAGCCCTAGACCAAGTCTCCTACACGCAGTGCACGGGATAGTGCAGTCTGAAGAGACGCATCTGACCCCTTCATCTGCTCTAATCGTTTCCAAATACATGTTCGCTTTAAAACATGAAAAACATTTGCAAGTATACCACACAAATTTCTGGGTCAAGCTCATCTTTCAACCCTCAATACTCCATTTTGCTCTTTCTTTTCCAATATGCTTTGTCACATCACAAATACTCCACATGAGATAAAAATTTGAGATATATATATATATATTACATATAAAAATCTCAATAAATACACCGTCTCAGTCTGGAAGGGTTCAAAGAAAGTGTGCTGCATGAGTAATCAAATTGTCCAGCTTTTTATTTTTTTTTGGTCCATTCGCATTCAAGTGAGAACAACTGAAAATACTCTCCTGACAATTGTCACTAACACAAGACAGCAGAGTTCACAATATCGGGGGTCAGCTGTCATCCTCTGACCCTGAGGCCGCTGCAAAGTTGAGCGACGTGCCCTAGGGTATAGAGGTAGTGGCTCCGTTACTTCTTGTTCGCTCTCACCCCCAAACGTTCTGGGTCACTGACCACCAACACCACCACCACTGGACAGGGTTGGCCAAGCTAGGGCTGCTACTTTAGCCAAAATTGTGGTTTTCACCAACTTACATTTCCACATGAAACGCAACACTTTTGTTTGTTTTCTTCGCTGTAATCTAATCTACTGTTCGTAAGCTTTATCTAGTGTCACTTCTGCCGCTTAGCAAGGGACTAACTTGGACGTGTGCTACGGTCACACTATGATGACGACTGGCAGAGTCGTCGTCAGAGCGTGCGGCTGCCTGCCTTCAGCTTAACGTTCAGATCCCTTTCAACCTCATAAAGTCCATCAAGTCAAAATTCAGTCATTACGGCCACTGAAAACCTCACCTGAGGTTTTCCTCTCGATGGCTGATGTCCAACAAAAAGTGTCTTCTGGACAAATCTTAAATGCAGGACAATTCCTCAACCATCAGATGGGACGGTTACGAGATGGCATTTTAAGCAAGTTAAAGGGACCTTCAAAAAAATCTACTTGGACAAACCTCAACAAAAATCTTGCCCATTGGTTTCTCCTTGCATTT
Source organism: Enteromius treurensis (assembly GCA_032275025.1). Taxonomy (NCBI): domain Eukaryota; kingdom Metazoa; phylum Chordata; class Actinopteri; order Cypriniformes; family Cyprinidae; genus Enteromius; species Enteromius treurensis. The sequence continues at coordinate 9,083,138 of JAUCMU010000080.1, read as the reverse complement.
CCTCTTTCACGCGGTCTGTCACTCGGTCTCATAATGGTCAAGATGGGTGTGAATGTGTACAAACAACAGCCCATCTCCCGTACGCATTCAGTCACAATTGTGAAACTCCGGTCGTGCCGTTGGGTCTGGTGCTGCAAAAGTCAAACCGCTTTTTCCTCACTGCTCTACCACAGCAGAAACACAGGAAATACAGAGACTCTTATTTGCAGGTGAACGCTGTGGAGGGATTCGGAGCAATAAACCTCTGTGATATAAACGTTCTGTCTGGTAGAGGTGAAGGTCTGGATGCCCTGGAGCTGATGCGTGTGAATTACTAGGAGTCTCACAACGACGGCCAAATCCTCCAGAGGACAAACACCACTGTACGTGTGTGAACCAAAATACGTCTGGCGGTGTGATTTAACGCGTATGAGCCTCTTACTCAAAAAAGGTGTAATATCCTAGCTTACCTCATCCGTTACTGCTCTCCTCCAGGAAACGTTTCTCATGCGGAGGAGCACTTTGTCACTCGCACACAGAGCTACAACCGTCATTTCTCTTTGAGGAGTGAAAGCTAAACTGAAAGCAGCCTATATAAATCACTCCGAGAGGTAAAGGTTTTGTTGCATTTGAGTGAAGGGCAAAATTGTTTGCCCTCGTATTCACGCATGCACAGAAGCGTCACTCTTTTCCTGGATGCTATGTTGCCTTGATTTCAAATAAATACTAAGGTGACACGATATCCTGACAAATGAGACGGCAAAACACAGCTCAAGTCTGCATCCGGCTGTCAAGGAATCTGAAAAAAGGAAACGGTATGAAGACACGGATGCCCTGCGGATTTGTTCTTTGCGGACGAAACTGGGTTGGACTGGTGAGGACAGACAGAGACAAAAGGACAGAATGCTCCTAAAATAACAGATTAATACCGTTTGCTGTTTTCATTACGTGTCTTTAGGAATTGATGCGAGTTTAAAAAGGTATACCTCACCCAAAAATGACATTTCTGCCATTACTCGTCCCAAACCCATTAGACCTTTGTTCATCTTTGGAACACAAATTATGTTCTTGCTCCCGTGAAATTGTAAATTGCCATTATTAATAATTACAATGATCACAATTTACACTGAATTACCTTTATACCATTGTTTGAAGCAATGAACGTAAGCTGAAAACACTAACTGAACAAGCTTTATTTCTCATCTACTGTATTAAGCCTCAAATGTCAATTATACATTGAATGACGTCCTTAAGGGCTGCACAATTAATTGATTGGAATCCAAATAACTGAGAATGCTATGCATAAAGAAACAAAAATAATGCATGCGTACTATCAAGCCACTTTCAGCACCGACACAGAACACAAAAAGACAAGAAACTATATGCAAAGAAAACAAATGACTTGTTCAACAAAGTACCCTTGTAGCTTAATAAAACTACATCGAACCATTAATGTCACATGGACTATTTTAACCATGTCCGTACTACCTTTCTGGGCCTTGAACGTGTCAGTTGTGCTGCGGTCTATGCAGGATCACAAAGCTCTCAGAAATTAAAAAAAAAATACAAAAATAACATTTCACTTCTAAAGATAAATGAAGGCCTTATGGGTCTGGAACTACAAGAGCGCAACTACTTCATGACAGAACTGCCCCTTTAAAACTACTACAATAATAGCACACACAGTTCAGGTGGATGCTTTAACACACGTGGAGTCATTGCACTTAAATGCAGGTTTGCAATTTGTCAGAAAATTACACAAAAGGACAGGCTTAAGCAAATGATGCCATTACTGCACCTGCAATGTGCGTGTAGTCAAAATCTTGCATTCAATTGGTTTTAGATTTAAATGGCATTAAAATAACTCATTGCTGTCCTATTAGGCGGTTTTACTGAACTCAAACACTTCATTATTAAGCCTTATCCAGCAAATGAGCAAAAGTCAAACTATACCTACAGTATGCCTCACAAATGAGTTTGAATCAGTCTAAATCAATGAATATGCAATCATTTACTACTAGCTATCGCTAATGAATCTCTATGACTCTAAATGAACCAAGATCTATTGCCGTGAGATAAAACGTAGATGGCAGCAGGCCAGTCAACTCTTCTGTACTGTTTCTGTACTCTGATGGACTGAACTGCAAACTGTGTCAAAGAACAAGCGTCGCTGACGGCTCGATACAAATAGAAACATGTCGTTGACAAACTGCAGAAGGCACACATCAAAAGACGTAGATGCGGCTGAGAGGCAGATCACCTCAAAGTGAACGCACAGAGCTGCTGTGCTGAACAAGCTCAGGCATGGCAATATACAGTACACCAGACCGTTTCTGCAGTCTGAATGACAAGCTAAACCGACAGTGTAACAGGAGCAAACGAGGCTGCAGTCCCTTTGCATTATGACGCCTGACAAAATTCAGCTTCATTTTATTACTTTGCTTTTCTCTTCTATCTTTTGGGGGCCTTTTGGTCACGTTTCATTAAAACGATTGGTGACAGAAGAGAAGATGATGCTGAAATCGGGACAATGTTGCAGGCTGAATTCAAACTCGTGTGCCACAACTGCAAATCGCTAGGTCATGGCTCGGACCAAATTTTTTTTTAATTTATTTATTTATTTATTTTTAAATGTCAGTGGCCGCCTACATCCCATGTCTGAAATGAAAGCAAGAGACAACATGGACAGGAAATTAAATGCCCAAGAATCCTTCGCAGGATCAACTATTGCAACAGGAAAAAAATACTGACTTCACACAACATCTGCTCTGGTATCTAACAGATCCTGCAGGCGACGTAAATTGTCAAATCACAACAGAAGTGCAGGAAGCGCAGCGTAACGAGTCACGTCTCGCACACTGTGTGGTCATAGCAGATTTACAGCAGGTTTGGTCTGGTCTGATGAAGAGGTCTGGACGGGGATTTGGCACCGATGCGTACGATGATTAATTTATCATTTCATATTACAGACGACGGGATCATGAGTATGAGGACAGCCAGCGATCAATCAGAGCTTATTACCAGGTCTCCAACGGATCCGTCGCTCGTGCGATCGAGCGGAGGGTCAGCTTGATGCAGACACATTTGATAAACTGACAGATTGATGCGTGAGGAAGCATCATTACGCTTTTGAGACTTACACAATGTACAGATGGCTTTGAGTCTGCTTGATAATACAGAGGAAACGGTCATGACATCACAAACAAGACACTGGCGAGACAGCACAATGCCAAGGAATGCTGGGCAATGGAGCATTACTATAACAAAATGTATAACAATAAACGGTCAAAAATTCAATACATTCGATTGACTGGGATGTCTTCATTTATTTACACACTAAATATCTGCCAATGCTGTAAATTACTGCGTTTCACACCCTCGTCCTGTTTTTGTGTGCGTGTCGAGCTGATTTCAGAAATTAGGCTGCACTGATTTATGCTGCTTCTCTAATTCACCCATTAAACAAAGATATAAACCTTTATTTTATTCCAACTCATAACCACACATGAATAAAGAAAATCAAAAATAGCTCTTTTCCAAGGTGCACCGCTGAGCGTTTGCTTGTATACTGTGACTATAAATTGTGTGTACCTTGATATATCCGCCCGTAGAGACCAGTACTCTGTTATCAGGGGAAAAGTGCAGGTCAGTCACCCATCCACCGTGGAAAGAGTCCATGGAGTCCTTAGTGTCCCGTGAACAGATCTTCTGAAGAGCTCCATCCAGCATGCTCCACAGCTTCAGATACACAACATTGTTACAAAAGTAACGGCTTATCAAAACAACTTATAATGCATCAATGCTTCTTGTAACAATCACAAATTGCTTGTGACAAGCTAGGATCATACATACCCTGATTTCTCCATTGTCGTCGCCCGTCGCAAGTCGCTTATTGTCCCAAGAAAAACGGCAGCTGCGGACACAGTCCTTGTGTCCCTTCAGCAAAAAAGTCATTTCCCAAGAGGCACTGCTCCATACCTTAGGGAACAAAATCAGCAGTTTTGAGTTGTTATACTACATGAAACCAACACCAACAAATCTGGTAACCCTGCTATTTTGTGCTGTAAAATATTAACATAAATTGTAACAAGTATTGTAAAACACTTTTTTGATAGATCTCTTTGTGAAATTGTTCATCTAATTATAAACTGCATTGCCACAAGGTTCAGCAAGTGATCAAAACTGACTAAAATTAGAGCTGGAGGAAAAGCAGCAGAGTTAGTCATTATTTGTGGCGGGTCCATTTGGCATGAATTATTTTTCTGATCAGCTCTCCAAATTCACTTTGCCGTCCTCTCTCACATCCGTGAGAAGCTCTGGCAGACAGACGTGAACATGGCATCTCATTAGAAAGCTCTTCTGGTAGAGCAGAACTATATCTCATTACGCTCTCAGATAAACAGACAGGATTCTGACCTCTGATCCCACAAACACAAGACGTCATGCGTGTGTGTACATTTATCTGTGAGCTTTTGTACGGAGCTCACGCAAAGTTAATTAGGCAGAATTTGGCTGCACATGGCATCATTACGGCAAGCACCGAGGGCTCAGTCAAGAGACTCCGGGTAGTCACCCATCACAGCGCAATGGTACAAACACAGACTCACACCTACAGTAAATGTTAGTAGTGCATGGGGAGCAGGTGTTCGCACAGTCAGATTCCCGAATCTAAACAGGCGGCCAAAGCTTTGGGAGTTCAGTGTGAATGTATCTTGTCAGCAGACACTGATCTGATGTATGAATCTGTGCCTCTTCTGACCTTAGCAGTCCTGTCGGCCGATGTGGTGGCAAAGAGACGTCCGTCAGAGGACACGTCGCATGACAAGACAGCACCCTTATGACACTCAAGGTCTTGCAGCATCTGACCTCTGTTCAGATCCCAGACCTGCAACAAAAATAAATTGACTACTTTGCTGAAAAATGGCAGAAGCATCTATTTTTTTTTTTTTATTATTGTAACAAGATTGTAGAAAATTGAAGTGCTTGACAGTTGTGAGCTTAAAAACAAAAAAGGGAACCGTAATAGGAAAGGTTGCAATAAATATATATATAGATATATATATATAGAGAGAGAGAGAGCGCTCTAGAGATCTTAAGTTGTCTGCAAGTGATTAAGTGCATGCATCACTTAATTATCATAATCAACTGGCCTTTCGGTCCACAATTTGGCCTTGATGACCATGTTTTGCACTGAAAGTAATGCAGTCTATAGAAAAAGAGTTAAATGAGGTCTACATATCATCCTACACGCTCTGTGTGCTTTTTAATGGATAATGAGTAGAGGTTCCGTTTACCTTAACAGTGCCATCAAACGACCAGGAGAACAGGTGAGAGGAAACAGAGTTATTCAACAGGTGAAACTTCCTGACAGGCTCCTTATGGCCTTCCAGCACCAGGCACTCACCCGTCCTCCACTTCCACACCTACAGACAAAGACAGCGTTCATCTTCTCGAAAGGTTAACACTGACATTTAAGGTCTCCTGAAAGTGATTTGCCAAGCATATAGCATTCAAGCATTGATTTGGTTCAAAATGACAAACTTTGTTCAAACTACTGTCTATTATCCATTCTTATAGAATTTTTATGTGCATGCAGCGGTTCACAACAATAAATGACTAAACAGCCCCTCCACACACACACACAATGAATCCATGAGCTCGGTACCTACGCAGTCCCTAAACTTCTCAAACACAACAGCTGCGGAAGAAATTTCTGAGCATGTGGCTTAATTACTAAATTGCAAAGTGTGATATCACCACATCCTAACACAAACGGTCATTTGTCTACACTAGCACGAGGTAGACAAAGCGTCCATGGGAAGTTTGCAAGTATGATTTCACATAAGCTTTTACATAAACCTGTTTAATACTTTGAATTTGACTAAAGAACAAAGCTAATCTTTCTCATGACAAAAGGTGAATTACCCGAACAGTGGTGTCTTCTGAGGATGTGATGAGTGTTTCACCCTCATCAGTGAACTGACAGTGGTGAACGGTCTTAGTATGACCGATGAGCGTCTGTGAAGTTTTTCCAGATGGAACCTCCAACACCTTCAGACAGACAATGTAAAAATCAGATACTTTATCAAAATATTTAGATACATGTTAAAAGGTAAAAATAGGTCTGAACTAATAATGACACCCGAACAGCTGTTATCTGAAACTTCAGCAGCAATACCTGTGATTAAAATAAGAGTGTACACTTAAGAGAGTTAGTCTTCTCCTTTGTCAAAAAAAGCTACACTGACTCAAAATGCAAACTTCAAAAGCTGCCTGGGGCTACGGGAGCGTGCGCTGTGTTTTTGGAAAGTAAATAAGAGGTATTTTCGCTTGCGGGGATGGTGTTCTGGTCTTGCATGCGCATGATCAAATGCAGTGAAAATGCATATTTTACAAGTCGAGATTAAACGTGTACAGAGCGGTCAGCTCTAAAGTTACACGATTCTTCTAAAATCAGTCTAATAAGCTGATATGGTGCACAAAAAATTCATCTCTTGATGACAAAAACAGATGTGCTGCTTCATATTGAGAAATCTTAAGCTCCCTCCCCCCAACAGCATCATTTCAAACGGGTTTTTATGAAACGTGTAAAGGTCAAGTAAAATCACTGCAAGTGTAAACAGCCTGTAACATTGCACATACTCGTACCTGCACTGTACCTGTCTCTAGCCCTAGTGCCAGCACAAAATCACGCAGTATGTTCAGCAGCTTCAAGGCTTTCCGTCCAGCGTTCTTCACAAAGTGTCTAACTTTTACTCTTCCTCTCTGCGCACACACACGAATACCTCTCAATTTGTACACTCACTTCAATGATGCCAGGGTTCTCCATGTGGGGAACAAAAAAATAAATGAATGGATGAAAGGAACCCATTATTACAGGCTAACTGCATTTACTGAATAACAACTGCTTTAGTAGTGAGTGGTTCACATCTGCCATGTTCTACACAGTCCAGTAACAATCTGGTGCCCTCTTGTGTTTCAAGATGTTACCAACCTTACTGCAGGTGTCTGCCTTGGACGCATAAAAAGCTGCAAATCACTTTATAGAAAGGTCAAACACCACAGTTCTATCAACACCAAAAAATTAATTTAAAAGTTTATAAGTTAAAAGCAAATAATAAATAAAATGCATATCCAATTTCAATAATGTGTTGTAATTGTCTGTAGTAAAAGGTACGTCACAGTGGCTTCATTTCTACTGATATGGGTACATTCTTTCAAGTTTGATCCATTTTCACTTTCTTCATTTGCCTTTGTAAATTCATCTGTCCATCTCTCTTTCAGGTTAACACAATCGGGCAGAGACTGATAGGAGCAATCTTAATAAATGGCTGTTAAATGGCAGTAAAACAGGTGTAATGCAAGATTGACAGAGCATCGCTTATTTTATCAGTCAGCGGTTACCTCTAGGCGTCCCCGCTGTCCCAGATGCACCAGTCACATCTATTACACTACAGTACACACTTTGCAACACAGGAGGACAACGCTCGCCTCCAGCGTGACGACATTCAGTAGAGAGAGAAGAGAAGGGACAGGTTTGGTAGAGGAAGGAAGGGCGAGAGATTAGAGGGCTGAGTGCAGTTGACAGCCATGGCAAATCTCATTGCCGGGGGTGAGTCAAAACATCCACAAGCATCCTGAAGGCTATTTTTACCCAGAGTGCTTTGCATGCTCATCCAAAAAGCCAAGAAATTGAGCAGAATATTAGGAAGAGAGCATGGTGATCCCACAGGTGAGCTAAAATACCTGTACAGTTCCATCCTCGGTCCCTAGGGCCACAAACAAAGCATTTCTGCTGATGCACGTACAGCGAATCCTGGATGGCAATTCTTTGCTCTCAAACACAACGGCACCCGCCGATCCAGTCCGCACCTGAAGGCAGAGTATGTCATTTATACATGCAAATTAAACCAAAAACCAGTAGCAAGCTAACATTAAATCCCCAAGTCTCTGGTGGGGCGTACCTGTAATCTGTTTCTGCTGTCTGGTGCCACTATTGTAATGTCACCGTGGGAGAAGAGAACATCAGAATCCCTCTTCAGAGCCGCAGCAGAGGAGGTGTGAACCCGATCCGTCTCCCACAGCTAGACAAGCGTTAACACTTCTTGTGATAACAGGTCAATACTGTTCAAACAATAACTGCAAAGAACTGTCACTCTAAAAAAAAAAAAAGAGAGGAACTGAAGCTAGCGTACCCGGATGGTCTGATCATCAGAAGACGACAACAGGAGCGAGCCGTCAGGTGAAAACTGGACACAATGAACCCAGCTCAGGTGACCATTGCATTCGGCTTTCTTTTTACTGGTCTCCAAGTTCCACAACTTAGAAATAAAAATAAAGTTCACCAATTAGGATTATCATATTCCATGTTTTCTACACTTCTGTTCAAATGTTTGGGGTCATAAACTAATATTCCCATTTTCAGCAAAGATGCACTAAATTAAATCAACTGACAGTAAAATATTACAAGTCACTTTCAATTACATTAACACTTTTTAACTACTTTAATTGAATTTTGCACTTATTTTGAACTTTCTATTAAAAATAAAATTGTGGGTTTTATTTTTTTTTATATAATTTTTTTTTAAATCAGCCGTCACAGGAATAAGTCATATTCAAAAGATATTAAAAAAAAGAGAAGCAAAATGTGTTAAAAGCCATCTACAGAGTAATTAAAATGAGCTTTCACTTTGTGTTGTACCTCCACGGTGTAATGAGAGAGTGCAACAGCCAGTAGGCTGCTGTTGGGACATGCGTGGCAGTACTGCACTGTGCTCAGACGACTGGTCTTCATCTCCAACAGCATGTCTGACGTCTTCACATCAAACACCTAAACGCATAAGACATAGGTGACATACAAAGTTAAAAGGGAAACCATGAGCGCAGGGAGTTCTTCCAATAACTTAAACAGTTGACGAGATTAATTAGCATTTTATGAATGCTTCGAATTGGTGCATTACACGTATATTAACATAAGATTTGGCCTGTTAAAATTTTTAAGTTTGTGGGATTGATGCGAATCAAATTAAATATTATCTAACACATACAAAAAGCTGTTACAGGCACCCAATCAAAAATATTGAGTGGCAACACTCACAAAATCACTTACAAACACAGCGTTTTTGGCAGCACAAATGATCCGTGAGCCATCGGCCGACCAAGTGCTGCATTTCACAATGGCTTTTATTTCATCATCACCCTCTGGGAAAAAACTACCGACATCAATTGATTTCCACTCGTTCGCAGATGACACCTCAAACAGCTGATGGATACAAACGACAATTGCAGAAAACAACAAAACAAAACACATAAGAACACTTGTACTGAACAAAGCTGACCCAGCAGTTTAAAACTTGTGTGATTGTATATAAATAGATGAGGTCGTTTTAATTCTAATTAAAAAATACAAACGCATTGAATATGTTGGGGGGCAAAAATACATAGGTAAGTAAAATAGTTATTCAATAACTAAAAGCAAAGAAAAAGTCAAGTAACCTTCAAGGTGCCGTCACTGGATGAAGTAGCAAGGTAGGCGTCATTAGGAGAAAAGCAACAGTGATTGACCGGGTCCATGTGTCCAAACATAGTGTTCTGAGAGGTCGGCTTGTTGGGGTTCCACAGCTGCAAGAAAGAGTCAGCAACAAGTGAAAGTGGGCAAAAAGCAAAAAAGGTCAAATGAATAGAAAAGGATAATGTATGCTTTTTGTAGGGGTCTTGATCAGTCAGGGTCTATTGAATGGGACGCGCTATATAAAAGAGAAGCACATATTTAGTCTGCAGGAAATGTTTTGTGTGTTCGACACATCTGCTGTTACATTCTCAAAATCTCATTTCAGGGTGTTTCTTTCGCTCCTCATGCAGAGATATTCCAAGAAATGCCCCTTTTGTGCTCACGCCTCCAGCGAGGGGGGTGCTCTCATTACGTTTTTGACACCCGTGTACGCTCGGTCTCAGTTTTCGCACCCTCAAATGAATACAGCTCAACTGCAGACTCCTGCTGTCACACTCCTACAGATCTCCCACAATTCTCTGGAAATTTCACAAGCTGTAAAATTACACGGCTGCCCCGTTCCCCTCCTCTGCTGTTCCGAGCGAGCATCCTACCAGCTGTCACTCTCATTACTCATCTTCACCAAATCGGTCTTTAAATGTGGAAAGAGGCAATGGGATGGTGCACTTTTGTGGGGGGGGGGGGGAATAAATCAGAATATATTCATACAACAATGTGCTTAATATAATTAAAAAAAAACAAAACAATTAAACTGCTATTAAAAGAGGACAGCAAATTAAAATTGTAAACTACTAAAAAAAAATAACCAATTATAAAACATCAAGATTTTAAAAATGTAAAAATCCTACTATACACAAAACAAAAACAAAAAAATCTATTGAAAAACCATTTGAAACCGTAAAACCTGTAAATAATGTTCATATCTACTGCATATTTTAACTACTACAGTAACCTGTACATTGCTCATCTATTTGCAATCTCTGATTATAGTTAATACAAACGGAATATTATGTTCATATCACTG
>JAUCMU010000080.1:9049975-9072524 GCA_032275025.1 Enteromius treurensis | reverse complement strand
AGACCTAAACTGCATTTCGTTGCCTTGTACTTGTACATGTGTAATGACAATAAAGTTGAATCTAATCTAATCTAAAAAATTCAATTCAAACTCAACAAACATTTCACCTTAGTGTTGGTGAATGTGTCGTTTGAGCAGGTGGCCAGCAGGACACGTCGGCCTGTGTTGGTGAACTGGCAGTGGTTTATCTGCTCCTCGTGTTCCTCCCCAAACTCTCGGATAAGAGTACCTCGCTCAACATTCCACAACTACAACACAAAACAAACATAACTCTTGACTGAGTTTTGATCTCAGGTCACTTCACAAAACTTTACCACAAATTACAATATAGGATCGGTCGCATCAAGCAACAAAAAGGGACTGAATATTAAAAATCTACAGCTAAATATTGTCCCGCATAAAAGATACTCACCAACAAATAAAGTGAGCACACGGACAGACACTAACCTTAACCTTCCTGTCACTGGAGCAGGTTGCAACATAACGGTCGTCTGGAGAAAAGGCACAGCACAGAATGTCTTCGTCGTGAGCCTGAAGCTCCAGAAGTTTCTCTCCAGACATTGTTTTAAACACCTGTCGAGTACAAAAAGTACATCACATCATACTGCTCAAAGTCAGGACGAACAGCATCACGACACAAACTGATCGAGATTTACCCGCAGTGCCTTGTTGGCTCCACAAGAAGCGATTTTACTTCCATCTTTAGAGAAGCAAGCATAGTTGACAGACCCCTGGTGAGGATGCATGACTAGCCGAGACAGACTGTCCTTATTATTTTTGTTCCTTAAAAGTAAAACAAAAATCTGTTTTCAATCTGACCTACTACATGAAAGCTACCGTGCGAGGCAGTGAGATACATACACCCAGTCCAGATAGAGCTGCCCTCTGCTGGCCCTCTTCTGTGCCTGCATTAACGCTTGTCTGTAAACCTCCGAACACGCAGGCTGAGACAAAGCCAGCTGCACAACATCAGGAAACGGCCTCTGCTCCAGATGATATCCGTTTAAAGACAGGAACTCCTGAAACTGCAGTCTCACCTCACTGTTCTGTGTGAAGAGAACATGATAGCATGACAGTGACTTTATTAGCAATAAAATGTTCATGTAATATTTCTGAAATGTTCTATTGCTTTCACACAAGAAAAAAATTTAAAAAAGCACAAAGCATTAAAGTGCAACAGTATAAATACCTCTTTGTCTAGTATTTGACCATATTCGACATAGTCGTTGATAAGATGGGCAGACCCCATAAACTGAGCTTTCTCTTTGACCCAGTCCAAGGAAAACATCAGTGAATAAAGCTCCTGAAATGAGAGATCTGAATGATCATGATGTTAGAGTAATCGTTAGAAGACTCTACATGTGTTAGGCTTGAAACATTACCTTGGACAGTCCTGCTTTAGCCATGTGGTACGGAAGGAAGCGGTACCAATAAGAACAGTCTATATCTCCAGAGCTGGGTGGCCCGTCATTATAGTACTGCTGGTATTGACGGACCAGCTTTTTATGCAATTCCTACACAACATTTGACAATTCAGACCTTGTTTTCTAGTGGTCTCAAAAAAAAAAAAAATAAAAAAAATTTAAAAATGCAATATAACTCACAGCAATTTGATCACGATTCTGTTCGATAAGAAAGTCTAGCTGCAGATCATGAAGGTAATAGTGGTACGGCCGCTGGTTACAGTCTCGAAACAGCAGAGATTTATTCACAAAGTCCTGCAGGACATCCTCCACCTCCTCCAACTCCATATCCCACAGCACTGACAGAACCTGCAAGACACAAAACAAAATCCAGCAACAAAGATCGGATTACGTGAAAAAGCAATTGAAAAGAATCCATTTAGTACTAGATTAGTTGGCGACAGATTTTCAGCCTGACCTTAGCAGGCACTTTGACGTCTTTCTGCATGATGCTCAGGTCCCTGTACAGATCTCTGTGTGCGGGCTCCAAAACCTGTAGGCTTGCATCCATGGCTTGGTCCAGAGCTTCATAGTCATAGGACGACGACTTACGGATCCGCTTGAACTGCTTCTTCTGAAGCTGCTTCAGATAGTAGCCCCAGCGGTCAGGGAACTCCCTCAATAAAGCTCCAATGAGAGAAACAACCAGAGGAGAACCTAACAGGAGAAACGTTTACAATGGTCAAGTGTGTGAAGGAATAATGGCATATCATTACTTTAACCACAATATCAAGTCCCATTACTTCAGGTCCCATTAATCTTTAGGTCATGTTTAATCATGTTTTAGAGGTTCAGGTTTGCATTAGAAATGATTTGTACCTTTACATTCGCTCACAATGCTGCAGGCCTGTTCTGGAAGTTTCTTTGGTTTCCCGTTAACATACAAAGCAAGAATTTCTAGGGCTTTCTCCTCATCTAGACCATTCTCCACAGGCACTTCAAAGCTTGTACCTAAACACAAAAGAAAAAACAAGCGCACACAAATATGATGAACCCTTACTTTTGAATGAAATTAAGATGTCTCTCATATGTAGGATGTGTCTTATATATGAATCCAGCTACGCAACGCAAACAAAAATGAACTACTCACCGCTTACAGACTCGGCCAGAACTCGATTGCGAGTGGTCAGAAGAACTCTGCACTGGATATCAAAGGACCTGAGAGTAGAACTGTCCCAGACGTCGTCCAGAATCAGCAGGCACCTGATGGATGAGCAGTTGAGAAAAAAAAAACCCTGATGTTCTGAGGAAACAAAGTGAACTCATACCATATCTTTCCAGCACTCACCTGGGGAACCTGCGCAGCATTAGGAACCGTAGGCGCTCTTTGGCCTCCTCCACGGAGCAGGGTGGCCGCTGATTGGTTTCTGAACTTTGACCCTGCTCCAAACGGAAACATAAAGACTGCATCCTTACCAAGAGGTCTGCCCGGTCACATTGGCCAACAGAAAGCCAGTGAACACCACCTGGAAAACACTCTGAGCAACAGAGAAACCAAAATGTATTATTTTTATCCTTGTTGCCTCCTAGAAAATTAACTCTTTAAACATTTTCACACACTCAATGATGTGTCCACCATTATTTTAAAACATTCATTTTTTTTCTCTTTCTAATTTTCATTAAATAAAAACAAAACACTAAAGCAAATAATCAAATAATAAATCAACTAAAATGCATAAAAGCCTAGACTACAGCTACACGATTAATCGTTAAAAAGATTGCCATCCAGATTCAAACTCCCACACGATCTCATTTCTCAATGACAAATCTCTGAAAGAGTCATAGGCTACCGGAATATTCAAATCCAAGTTCAAAAATGCAAAAAAACTGATTTCATCCATTAAAGAAACAACTATTCATGAGCAAGTCATTGAATCATACATTTCTAACCCATTTCTTAATTTTAATATTAATTTAATAATATTAATTATTATCGATGGAGAATCATATCCCTATTTGACAAAAAAAAACAAAAAAACAAAAAACAAAAAAAACAAAACACAATTTATTCGGGATCATGCAGCTCATGCACCCAAATAAAATAATTTAAAACTATGAAAGCTTTTTTTAATAAAATCCTAAAATCAATACCCTTAATGAGAGCATGGTCTCGGACAGCCTCGGCAGCCATCACAGACTTCCCTGAGCCAGCCATGCCAAACACAGTGACCCAGCCCGGCGTATTCTGTAGTCTGTACAGCTTCTCCCGGATCAGGTTGAGCAGAGCGGGTCGGCTCACAAACACAACAGGTCTCTGAGGCACACCACCTTCACTCAGAATCGTCTGGACTAGAATTAACAAAAACTCCAGCATGTCATACAAGCCTTCTTCAAAAACTAGTTTATACGTGTTCAAGTGGTTACCAGAGGGAGACACTCCATCAGCAAAGCTCCTCTCTCCCTCAGGGCTGAGGAGAGGCAGGTCACTATGGAGAAGGTTGGCCAGATCTCCATAACTCTCCCTGATCAGCGCGTTGTAGAAGGAGATGTAGGCTCTGTTGTCTTTCCTCAATAGCACCTCTAGCAGGGCTGCGGCCTGCTCTCTTCTCGTGACCTGGAAAAAAGCAGGAAAAAGTAAAACGTGAAGCGCACTCACTTTTTAAAATGGAGCACATTTAAACACCACAACAAACCTTGCTGAGCACCCTTGCTTCTTCCTCTTTCGTCAAGACGCCGTCGCTGACCATGTGGTCCATCAAGTAGGAGGCTTTGATGTCCTGCTCCAGAGTGGCCTGGGAGCGCAGCAGGCAGCTGCGAGCGCGTTCCTCCATCTCCACATAAGATGCGGATATCTTGTGAGGAACACTGCACTTAACTGATGGTTACTTAGTGCAACATGGTAGAAAACATTGACCTACAGTATGTGGGAGACATGCAAATTAAGTGTTAGTTACTAAACCTGGGGTCATAACACAGAAACCCCCTCACTGGTTTAGTAACCAGGTGAATTCTACACATTTAATTTTTCACTTCCTAGCTTTAGACTTGAGGTACCTTCACAGTCAGCAATTTTCAATATTGTTCTAATGCTATGAGAATAGAGAAGTCCACACTACAACTGCAACGATGACCAACAATATTGTTGGAGCCGCTTTTTTGTGGAAGTGGAACGGAGTGTGGAAGGTGACAAATGCAGCATGGTTTAAAAATTTTTTTTTTACAATTAATACAAAAGAAAATAGTAATTTACAATAAATAGTGTGGAGACTAATATAATACATTATATAAATCTTAACATTGTTGGTGTGAACTGGCCTTAAGGGTGGGAGGATTAAGTAACGCAGGTAATTAAGAACTAGGTCCTTACTGATTTTAAAGTGTAACAGTCCCGATCCTGGCTACTGATTGGACAGCACATTAAATCCACTAAATGTTAACAGCTGAATCATATGACTGCGCAGGGCCAATTTAATTTAATTGCAACATTCAATTAATCCACAAACTTATTTGTTGTAATAATACAAAAAATAAACAAAAACAAAAAAAATAGTAAATATAAATATATATATATATATATATATTTTTTTTTTTTTTAATTACAACAAATAAGTTTGTGGCTTAATTGAACGTTAAGCCAGAAGGACAGTAAGGCCTGAAGTCACAGATTTTTATATTATATTATATTATATTATATTATATATATATATATATATATATATATATAATACATTACATATTATATTACATAATATATATACACTCACACACACACACAAACACAGCTACACACTCTATACTGCTAAGAGCCAAAGACTTACCAAAACAACTGTTTTCAAACCATTATAAACAAATTCAGTCAAGTGTGTCCAAACTATTTTAAATGGTAGTGCATACTGGCCAAAAGGTTAACGTTCAAAGATAATAAACAGTTTCATACCTGTTTAACAAGTGCTCTAAAACCAAAACTAAAACTAAGACTTCAACAAAAAATAAATATGTGGATATGTTAAGTAGTAACTTTTACATGTAACGTTAACTTACTTACAGTCATGTCACTGAATAAAAAGAAAAACGGTAGGTTACTCAACGTAAAAAAAGAAAATGTTGTAAACAATTCATGCCAACAAGAGCACGCGTCCAAGAAAATATAATATTAATTCACGATATTTCAACGGAGAAAGTAACGTTACGAGAGCGGCTGGCAAGCAGGAAATGAAGTCAGCACTCTTAATTTATAGACTCAGGTGTGGTTAATCAGCCTATAGTAACGTCAGTGGGGATCCTTAACTGACTTCTGATCAGTTAGTGAACATTTTTTATGAATTTTAAAAGACATGGTCATACTTACAGATATTGCGCTTTGAGAAAAATCAGGGGCACGTAAGAGATCGTTTCCTGCTGGACATAGACAAATGACTTTCAGTACGATATTACAAGGAAACCCAGTTATTAAAAACGCAGCTGTCCGCCTCTAAAATGTGCGCTTCCTGCTTTTTGACACAAACAACTTCCCCGGTACGGAGCTGACCAATAGCGAAACGGCACGTGGTCACGTGACACGCTGAGGTAATGCAGTCTTGCATATGTCTGTAACTAGGCAGATAAATGGTGACCTATCTCGGTGCATCTATACGTAAGGATGTTAAAGTCAGATGCAGATTGAACTTTGATCCAGTGATTGAAAAAAGGAATTAAAAAAGCTCATTTACAGGTTACAGACAGATTTATCGTTAAGACGTCGAAATCTTATTGCTAAAGCCTAGGGTATTTCAAGAATGACTAACCCTGCTCTTTCTTTATATGTAGATAAACCTGTATGTGCACACACTGATAGAATGTTATTTCTGTAGAAACATAAGAGACATTATGTCCAGAAACCCGTTGTTATATATAAATATGACAAATAGTTATATATATTTAAATATATATATAAATATATGACAAATTGGTTAAAGCAGTATTTAACTAATAGGCTACAAATTCATTTTGGAATATTCTTCCTAATTGTTTTTTTTTTTTCTCTAAGGTTGAGGGTCTTCCTTTCTTGTTGTTATGTAATTACAAGATTGCTAACTTGCCCCTCAAATGATCAAATTTTCACAAACAAGTGCTTTTGGCGTGACATAACTTTAAAAAAAAACTAGGCAGATAAATGAATGCAGTCCCTTCAGAATTAACTTTAAACAACGACTTTTCGAAGACAATCAAACTATAATTTATGCTTAAATGATATGGTATAATATTTTAAAAAAAAACAACAACACATTAAACTCTTTATTTATGTATAATGTTATTCTTTCAAAATGACTCATGTTAAGAAAGTATTTTTGTTAATTAGCCTATTAATTTGCATTCCTTTATAGTGCCCTTGTTCATTCTTATTGTTAATATTATAAATGTTAATATCAATTATTCTTTTGATATTATTTGGTTAAAGTTTATTGTGTTTGTTTAAAATTATTCGTTATTTTAAGTTACGAATGGGAAGTCTGTAAAAATTAATAAAAGTACAAAAAATAGTCTAATGAAATACAAAAGTAGAATAATATGCCTATGCTTTAACAGAATTGTGCATTGAGTCAGCTTTAAGTCTTTGCTGCTGCAGTAAAGTAAAAGCGCTTGAAATTATTCAAAGCTCAGAAATCAGAAAGCAAAGAAATCAAGCTCATTAGTCATATTTAGTCCTTTAGTCAAAGCATAACCTATCAAAGTTAAATTATTACCACACACATTAAAAAATTATACACATCAAATCACAAAAGAACTATGATCAAAAGCTTGACTACTTCAGTGAAATCAAAACATTCTGCTTAATTAAATTTGAATGCCACAATTTATTATTTAAAAAAAGAACTTGAAAAACAACCATATTTGAGGGTTGGTTATTTGGATGTCTGTCTCTCACTCTTTACAGTGTATAAAGGTTCAAAGGAATTAAAAAGCTGACATAATTGTATTAATGGGGCTGGTAACATATTTAAGTATTTTTGCTGTTTACCTAGTCCCGTAACACAAAATGGACGTTAAAGCTATTCTTCCTCTGTTAAAGGAATAGTTCATACAAAAATTAAAATGTACTGACTCTCAGGTGATCCAAGGTTTAGATGAGTTGAACAGATTTTAATAATAATAATGTGGACAATAATCCACAAGAAATCCATACCACTCCAGTTCATCAGTTAATATCTTCTCATCTGAATCAGGAGAGAAATATCAGTAGGATCCATTAGTGAGCATTGAGCAAGAGGAACAGAAGTGTTCAACGTTAAAGTCTTCTGCAAAAATGTTCTCATGAAGAAACAAATTCATCTTAATATGCATTATACTAGAAACTGAAAAAAAAGAAACAAAAAGTAATTCAGACAATTAATCCAACTGCAGCACTCCTTTGTCACCTTTCATCCTTAATAATATCCAAATCTTAGATTATATTTAAACACTTAAAACGCTATGGGAATTAAATCCCAAGACTACTTTGGAGATGCCAGGTAGCCAATGACCTCAAAAAATATAAATGCACAAAAAAATATATATCAAGTGTTTGTTCAGCGCGTAATTAAACGTACAACTAAATGCCTTACGTGCGCAAACACAGGTACCGGTGGTCACGTTGAAATCCTCAGGACCAATTTGCGCCATAGCGCACCGTGCCGTGTGCAGCAGTCAAACTCATTCTCATACCTTTCTAAGGTAGGATTTAGTTTACAATGGCTGATCACCTTAACTGCAGCAGCGGTAACTGCTCCAGTGCGCAGGAAGAGTTTGGTTTATCCGAGGGACACTTTGCGCTCGTGAAAGCTGCAGTTCTTGGGTGCATCTTCGTGCTGGCAACAATAAGCAATTTATTTCTCCTCCATGCACTTTGGAAAAGACGGAAAAGACACACACGAACTCAGCTGTTTCTTCTGCACCTGTGTCTGGCTGACCTGGTGGTCGCTTTCTTCCAAGTCCTGCCGCAGTTATCCATGGAGATTACGCACCGCTTCAAAGGCTCCGATCTGGTGTGCAGAGCGGTGAAGTATCTTCAGGTGGTCGGGATGTTCGCGTCCACGTACATGATCGTGGCCATGACCATAGATCGTTATCACGCGGTCTGCAAACCCATGGTATCGTTTCTTAGAGGGTCTTTCCGGAGGTATGTTTCCATAAGCGCGGCGTGGCTCATCTCCCTGGCGTTCAGCGCTCCGCAGATGTTCATCTTCTCTCTCCAAGAAGTTGAGAAGAATGTTTTCGACTGCTGGGCGACGTTTATTGAGCCCTGGGGAGGCAGAATATACATAACGTGGATCACTCTGTCCGTGTTTGCTCTGCCAGCCGTAATCTTGATGTATTGTCAGATAAAGATTTGCGCAGGGATCTATTTCAACATGAAGAGGAAAGCCTTGCAGAGCGGCACAGGTGATGGGCGCTCCAGCTCTAAAGGGATATCAAGCGCAATGCTGAAGACTGTCAAAATGACTTTTATCATCATCCTGGTGTACACCCTCTGCTGGAGCCCGTTCTTCGTGGTCCAGCTCTGGTCAGCTTGGAGTCCAAGCACTGCGCCCACGCAAGGTAAGTCAAAGTAGCCGTCCAAAAGCCTGGTATACTTCTGCTTCTGGAATTCTTGACACTTTTCGATACAAATCACATCATCAGTTTATCAAGGAGTGTAAAGATGCACTGAAAAATAAACATAATGATCATGCTCTATGATTTGAGGGGCAAAGAACATCATGAATGTCAATGAAAGAGCACTGATCTACCACAGATTTGATTATGTAAACCCCCTAGAATATTAAATATTTATTTGAAAATGTATCTTAAAATAATAGCCTACTACATTTTATTTTCAATATTACGTTTGTAAGTATTTATACACATTTCCCCCAACTATTTCCCTAAAACCCTGTTCAAGTTTACATGCAAGTTTACTAACTATTTTTTTAAAAGGTTTTGTGTGTCCACATATCTTGAAATAGTAAAAATGAAAGAGCAGAATCCTACCGTCAAACAGTATTGTAAATATGTTTTCAATATTTTATAGTATTATGTTTTTAAACATTTCTGCATATATTTTAATATCCTTTTTTATGTTCAGGTCTAAATGCATTAAGAACACATGAAATGTTTTAAAAGGATCTGGGTTTATTCACATTGCAGGTTGTGTCATCAATTTGTTCACAAATACGCAAAGATTACACATAAAAGTGAAAAAAAATGTTTTTTTAAAGTGATCATAAAATATTTGTGCATACTTAAAAAAATATATTTTTATGTTCAATTTTATTTGCATAAAAGGACTTAGATATTTTATTATAAGGAAAGGTTCTCCAAATATCTCCATATCACCACATGGTTACAGCCAATATTTAACTCTTTTGATAACAGATGTGACTAAATGCCCATTAATGTGTATAAGTCATCATATATCTATATATGATTACTCACAACCATTTTCTGTTGTGGGAACTATCTATCTCCCCTCAGCTGCAGATCTAGCAGATGCATATAGGCATTTGTAACCATTCATTAGCAGCCAACAAAAGAGCTGATCAGATTAAACTGAATCATGTGTAAACACCAGATGGTGCACACAGGCAATATTTTGCACAGAGCGCACATCACATCTTGCGCAATTTGTTTTTGTTTTGTATTTTATGTGCAATTCTTTATTTACAGTCTCGTATCTGTTCTACAGGGCCAGTGTTTGTCACTATCATGCTCCTCGCCAGTCTTAACAGCTGCACAAACCCATGGATCTACCTGTACTACAGCTAGAACCTCATGGACACTGATTACACCGTTCCTGCTGCTGAAGACCGCATGGTCTAAGAAAACACCTATACTTCAATTTCCAAGCCTTTTTTAATCAGTGAAGGGATTTTGGCTATGGAAAACAGATTCTGAACAGGTTTCTGACAGACGATATGAGTAATGGCACCTCGTCTTTGTTATGGTAATGAACCGGCCTTGTATGTAGAATAATGGCTGTTATGTTTAAAAAAAAAAATCAAGGTTTGATTATAATCATTTCCCAGTAAGATATTTAGCACAAAATGATCTGCAGATGTGATTGTCATTGTATATAGAGAGAGAGAGATCTTTGATTAGGTGGTCAGGTGTTCATATTTTTCTATCGCTGTCTTTTGGTTCATTTATAAAGCACTGTGAATTGTTTACTCGACCTATGTAAATTGCAATTCATTTCATGTGATTAAAGTAACGTTATTTTCCACTCCTCATTTAAATTTAAAGAGTACAAAAGAGCCTGTGTATAATAGGATTAAAATGATGTGTGACTGTTTTCAATAGTCACCGTGTTGCTCTCGTACTTACACACACACACACACAAATTCATTGTACTTCAAAGAGAGAATCTTCCTTTCCTTAAAAAAAACGGGATTCACATGCACAATCATCAGTCAAAATTTTCAGCGATCAGATTCGTATTTATATTCCCTTCCAGGAATTCCTATGCTTCTATTCCCTCTGCTCCCATAAATAATAGAGCAATATTGAATATTTAATGCGCCTGAATATAGTTCCTTATACATTTGTAGATTTAAAACACATCATCTATTGGATGAGTCTCTTGGGGTTAATCTCGAAATACATATTTTTAAATATGTATTTAGTCAGCTAGGCCATAATTGCACACTTGGAGCGTGTTTAAAAAATGAAATCCAATTTATGCACCAAAAAAAAAAAACAGGTTTAATCCTTCAGTGAAAAACAATTAAAGAGTTTAACTCACAAAAGGGTCTGGGTTAATGTGTTTAAGTTACAATAGTAAAAATACATGCTAAAGAGCACAACCTTTATGGAATTGCCGAATGACACAACATAATTGGTTTGCCTTTTCGCTGCACAAACTTTGTTTGGATTTGAGGCAAAATGGAAGCCTTAGGCAACTGTATCCAAGGTAGCTGTTTGGAAATGGAATTAGAGCACTTAGAGGCTGATAAAAAATGGTGGAGACCATTGTTGCCGGAGGGTGCGTGGGAAGGCAGAAGTGAGAATAAGGCAGCATTTTTCCCCTTTATCAAATACAATATGGTGTAAATTACGTCATTTAGGAAACTGCCTCTGAAAAATAAGAACAGCAGATTGATTTTGAACGAGAACAGACCAGCATCACAGTACACAAAGAAACTGTGACAATGATACGATCTGACCTCCTAAAGAAGACAAAGTCCAGATACATTTAAAGAACGGTGCACTAAGATACTGACATCATCCAAACACTTAAAGGTTGATCAATAAATCTGTGCAGTTTGTCTTTTGATAAACTGTTTTTAGAGAGCCTACTTGAAACGTTTCAAAGAGTCTATTTGGTATGTAATGCATTTACGGTTTTTAATGCACCAATTTTTTGCTCCATCAATAATTCTCCCTCAAGGCTTGTGCTGTTTATTACCGTTTAAAGCCCTGTTATTTTTTGTAGGTCACAGTTAATAACTATTTCTAAGCACTCTCTGCCAGTGTGTGAATGAACATCATGTATAACAATAAAGTGACCTCTGCCACACTGACACCATATGGCCAGGCATGTACAGTATGGTAAGAAAGGCAGGCCTTAATAAATCCATTTTATATCCTTTCACTTCTACAAAGCCACAATGCCAAAAAAACAAACAAAAAAAAAACACATATAAAGGTGTTACTGACAGGTAAAACATGCTCATGTAACCCCCCTGGGTCCACTTCCACCACGACTTTTCCACGCTCTGAGCAGGTCTCGGACCCACGTCTCCGGCAAGTCGCTAAAGCGCCTATTTTTGAGATCAGGGGAGTGAGGTTTTACCTGTACAGCACCTACTTGCTGGCCTCTGTTCCTCTTATGAATGGAAAAATAAGTGTTTCTAGAGTTCATTCAAAGGATTATTAAAAGCTTTGTACTGCAACATATGCTGATTTTATTTGAATTAACTTAAAAATTATTGTCTGAAACTCTGTGAAGTTAAATATTTACTTAACAAATATTTATAACAGTTAAGATTTTAATAATTTAACAACCTATTTGCATGTTAATATTTCACTGACAATGGTTAAAGGTCACTAGATCTGCTTACTGTTTATAACCAAAATGATTGGCCAAAATGCACATTTTACTTTGTACATATATATATACACATAAAGTAAGAATGACAGATTGATAGCCCTGCAATATTAAACAATTTTATTTATTTTTTTACTGCATTAGCTACCTTTCCTCAAACTTTTCCACCTTCTCCTGGTGATCTGCATTCCGATTGTTTTTTCAATGCCATTATTTTGTTATGGAGACTTGTTATGGAAAGAGTTGTTATGGACATTTTCTTTTAAGATAATACAAAATTAACCTAAATAAACATACAAACTCCTTATAACTTCTTTTTACAAGATTTTAAAAATGTATACTCTTATATTAAAGACGCATAAAACTGGTTTACAAACATAACGTTACATTTAAAACCGGTATAGCCTAATTACGGCAAAAACACTTTTATTGTCCTTTGAATGCGGTCCTTACAATATTTTGACAGCTCACTCCCGCTATAGAAACAGGAAGTGACGTACTAGCAAGGGTCCTTCGATGTGGACCAATCAAAACGCCCATAGTCATTCCTTGCAGGATTCAGCCAATCGCGTTGCGAGTCGTGGAGCAGTAACTTTAGCGCTGTCACAGCGTTCAGAAAAACGATCAGCTGTTCTGCGTTTGATGCATCTTTGGGACAGAGAGCAGCAGCGGGTAAGAAAAACCAGAAGTTTTCCTCTATTTAAAATGTTTTACTTTATGTCTGATACTTATAGCCGTTTAGACACGTTAGAGAATGATTCTGTTCTGTCGCTTGTGTCGAGAATGAGGATAATGTTAAACATGTAACCATAACTCAGTTTAAAGCTGTCACGAACACGTCCAGATCATAAATCATAAGCAGTAAGAAAATCCTATTTTGCTTGAAGTAAATGAAGCTCTTTTATTATTAGTTGCAGTTGGCAACTGTTCAAAAAATATCTTTAGGCACGTCAGTCAAGCAAATTATAAATTAGAACGATAAAATTAGTATGTATTATGGTAATTATTATATTTTGGCCTGCCTTAAAAGTGTGTGTGCGATTGTATTTGTGTGCATGTACACACACACACGCACGTTTGTTTTTGTGAATCGTTGGCACATTGCATTGGCGTAATGTTTTTTTAATTCTGTACAAAAACTTACTTACAAAAACCTTTAGCATTTTTACTTTCTCGTGACACAAAACCAACTAATGAACTGTGATCTCGCCTCTTGTTTCCTGTTAACAGGTCTGACCACAGGCATGGCAACAGCTCAGTCGGTGTTCACCCTGGCTGTGAGCATTCTGCTCATCACAGAGTTCATTCTGGCCGAGAAAGACTACTACGAGATCCTGGGTGTACCCAAAGATGCATCCGACCGGCAGATCAAAAAGGCTTTCCATAAATTGGCCATGAGGTATCACCCCGATAAAAACAAAAGCCCTGATGCAGAGGCAAAGTTCAGAGAGATCGCAGAGGGTGAGTCAGCATACCTGTGTAAAACCAACACACGACACACCCTTTTGAACATCCGATGTGTTGTTGAGCAGTTATTAAAGCTATGTACTTTTGCATTCCCAGCATACGAAACATTATCAGATGACAGTCAGAGAAGGGAGTACGATCAGACGAGGAGCAGTCCGTTCTCCAGAGAGAGCCCGAGAGGAGGCGCTGACCACTTCCATCAGCATTTTAACTTCAACTTCGATGATATATTCAGAGACTCTGACAAGTTTGGACACAATCCTCATTTGCATAATAACAGACATTTCGAGAGGCACTTTCAGGCCCACGAAGAAGCACGAAGCAGGCACAGGAGACACTTTCAGCACTCTTTCGGTGGAGACATATTCGATGACATGTTTGAGGATATGGAGAGGATGTTCTCGTTTAATGGACACCAGACTCGGACTCAATCCAAGTTTGACGGTTCCGCCAGGCAGCACTGTAGAACTGTCACACAGCGAAGGGGCAACATGGTTACAACATACACAGACTGCTCTTGAGTTAATGCGCTCATGGAAGTCTTTTGGCTGTGTTGACTTAAACTGTAATTAATTCTGCTTCTTTGTGTTTGGCATCAGTTCCGATCAACTTTATAAAATTGTCTGCATGATTAATTTTTTTTTTTTCTTTTGGCCATAACATCCCCAGTTTAGGGATCCTAAGTCTGACTGATATTATTAACAGTTAACATTAACGCCTATTCACAGTAAACATGATGACCTCATCCATATGGCTTAAAATACTTCAGATATATTTTAAATACATGAACACACAAATTCATTGTCTTGTCCTTGAAGTACATTGTATAGTACAGTTTGGGGGGGAAATGCATATTTCCATAGGCCTGTAACATATACAGTATTCAGCATATATTTTGGCGAGAAAAGGGAATATGTAGCCAATATGGGGGGTTAAAATAGCACTTTAATTGTGAATATATTTATAAACTCTTATTAAGCTATCTATCATTTGTTATGAAGTAAAGATTTAGGGTCCTTTAAAAGCATATTTAGTTTTTAAGGTAAAGGGCTTACACATTTGTTTACATCCGATGCCTTTAAAACACATAATTGCATTTATCATAAAGTGCTTATGTCAGAATATCACTAGAAGACATTCAATGTGGTTTAGAAGTTAAAAAAAGTCCCCAAAAACTGTAAATGTTTGGTTTAGATGATTTTGCACAATTTCATTTAATTACTGTCCTGTCTTAAGCAGGCATTTCACAAAATTTGTATATCTTCCATCTCGGTTAACATGACACCAAAGCAAGTAGCTCTTTTAAAGGGGAATTCCCTTACATGTGCAGTAATGATCAATATCTTGCTGTTGAGGTATCCTGTTAGCTGTAGGGCTTTCCTGAGGGAAACGCACACACAGAGCTGTATATGATCAAATGAAGTGCCGTGCTAAAAGAAAAAAAAAATACGGTTACTATTTTGTTTCAGGTTTGGTATCATGTTGAATTTCCATGTAAATGGAAAGTTTTGGAGCAATTACCCGAGGCACTTGTACACGAAAGCCACGTATAATCATTGTTTTTCATCTATCTATATATAATGTACACTCCCTGTGGTTCTGTAAATGTGAATATATTTATCTGGCTCTCCAAAGAATTGATCTATAGCAAGACTATTGCTGTGCCAATAAACAATTACCTCATGTTGAAGATTTGTCATGGAAAGCAGTATTAGTAACGTTATATTTTTGATATTTTTGAACATTATGGAAAGCTAATGTTTTGCTTTGAAAACTTTTCTTTTTTTAAATGTGACATCCATTTAATCTAAAATGCAAGCAAGCACATGCTTGGGAATGGAAAAACATGGAACAGAGAGCTGATTCCATCATGAACTAATTTTCATATCAAAGCAATAATCATGAGCTCTCCAAATGATCAAAAAACAATATGCAAATGCAATATAATATTCCAAAAGAATATACAGTGCAGTTTAGATGTTAGAGTTAACCAAACTGTTGACAGTAGCCATTGACTTGCATAGTTTTTGGTAGTAGTGGAAACTCATACAGGTTTTTCTCATACCAATTTTCATATTTGGGTGTACCTCATAAAAATAATATTTGAAGACAAAAAGGAATACTTTGTTTACTTAAGATCCATCGAAAAATCAGGAACTGGAAAAAATATTCTGGGTGTGTTCCAGTTATGGAATTATATGACAGTTGATAGACTTATCATAAACCTATCAGACGGTTGCGTGCAAACATTTTAAAATGTGGTGTATTGCATTTGTTTTACAGTTTGATTTAAAAGTAAACAAATAAAGTCATAAATAAATAAGCTATACCTTAAGGCTTTTATGAATATGATTTGCTTGCTTTATAATAAAATAAATAAATAAATAAATAAATGCTTAATAACCTGTCTTAAGGACAAAAGGAATAAAATGAATTACTTTTGTTGCCTTAACACTCAAACAAACAAAACAAAACAAAAACAATGAAAAATAATAAATTCATATGTTTAGCTGCTCTTAAGGTTGAAATGAATTCAACTTTTTTGGGGGGCAAAAAAAAACAACGAATAGAAACCAGCCACGCAAACAACCAGATCCACATTTTAGCGCTGCTCTTATGCTTAAACTGAATTTACTGTTATAATCAAAACAGACAACTAAATGCATTAACATATTTGTGACCCTGGACAACAAAACCAGTCGTAAGTGTTGTTTTTCAGAAATTGAGATTTATACATAAATCATAAATAAGCTTCCCATTGATGTATGATTTGGATGGATAGGGCAATATTTGACCGAGATACAACTAAATGAAAATCTGGAATCTGAGGGTACAGAAAAATCTAAATGCTGAGAAAATCACCTTTAAAGTTCTCACATGAAGATCTAATCAATGCATATTACTAATCAAAAATTATGTATATATATATGTAATAATTTTTTTTGGCCAAAAAAAAATCTAAAATTTTGACCCATACAACGTATTTTTGGCTATTACTACAAATATACCCCAGCGACTTGAGACTGGTTTTGTGGTCCAGGGTCACATTTTAGCTGGCCTTAAGTAATATAACTTGTTAGCTCATTGCTTATTAAAGCAACAATAGTTAAGGTTTTGGCCTGCAGTTAACTGAATAGAGGACCAAAAATGTCTTGTCCTCAAGCTCCGCTATTAAATATGCAAAGGACTCAAGCCAGGCCTAACATCAACAATTACAGCAGTATTGTTTTCTTACCCAGAATCAGTAAGCCACGTTATAGAGGTTAACTTCATCAGACAGCTTAAGTGATCTGTTTACCTGTGCGGGGACTTTGGGAACTTATTTTGATTGAGTGCCAGTAAACAAAGAAGTTGAATAGGAGCTATGTTGTGGTTATACTGCCCTTCCCTCATTGCGTTTGGTATTAATGGTCCTTTTGAATAGGGGTTGAAGAGAAGGGGAAGGAAAGCAGCTCTTTGTTTGAAAAGATAAAGCCCTCGCTACTGCTTCGGCAGAAAATGTAAATACTTTGGCAGGCGTGAAACGCATACATAAATTCACGCAAACATTTAAAGACAGATAGCGAGGAAGAGACAAATCCAAAACAAGGCTTTTTTTAAAGGCTATGAAGTTTTTTTTTTTTTTTTTACATTTTACCTCAGAGTTAATCATTCATTCATTATTTACATATTTAAAATGACTTTAGTTTAAATGAAACTAAACGTTTTTATTAGTAAGGTCTTTCTGTAATAAACATTTCTACTGCTTTTTTTTTTTAAATGCTGAAGATTAAAGTGCAAATGTAATTACCTTGTGAGGTTACACAGTCTTCAAGCACAGTTTCCCACATTTTATCATCCACAGCAGACAGGAAGCAATTCCAAGGTTTGCCACAGATGTTGCAGAACAGTTAAACCCTGTCAACAGAAGAAAAAAATGTTTTAAAAAAAACATAAATAGGAGTGTACACGGTGCAAAGGTTTCTTGAGAAAATTTCCCAATTAAACAATTTTGCATTACATGCTTTATTACACACACACACACACAAAAAAAATCATATGGACCCCAAACTTGTAAGTGATTTTGCATATGTGTGTGTGTGTTTGTGGTCAATAAGCTTTATTTTAGTTTAAAGAAATGAATAGTTTTATTCACCAATGGTGCATTAAATTGGTCAAAAATAACAGTAAAGACCTTATAACTTATAAAAAAATGAATGTTTTTTTTTTTTTTTTAGCTTTCTATTCAGCAAGAAGTCACGAAAAACGTGTTTTGGTTTATATAAAAATACAAAACAGTCTAAATTTTTTGCATAGTTATGACAACTTGGTAATCATAAGAAATGAAGTTGAAAAGTCTTGCCATATATTTTTAAATATATTACAATAGAAAAAAGTAACTTTATGTTGCAATAATATTTCACAGCATTACATTTTTTACTGCACTTTTTTTTAATCAAATACCCCCTAGTAAAAAAGTATTATATTTAAAATACATTTATTTAATACAAAATCTAATAAACATATATACTCCCATTTCACATCAAAAGTATCATGTACTTGTGCTCAGTGCACACTTATTGTTAATATTAAACCTAAAATGGGTTTGAATGCCACTACTGATGAGGACTGGATTTTTGAATAATATTCTTTCTAATAAAAATCTTTAAATGCAAGATGTACCTTAAGCGTACTTGCAGTAGTTCCACTTTTGCACAATCAAAAGTCACTTTTTTCCACAACAAAGCTGTGACAGCTGATTTCTTTAGTAGATAACTTATTATTCGTTTTAATTCATGGAAGTCTGACTATAATATTGACTTAAGCCATCCATTACAGCTTCAGTGAATGTTAAATAGATAGAAGCAACAAACATAACAGCCGTTTGCCAGGGGATTCAAAATACAGCAGATTACCTATTGTCAGTGAGATTAAATGTTTACACAGTTTGGGGCCATACATTTCCACCCACCAGTGCACATAGCGTATTGATTTATGTCCCAGAACAAACTTAGATAACTTGCAAGTTGCGACAGATCTTAGTAGATTTGTATATTGTTTAAATAGCTCATTAAGCAAAACTTACCCGCTAAAGCCCATTTTTACTCACATTTGATAATTGACGAGTGTTTATTTTTGCTATTCATACACCATATTAACAAGAGACAAAAGTATTCATTATACAATCAAATGTAAGATGGTTATCTTGACAGCTTCAATTAATGTTAAGTGTACTGAAACAACAAACATAACATAACGTGAATATGACCACACAAATCATTTGCAATTTTGCCAGGATGACTAATTAATTATTGTCAAAGAGATTTCATAGTTTGGGGCCATAAATTTCCATCCAACAGCGAACAATTTCTAGCATATTGATTATTCGCCAGAATTCAGTGGTAATCTCAGTCGACTGAAGTGCTGAGGTCTCATAAAATTGATCCGGTTCTTTTATCAGTAAGCCTCTTTACTTTCATTCTCTGCACACCTGAAAGGGGAACTACGGGAGCCAGTCAGTTGATATTTAAAACTTGTGTCATGAGAAGGTGAAATGAATTAACTGCTGTTTTACGAGCTTAGAACAATACATGGCAAAAAACAATAAAATGCATTAAAATGAATGGAACTGAATTTTTATGATTTGCCTTCAGCTTCACGAGATAAAGTTGGTACAAAAGATTGTCATCTTTCCTTGCATGATTAGTTGACAATCTAATATGAACGTGCATAGAATGCCGTAGAATTATCTTTAGGATGTCGTGTGGAGTAGCTTTTTTTTTTTTTGCTAAGAATGTGGCTAAAATAAATGAAACAGCTTTGAATTGGTGTCATCTTTTGGAGATATGCATAAAAAGTTTTCTGTCACACTTGTTTTCTCGAACCGTCCCACCTCAGATGCAATTTCCCAGCATTCTGCAGCTTTTTTTCTTGCTGTGATTATCAGATCGGTTGTTGTTTGATGCTTCTCAGCACAATTTTACAGGACCAATAAACTAAAGTGCCGTTGACAGCTTCTGACCAGAAATGCAAATGTTTTCACAAAGGAGAAGGAATCCTGTATAAACTAGTGGTTAGTCCCCCTCTCTCCCGCTCTCTCTCTCTCCCGCTGTCTGTCTTTTTTCATGGATGGAGATATGGAGATTATAGAATAGAGGGACTATGAGTCCTACCTGGTCTTCATTTCCAAAAAGAGAAGTAGAGTATCATTGACTGCTCCATGTAATGTTGACGTGGCACATTTAAATGGACCCATGTATAAAACAGGCCCCATTGCTTAGTTGGCCAGTGATACAGAAGTCGTACTACAATATATCTGTCCACATATAATCACTGAGACATAGAGGACATTTGCAGTTGAACACAGTCGAGCTCTACATAGATGCAGAATTAAGTTTTCCAAAGCCAGAATGGTGAGTCTTTTTATGCAATATTTTTTGTAGTATTTATTTTCTCGGTTATTTGAAAGTTTTAGAAATTGATAATATAATATAATATAATATAATATAATTTATTTTATTTTATTTTATTTTATTTTATTTTATTTTATTTTATTTTATTTTATTTTATTTTATTTTGTTTTGTTTTGTTTTGTTTTGTTTTATTTTATGTTATTTTATTTTTTTTTTTTTATTTATTTTTTTTTTTATTTATTTTTTATTTTTTTACTCTCCTCCAGTGCGATTGTAACATAGTGCCACCTAGTGGGCATAAAACTCATCTCAAATCTTGGCCGCTGCTCTTTGAAATCAATTACTCGCTCTGTGCTTCTAGGTATTGGAGACTCCAGGGGTGTATCTGCAGAATGGAAAAAGGCTTTTAAAGATTTACCGTGTTCAGCATGATCACGCTGGCCACTTTTCCTGCACTGCCCAGAACTCTGCTGGGGAAGCCAGGAGGGAGTATATTATTGAAGTACAAGGTGAAATATAGACAGAAAAGCTGTGTCATTTAAAGCAACCTTGAGATTTATGGAACAAAGTATATATAGTAAGCTTGTTTTTGTATTTAGCTTGTAATGATTGATGCAAATCCCTTTAGTTTCTCATATTTT
Source organism: Enteromius treurensis (assembly GCA_032275025.1). Classification (NCBI taxonomy): domain Eukaryota; kingdom Metazoa; phylum Chordata; class Actinopteri; order Cypriniformes; family Cyprinidae; genus Enteromius; species Enteromius treurensis. The sequence continues at coordinate 9,051,580 of JAUCMU010000080.1, read as the reverse complement.
CATATGTCCTGGTGTGCACGTTTAGCTCCACCAGTAATTTCAGGCACCTCAGGAGTGCAGGAAATGACTGTCATGGCAGGGCAGGAAGTCGACATGCAGTGCAGAGTTAGTGGCCGCCCGCTGCCTATAGTGGAATGGAGTCATGATGGCGAGTGAGTAAATGATACACATAATTACATGCTCCTGTAATCTGGCTTCTGTGCTCATGTGTGCTCTTAACAACCTCTCTCAGGGTTTTATCCCCTATCGGAGACCCTCATGTGGAGTTTCTGGAGAAGGGGCAGGTGTTGAGGATCAAGTCTGTCAGGCCAAGAGACCGTGGCCTGTATCAGTGTGTGGCCAGTAACAACGCTGGGACTCAGACACGGCAGTTCAGGTTGAACGTTCAAGGTACTATGGGAATCATAAGGAATTAAATAATTCTTCTTCTGGTTCTGATTACTGTTTCCTTGATTATGAAATAAATTCTAAGCCTGTTCTAAATGTGTTTGACTCATTAAAAATAAACAAATTACTAGAGTCATCTAAGACATCCCTTTTATAGCTGATAATGTTACAGATCTGATGCCTAATAACTTTTAGTTGCTAGATATTTCCAGCTGAATCTATTCAAAATGTCTTGCGTCCCAACATTTTCAGAATTCGGGTGGCATCTTAAAATACAGTTCTTATCCAATCTGTATTCTCTGTCTTTTTTCAGCTGCTCCCATAATTCGTGATGCTGGTGAGAATACAGAGGTGACTGTCGTTCTGGGCTTCCCTGCTGTTCTTCACTGTGAAGTTGAGGGCATCCCACTTCCCATTATCACCTGGCTAAAGGACAACCAGCCCATTGTGTCCAGCCCTCAGCTCACATACACTCAGGGTGGACAGTCTTTGCGTGTGGCTGCGGCCCGTGGAGAGGATGCAGGCACCTACACCTGCAGAGCAACTAACCCCGCTGGAACAGCACACAGAGAACACACACTGAGAATTATGGGTATGTATGCAAGGTAAAGAGATTTACATAGCTAAAGGTTGTTTGTTTTTGTCAAAGATTAATGCTGTGCCATTTCCTCAGTACCTCCACAGATTGAGGGGGATCCTACGACTCTCAGCTTTGGCAGAAGAGAAGAGAAAGTGAGAATTAATGGGACATTGACTTTGTCATGCCTGGCAAAAGGCTTTCCAGAGCCTGTCACACAATGGTTTAAAGATGGACAGGTTCGTATTTCTGTTTTAGATAGTTCTATAGTTATGCCTAGACCATACTGCATGATTGTGAGTGTCATATTGCTTTTTATACAACAGTTAATGAATGAAAAGTAGATAATATCACTCACATTTTAAACACAGTTTTGTTCCTTCAATTAAAATATTTCCAAACAAAGCAAAAGAATGATCAAGGTATTGGACAACATATAGTTTAGGGTGTAGAAAAGCAGCATTTTCAAATGTATTGGTTGAGTGAATGATTCAATGACTGAAGGATTAATGTAGTCACTTTTTTCATTCCTGGATGAATCAGTGTGTTTAAATACATTCTGTGAAAATTAAATTAAATTAAATTAAATTAAATTAAATTAAATTAAATTAAATTAAATTAAATTAAATTAAATTAAATTA
>JAUCMU010000080.1:9034346-9048304 GCA_032275025.1 Enteromius treurensis | reverse complement strand
GAAAGTATTATACTTTTAGAAATTATTTATTTAAAAAAAGTGTAATTTATATATATATATATATATATATATATATAAAATATAATATATATATTATATAATAAATATCCAGCATTGAAATTGCAGGAATAAATTACATTCAAAATATATAAAATCAGAAACTGTTATTTTACATTTTAAATTCAAATAATATTTTACAATAGCCTATTAAGTTTTTGTTGTTGTTATTTTTGATAAATAAATGCAACCTTGATGAGAATAAGAGACTTAAAAAAATGGACCCCAAACTTTTGAACGGCAGTCTATAGGGACAGTGGCCCCCAAAAAACTTTAAAACTCTATGAAAATATATGAATTATCGCACTATAAAATATCAAACCAACTAACATTTCTCTTAAAATGACAGCAGAACAAACACTTTTTATTAAAGCACAAAAAACATATGTTGTAAACGTTTAACGAAAAAATAGTCCATAAAATATTTCGATATTTTGCGTGCAATTAAACAACATTATTATTATATAAGTGTCTTGCACATTTTGGGATCACTCGGCTGTTTATTTCTATAACAATCTGTCTTCATATTTATCTACGTTTATATAAGATCCCTTTCATCGCTCAAATAAAGTTTCCTGTCTTGACAAACCCAATGTATTTGTTTGTTAAACTCTCCGCTGTGAAACACATACACTTGAAGCCATTGTATAAACTTTTGCGCTGATTTCTTTGCAAATGCATTGGGCCAAGCTTATCTAATTTCACAGAGAGAAGATTGTTTGTGACTGCTTTCTGTGTCGTATTACTAACCGATCTCAAATCACCTTCCTCTTTGTAAGATAGCAATCAAACACTAATGTAGTGCTGCTGTATAATTTTCATACTGGACAATAAACACTGGTCTCATAACAATGGTGCTCTTTTATGACTGCAGTTTTATACATTGCATCTCATCATCTTTTTCTTTTTCAGCATTCCAAAGTTCGTGATCACTTGAGCGCAAATGCATGTGTTTTTTTATGTGGAGCCTGCGTGTCATTGTTAGGTGGCTGTGGTTGTTATCTGTAAGAGTGAAGAGGATGTGGTTACTGGTTCCATAAAGGTGGATGCTAGAGATGTGTGTTAGACCGAGATCAGGGTGTGTATGTTCGGGCCGACAGAAACTGTGGTTTCGGGTCCAAAAATGGCTGGTTATTTATGTACGGTCGTAGATCATTTGAGAAAGGCCTGTTCACTCCCACAGCCTCTCGCTAGTGATAAAAGAGCTCTGCACCTTTTCAACAAGACAGATTTTTGTGGAAAACACACTAATAGTAACACATTGTTATTTATCGGTTCTTCAGTAATACAACGGCATACAAACAGCAATACCCAAGGATCACATTAACACTAATATGGTAAGAACTGATTCATTTTACAGTTTTGTTTTGTAGTTTTTCAGTCCAAACTGGCCCCAAAACATGTCTGGCCAATTCAAATGGTATCAGGGTCATCATGTTGGAGCAAACCAAACAGTTTTTAGTGGCCACTGTTGTGTACAAGTTAAAAAATAGTTGTTTCTTCTTACCAGAACAGTCCGCAGGAATATCAGACTGATTTGGAGGTGATTTTGGAATTTCTTGAGGAGCATTACAGACAGGAATCTCGAAGAAAAGCCCAATGGGACAGTAAGAAGGAAGCTTAAAATGGTTAAAAAAATTCCGTCATCATTTCCTCTAAATATATATAGATTATTTACTTGCAGTTTCTTTGCATAATTTGTGAATGTTAGCAATTTCTGAGAAAATCCTACAACATAACTTTTTTTTCCAATCACCTTCATGCCTTTACAAAACTGTTATTTGATTTTTTTCTGTGGAACACTTTTTTTTTCAACTGTTATGAAAGTGAACCCATAATCTGGTGTGCTTCACTGTGTTGAATGTGCACTTGCAGCTTAGTGTGTTCTAAAGCACAAGTAAAGTACTTTTAACTTTTTTACTTCAGTGTGTTATTCAGTATTACATTTAGCAACACATTATTTACTTAAATAGTTATTATATTTTAAAATTATTAAATTGCAACTTCCTCATTACAAAAGACTAAAGACAAATGCATTTAAATACACGGCACAAGTCTGAACAGAAATGACTTTAAAGTATATTTTAATAGGTGTCATTTGTTGACATTGGTTAATATATTGACTAACATCAACAAACAATGGACAATACATTTACTACAGCATTTATTAATATTTGTTAACATTAGTTAGTCATATTAGTTCACAATGCGTTAACTAATGTTAGAAAATGCTAAAATTGCCATCAACCAAGATCGCTGTGGTGTTGTTCATTCTTAGTTTATGTTAACTAAGGAACCTTATTTTAAAGTGTTACCAATGCTTGTCAGTGCACTTTTAAGAAACCATATTTCAGACAATAAAAGACAATAGAAATTTACATATAAAGATGCACTGTGGATTAAATCGATTGCATTTAAAATGTAATGTAAGTGCAACATGAGTGTCTGAAAACACTTACTTTCAGCTCTTTTTAAGTATTATTAATGATCAGTACTCCTTGTAAAAAGTATGCAAATACTGTTTATGTCTTTTTCACAATAGCGTCCAAAAAAGCAAATTGACTTGATTAAAAAAATAAAAAAAAAACAACTAACAAAACAAAAAAAGTCTGTAAATCATCACTAACTGGTTTTGTAATGCACTGCCAGCAAGGGATCTTTCTGTCATGTCAACCAGTGAAGGTATGGACATATCTACAGAGAAGCTACCTGCTGGAGAACATTTTAACAATGTGTTAGAAAAAGAAAAGTCCCAGCTGCATCTTCCTGCCCCTCCAGCTCAGCAGGTAGACCATTCACTTTAACACTTTATGTCATTTGTCTTTTCTATTTTAAAACCAAATGCTTTTGTCAAATTAATAGGTCATGGGATCTTCTGCAAAAGCAAACGGATCTGAATCATACACAGACAGTGAAATGAATTGCAACAGTAATGCTGTTGATCAGTCAGATGTTGTTCACAATGCACCCGACGAGTTAAACGCCCTAAACGGAGCAGAGAGACCTTTAACTCTGAATACGACACCTGAAAAGTCTGCCGAATCATTGCCCAGCATTACACCTGCAGAGAAAGGTCAGTTCTGCTTTTGTGGTTTATTCTGATGCTATCTCGAAGGTGAAGAATAACCTAGAGGAACTGCAGCTCGGGAGCGGCCCGACCTACCCATAACTGCCAAATAGAATCTCAGTTCTCCCTCATTTTCTCTGTTCTTGTGCACCATTGATGCTTTGGAGATGCTTATCGTAATTACGTCTATCATAATTCAAGCCTGTTTTTATGGGAAATGGTTTCCATAGGCCTTTGCCTACCCCCTTCACGCACACACTTGAGCGCTGTTTGACCGCAGTCATCTCTATGATTGCAGGAAAAAAGCTACGTCTTTTCCACTTCCTGTTCGAGATGCTGGAGGACCCAGGCATGGCCCAATGTGTGTCCTGGGTGCCCGCTTCGGCAGGCGTCTTCCGCTTTTCTGCCAGACACAAGGAGCGCGTGGCTGAGCTCTGGGGCCAGAGGAAGGGCAACCGGATGCCCATGACCTACCAAAAAATGTCCCGTGCCTTGAGAAATTACACCCGCTCGGGGGAGATCACTAAAGTGAAAAAGAAACTGACTTATCAGTTTAGTTTAGCGACTCTCTCTACTTTACAGAGCCAATATGCTGTAAAGAAAGCAGGTTGCGGATCGAAATAAGCTGAATGATTGTCTCAAGTGAGTTACGGTCATTATTTGTTACTCTCATGATGTCTTAATTGCATTGGTAACAGGAGGAGGGTAAAATGAGTTTCTATTTTTTTCCTTGCTCGATGGGGGTGATTAACTATGGGGTTTTGTATAGTAGAATCTTACTTAAATAATTCACTTTTTGCTGTTCTTTACATATCTTGAAGCATTTAAAAAAAGTGTATCTAAAAAAGAAAAAAGCATGTATTTTTATAAATAAATAAAAAAATCATTTATAAAATAAACCTATTTCTTTACACCCTTTTTTTTGTTTCTTTATAGTTTTCTTTATCAGCAAGCATTTTAAAGTGCTAAAACAAATACGAACTAAACATCTTCTTCCTGCACTGTTCATTTATTCCCAGTAGGTGGCAAAGCTGCTACACTGCTTTTATTTTATCACTTGCTTATTGTTGTTTATTAGTTCTACATTTTTTCTTGTTTTGCTGGACAACAACATAATTAACAACTTAATGGCAAAAGCAGATGTTAAACATTGAAAATTTCATTGAGATTTCTAACATCTCTTTTTTTATTTGTATTTACACAGTTAAAATTCAAATACAGTAAATGTTTTTGTATTATTTATATACTGCTGTAGTATTTATCATTACTTGAATTAGCTTCTATGTTTACATATGTTTAATACAATTTTATAAGATTTTAACAATTTTATTAGTCTATTTCGCTTTAATAATGTATCATTTAGATGTAATTCATATTTTTTTAGTTTGATCATTTATAGTACTTCAGTTAGTTGATAATGCAACCTTTGTAATTTTCAAACAAGTTTTTTTTTTCAGATAAGATTTTTCATATAATATTTAAACTTTGCAGCTCTATTTCAGCTAAAGAAAATTATTTGAATAGTTAGTTTTATTTTTACTCACAAAATGCATTTGGAAACCTGGGTGATGGTTAATAACGCATAAATGTCATTGAATGTCAAAATCTCAAATCAAGTAACAAACAAATGATGCTTTGCTTTTCTCAGAATTTGCTTCACTTTTCTGATCCATTTTTGCAATCAGCATATTTTAGTGAATGCATGAAGCCAAACATTTTAAGCACAATTATTTTACCATTTAAAGCCAAACCAAATTCTTTTTTATACTAAATGTGCATGCGCTGTCTTCACAATACATGCCACTTGCTTCGAGGTTTTGTTACATGCTGCAATAAATTGCATTCATTTTTAAGCATGGCTTAAGTGTTTGAATGCTTTTTGGAGCCACAGTGAGCAGCTGTTGAAGTCGATCTCTTCACTGGCATCATAACTACAACGCCCTACTAAAAGACAGATTGTTGGTTTTGTCTGACTGACTGGCCAAAGGGTGCTCCTCACACATGGTATTGTGCGATTCAGAGATGTTTTTCCTCTCCCTTTATAGTTCTACAGAGTTTTATTCAAAGGGAGGAGTATAGATCTATTTCTGCAGCGGGTATTCATGCTTTCCATGCTAGATCACTACATCTAAAGAACTGCCTGCTCCGCGAGGAGAAGCTCAGTTCTACTGAACGCACTGAATCTTAATGAGATGTTGAAATTCTGAAGGGATATCTGTTCTTCTTTGTTTAGGTTTGTGTGTGTGTGTGTGTGCATTAGTGCAGGCAGGTGCCACTCTGAGTCTCTTGACTGAGCTTTTTATGGTGACCGTGACAGCTAAATCCCCATGGGCGTCATGGACCTTTAACCACCAGTCTGGTCCAAATGGTTTTGTGTGCACTTAGTGGCAGGCCAACATGATAGTTTCCCAGCACCCTTCCTGTAGAGCTATACACACAAGATTAAAATTGGGCCCCTCGTTTGAAGGGTCTGATTTAAAAAAAGGGCAATAAAATGTTATTCTGTTATCACTTAGTCTCACTTAAAGGAATAGTTTACCCAAAAATTAAAAATCTGTCATCATTTACTCACCCTCAAGTGATAGTCTATGTAAATTTCTTTGTTCTGCCGAAGACAAAGAAATATATTTTGAAAAATGTTTTGGGTCACAGTTGACTTCTAACCTCTGTTAGTTTCCGCCAAACACTTGATGTTACCCACTGTCCTCATGCAACTGTTTGGTTCCAAACACTCTTCAAAATATCAAAAAAGAAACTCATATAGGTTTGGAACAGATTAATGGTGAGTAAATGATGACAGCATTTTTATTTCGGGGTGAATTATCCCTTTAAAATCCACTTAGTCAGTCAATATGGTTTGTTATGCAAGAGTATGGCATCACACACTCTGCCAAATATAAAAGCAATTTCAAATTAATTTTGCTAATGAGACCACATACTTGAGAAAAATCACATTCTGAACAAAGAGCAGCAAGTGCAGCACAGCTAGGTATTGAATAACTGCTGTCAAAGTCTTTCAGGACAATAACAGCATGAAATTACTAAAGAAGCGTTTGTAATATATGTTACAGGAGCGTTACCATCTAATATTACTTTGTCGTGCACATGACCCTCACAGAAGCTGAAATTTTCAGTCTTTGGCATAATCATGTCTGCAGCTCAACTACAGTATAAAGCTCAACGGCATTGGGTCAACTAACATTAACTTCTTACATTTTACCACTTATTATTATTTTATACTTTATGAGACTTTTTTGAAACTTAAATTACGCCAATCTGCCTTTTTAATAACTGTTTTAACCCCCTCAAAAAAGAGAAACTCTTTAAGACTTGTATGTATTTTTGATTAAAAACGTTATGTATTTTATGAAATGAATAGATCTGGACAAGATTCACATCATGACATTGACCTCAATTTCACACAAATAAAACCTTTCTTTCATATTTGAGATACGTGATCATAAATTACATGTAATTGCTCACTAAAACTATTAAAGCTCCTGGCCTCACTGTGTAAACCGCTCTTACATCTGCAAGAAGCTGGGCCTGATTTATAATGAGAATTAAAGTGTTAACAGGATAATTAGAGTCTTGACAATGGCAGCAATCCCATGTTTCCACCGTCTTTCCAAGCTAGTCATGTCAAATGTCAGAGTTCAGGTTGGCATTCTAATTATAGAGTATAAAAGCATCGCTGAGGCATCTTAACAGAATTTATAGTCCTGGTTGTTCAGATCACAGCCCTTGGCCCTCATCCACATTAGCTCAAAATGATCTCTGGCACTTGGCTGAAAGTTGAAGTAAATGTTTCCTATTTTTCTCACTAAGCCCTAAATATCACACAGAGGCTTTCTAGTGGAAGGGTGGAGCTTAGACACTGGGAACCCCTAGATGACAACACCATCTACTAATATCTCTTTCATTCAGCCTACAGTGAATGCCCTTGACATGGGACTTGCCAAGCTTTATAATTACTTGGTCACATTGTCACATCAACCACTGACTGGCAGGGTCATATCTACACTACAAACACCTTATTGGCAGGTATAAAGACCAAGTATTAAAGAGCAGTTTGCATATATACATATATTTACACTTATAGATAAGTATGTAGTATATTATTTAAAATGTTATTATATTAATATTTTAAATATATATTTTCCTTTTTTATTATTGATTACTTTTTCACAAGTAACCAAGTAAATTTGCAGCAATAGCCAACAATACATTGTATGGGTCAAAATTATTGATTTTTTTAATGCTGAAAATCATAAGGATATATGCAAAGATATTTTTATCATGTCCTACTGTAAATATATTAACACCTAATTCATTCTAAATATTAAAACTAAAACATTTTCAACGTTCGGATTTAGATTTTTTTGCACCCTCAGATTCCAGATTTTAAAATAGTTGTATACCAGCTGAAAAATACCCTGCAGTAGTCTTTGTGATGTATTCAAAGGGATGCCGCCTTGTCAACAGAAATACCTTCTTTTTTCCGCAATGCAACGTTATCCAAAGCCCCTCTCTTGCTGTCTGACTCCAGCTGGTGAGGAGACAGGGCACAGCGAGCCACATCTAATCCCAGGACTTTAGGAGCGAAGGGGAGGGAGGTGTTAGAGATGTTTTTTGGGCTGTATTATCAAACACAGAGAGGAGTGGCTAGGATGAGCGCTATATAAACCCCATATTTATTCATCACCCCCAGATCTGTTACTTTCTCCTTCACGTTCCTGCGTTGCCCTCATCCTCATTGACTTCCAAACTCTCTGGTGCAACTTTCCTCACCTCTGTATCTGCATCATAACACCCCTTGGCTAAAGGACACCCCTTGCCACACACACTGGGCAGCCCAGACTTACCTCTGAACCCCTTCAACTGGTGCCTGGTCCACCGGAGAACGGCTCAACATGCCTGAGCCCACAAAGAAAGGTGAGAACCAATCCTGTCCATCATACCAACAGAATACATACGATGGGGAATCTGTTGATCAAGGAACGAAAGGTAGAGAAATGTTTAAGGATTTGACCAAATCAAGATGCACATATCATCTTAGCATTACTAACATCATGCTGATAACAAATTAGGAGCTTTGTTTTGCTGGTTTGTTTCAGATTTGGTCATTCTAATCATGTTTTTTAACCAAATATGCATGAAAGACTAACCGTGCAGAGTTTTCTCAACTTCATATGGCAAGCATAAACAGTATACAATGCTACATTATGGAAAGATAGCAAAAAATGCAGAAAGTTTTGAGTTGCATGTTTTGAAATTGTACTGTATATAGCATAACATATGTTAGGTCAAGGTGCTTGGTAAAAGTAGAAGCAGGCGAAGAGGTTTGCATCACCCCTGCAGTCACAAGAAGGACAAAATGACCCAAGCAGACATAAAAAGCTCAGGGATGATCAGGAGCCACTTTGGAATTCACATTGTGCTGGATGATGAGGTGATCCAGGCAACTTTATAATAAGCAACCATTGTCATGCAACTATTGCCCGTTGCTATGATGGATGGTGCATAGTCAAGGTGATTAGGAGCGCAGAGTCAGCTGAGCTATACGGGATTCTGGGTTTGGAATGGTGCTGACTTAACTCGGCGCTGGGTTTCAAGTCAGGTAGCCTAGCTTTACTGTGATGCCAGAGGCATTTCTGATGGATGATGCAACGCTGATGGCCTGGTGGGGATGCTATGCCTTCAGATGGCCAAATATTTCAGGGGTGATGATATAGAGATCAGCTTCCACTGCCTAATGGACGGATGGAGAAGTATGAGGATGCGGAATTATGTGTGCTCTTCGATTTTCATTGCATCATTATTATTATTATTAAATGGAAAAGACTGGCTTTAATTTATTGGATAGAAAGCAGATCTCTCATATGCATGAGCACAACAGCTCAGAGATTTCATCATTCGTGACATTTAAATTTTATTTTTGGTCAGGCTATGGCTTTCCTCCGAGGATGACTCATATTTTAATATCGGCCTTTAAACATATCCACACTGGATGATCCGTCCACTTCTGGACAATGGGGATTATGATGCAGAATGTGGGGGATTTGGAAGACTGATGTTATGGAAGCTATTTTGATGATACTCATAAACATGGTCATAAACAGGCAGGTGGTGAGATCCATTTCGGTACAGGGCTTGCAGATGCACCCAACACCCGTTGCAAATGCAATCGGGTTGATTGTGATGATTTTTGTAGGTTGAAAAATGAATGAGAATATGCCTATGGTGACTGAAACCATCAGTCTATCAATATTTGTATTTTTATGTCTTGTTTTCCAGTGAAAACACATAATCATTCTGAAAGGATTAGTTCACCTAAAATATTCTGTTATCATTTTCACACTCTCATGTCCTTGCAAACCTGTACGAGTTTTTTCATCTTTATCTTACAGATTTTTCATTTTATGGAGACATATGTACCAGAAAACTTAACAGGATAAGACACTAAGATTTTATTTGACATATTTTAAGCATAAATTGTATGAAATTTAACAAGATTTATGTTTAAACCAAGAAAATATTAACAATTTGCCAATGTGGTTAGAGAAAAGTCATTCATTAAAAATGCATTCTCTGAAACCAAACTTAAATTTTTTTCTTCTCAAGTAAATTTCCCTTGTTTTAATGTTTTTAACAAGACAAAAACTTTGCAAAACAATTTGTACTTGCAATTAAGAAAAGGATTTTGCAGTGCAACCGTTCTTGTAACAAACAATTGGTTACTCTGAAAGATGAAAATGTAGTTTGATGATAAGCGAACTGTAATATTTAATTACTATGGATTCCATATACAGTAGATGCCTTCCATAAATAACCTTGAGAGAGAGTATTAGACTTTGTGACCATGTCTGTTTGAAAAAAAAAAGATTGTTCTCATAAATTTGGGGGAACAGCTGATGGGGGGCGGGGGGCGGTTGGGGTTGCCGTGGAGCGCTGACTCCAGGCTTTAAAAGGCTGGATGAGGGATGAACAGGGCTGGACCCCGGGGAACTGGATTCCAGACCCCTGGAATAGTTCAGAATGAGCAGACTTTTAATCCCTATTGCTCTCTCTCTCTCTCTCTCTTCTCTCTGTTACTTCTATCTTTCATCCAGTGACTTAATGTCTCTATCATGCTGAGAATCCTGAGCCCTTGTTTGTCTGAACTTTGATCTCTGCGATAAATAATATCAAAGGATGGAGGTTACGACCTACATCCACATAGGCCAGCCTCACAAATAGCATCCCTTAGGAAAACAACAATGGAAGGAAACAAACTTTTGATGTATCAAGTCAGTGAAAGTCTGCTCTCTGGATAATTAGCTGGCCTTTGAGTACTGACTTACAGATGAGGTCAAAGGGTGAAATAATCCCCAAGTCAAATCCACCCTGCATTACAAGGGGTGGCCAAAATTGACTTCCATCTTCCAAAATTATCTTTTCACCAGCTAATGGCGATAGATTTAGCTCCATTCACAAACCATTATGAATGAATACATTAATAATTAGTCATGGATTTACATTAAGATAGAGTTTGAGATATCGTTTCATAAAGTGGTTTTAATGTAATTAATATTTCGCCACTGTGTTGCCATGGATGTCATAGAAAATAACATTTTACGTATCCCACAAAACATTTTTCCTATGTTTTAATTGTAGCTGGTCTGTATGTCATTCGTTTTAATTATGCACGTCAATTACTTTAACTATCATGTATTATGTTGCGCTGCCTTATACAGTTACAAGCCAATTGGCCACTTTTACTTGCGCGAGTGATAATTTTGGAGCCTGAGTATGTCACTCTCACTTTTTCTCAGTCAAAGAAGTCAGAGTGCCGTTCCTTCATGTCAGATCATTCATAAATCAACACTAAGAAAAATAACACATCCCAGCTGTCATCTGCTCTCTGATGCGTTTTGTTCTCAGCGCCAGCTAGTCGCTAGCACGACTTCCACGTACAAGAGTACTTTACAATTCTATAACATTGGTTCTCAAACTAAAAGCTTTAATCCATGCTCTCATACACTTTTTTTTGGAACCTATTATGAATCTTTTTTAGTAGACTATGTGTTGGTCGTGACAATAAAAATGTTAGCCGCAGCGCAGACAAAAAGAATGTAACTGAAAATGTTTAATAAATGAGGATTAAACTCGATCTATATTAAGCTTGAAGGGCCGGTAAGTAATGAGCGTTGGTGTGTAGGGGGACAACATGAGGCTGTCTGTCCTCACGGCAGCAGTAGGGACAGCTGAACATACCTGCATACTGTTGTGCTGCGCTGCGAGGGTAAAACAATACCTTTCAAAATGGTCGTTATTGCTGGATGAGCCAGGGGGATCTCAAAACAGGCAGAATGCCACATCAGCCAGCTCAACCGTGACATAAATGGCTCTTTAATTGGTGGAAGGACCCACGTCATTGCCAAATCTGGGGTGAGGGATCCAAAAGACGTGATCTGAGGGGTGGCATCATGCACAAGACTAAAAAAGAGAGGGATAAAAAAAAAAGAGAGGGATAAAAAAAAAGATTAGGTTTCTAAAAAGACTTATCAACATGTAAACACATCTTGATTTTATATCATTAATTATTTTCTTACATCCTCCACAAAATAGAAAAAAGAGATAAAAGGATAAGGGTCTCAAAAAGGCTAAAGATTAATGAATTAATTGATTGATTAATATTAATAATAATTATTAGTTATATGTTAAAATGACAAAATAAGATTAGGTGTTCTAAAAGACTAATCAACATTTTTCGTGTATTTTAATTATTATTATTATTATTGAGTTTTTCTTATGACATGCACAAAATAAATAGAAAAATAAAACAATTAGTTATTATTAATAATTATGAATAATTATTATTAATTACAATTTTTAAATAAAAATAGGTGTCTCAGAAGACATCTTGATTTATTATAATTTCTAGTAGTAGTAGCCTAGTTATCGTATTTATGTAATGATTATTGGGGGGTAATAATAATTATATATGTAATTTTAGTGATCAAATTCCTGCTATCAGATGAAGAGATTGACTCTTTAAATTGAATTTTTTTTTTCATTGCTAAAAGTCCCATATAATTGTGTCCTATGCAATTTAATTAGATTTATTATCATTATAAAATATAATGCATTTTGGCAAGACACTTTAGGAGTTTTATACAATAGATGGAGCTACAGAAGACACAGAATAGAGGCTATAGTGAGTGTCAATGAACTGTAGAAAACACCCAGTGAAGGAGAGATAGACTGACAGAGACAGCAAACAAAACAAGGGAGCTGAAAGCTGAGAGATGTCCAAAATATCAAGAGGCTAAACAAGGAGAAGCACACAGGTGTTCACATTGGCCCTCCTCACATGCGCTCCTGACAGCAGGGGGCAGGAATGAAGCGATCGCGCCTATCCTTTAGTTCCATGCTTAGCTGGCATCCTCACAGAATTCACAGCAGCCCGGGCCAAGGCAACAGGAGCGGGTTGTCGAGACAAAGCTGCTGACATTTCCATCGTGTATAATAGAGAGAACGGTTTGTTGTTCAGAGATTGCTCTGTAAGAGACCTAATGGAGCTCTCAGTAATGGTCCAACTTCATCATGGTCTCATACGTATCTCCTAAACCTCCACTAGAAAGTAAAAAAGATAGGTATGCAGATATAAACGCAGTAAACACAGATTATTTGGGTGCCTGCAGTATGTACTGGAAAATGTTCATAGCTGAGCTTGAGTTGATTTCAATTATTGCTTATTGAGATGAATATAACTCTTTTTTAAATCCTATAGTACTTTCTGTTCAGGTTTACCATCACATGAACTCATGTTTTCTGTTTCTAGATATACATTTTTACATCAGTGCTTTCTATGTAAAATCAAAGAAGAGATAATTTAAAGCTTTGTCCTCTATAAAAAGGGATCAGGTGCCAGTCACGTGTCCATGATATGGTAATCTATAAATACAACAGCTGTTTTATTTTAGAACTGTTATACTTAGGAATGTATGCACTCATTGATCTTGTTAGGCTTTTGTTTAACACCTCTAATCACATCAGGGTCCGTAAGAGCACTTTCATCATGCTCTGCTGGGTTTACTGTAACGCTGTGTCAACATGTGCCTCTTTAAACTGTTTACTATATGTCTAGACATGTGCACCGCAACTAACATGATACTGCTCACTGACACCCAGCTTAAAAAAAACCTGAATGCTTTAAAGACGGACAAAGCTGCACTCATTGTTCTTTATATACAGTATACATTGGCCTAAAAAGTCTCTTGAGTTAAAGTGCCATTATAATAGATAACAAAAGTCATTTATAGGCAAATTTAAAAAAACTCCTTACCTAAAATAAAGAAAACTTCATGGAGCTGTTTTTCTTTTTTCCTGACAGATGATGGCCAACCCGAAGGTGAGTGGTGAATTTTTTTAAGATAAGCTTGTTTGCTCATCTTCCACTTTCAATAATAATAAAAAAAAAACTCTGTATGTACAGTACTGTGCAAAAGTCTTAGGCCACTAGTATTTTCACCACCAACAAAAAAAACAACAGATGCAGTGTGTCATGTAAGTTTTTGTCTATCAAAAAAAAAAAGAGTCACCAACATTCGCCTAAACGAGTCGTCAGCAATTCGAATCTTTTTCTGTTAGGACTACACGTCACAAAGTAACATATATGCATAATGTCCTCCTACGTTCTACATCACAAACAACTTGCTCGCCCACAAAACAGTACAATTTCCACATGGATTACATCATGTCAAGAAGACGCTGTACCCCGGCGTTTCGTTTTCTGACACATGCTGTAGCGGTAGACCAATCATAAAGGACTGCGCCATCTGACCAATCA
>JAUCMU010000080.1:8986387-9034246 GCA_032275025.1 Enteromius treurensis | reverse complement strand
GTGGCGCTTACTCGCGTCGTCAAGTTCTGGAATAATTTTGCTGCTGAAATGTTAACCTATGCAGCCTGAGCCGGAAATAGAATTGATTTGTTCGTCTCTCGAGTCTTCAGGTTTTTCAAGTCGTTCGTTCATCATGTGACATACCTGAGCAGCATGAGCCATGCTCGACTGAATGAATCACTCCCACGAGACGACTCGTTCTTCCCGAGTCACATTAAAGATTAGTTCAAAATGAACAAATCGTTCAAGAACAACCCATCACATTAGAATGACTTTTTAAGATAATCAGAGGAATAAATAACACTAAAATTTGTGCTGTCAAACAATTAATGCGCATCCAAAATAAAAGTTTTTGTTTATATAAATACATAAACATTCAGGATATATTTTCTAAATATTTGCACTTATATTTATATTATTACACTTTGTAATATATATAAATATATTTAATATATTATATTATATTATATAAATGTTTCCTCTAATATATACATGCATGTCATTGTATTTATACATACAAACACATAATATGTAAACAAAAACCTGTTTGTTTTTTGGATGCAATTAATCGTGATTATTTGTTTGACAGCACTAAAATATATTCAAATAATTAACAGTTATTTTAAATTATCATTATATTTCACAGTAGAGTAATTTATTGCACTTTAAACCAATAAACATGTTCAAATATTGTTTACAGATCACAAATGTAGTTTCAACCAATTTCGAGAGAAAGAGCGATCGAAACGCAACCTAGCTGTTAGCAATCAGCTAATGATCACCGCCTACATTGTTAGCCATCCAGTCCAGCCCAAATTCACTATAAATAAACCAGATTCCTTCCCCGCAGTATCTAGCTTTTTGCAATCCCTCCTCCTCCCCGTCTCCTCCGTTCTCTCCTAATGGGGGGCACGCAGGGTTCGAGCCGGCCTCGAGCCTAGTCCTAGCTAGGGCTATCGTTACTAGGGCTCGAGGTTCTCCGAATCCCCGGCTCGCCCCCCGACAGCACGCCAAACCTCCTTTACTTTTTCTACCATTATTGAGAAAGCGCAAACTCTTGAAACTACATTAAAATATTCTACATAAATTAATTTGAATTCAAAAGTAACTGAAAAAAATAAATGTCATGTTTATATTATTATTATTTTTTTAAATTAATGACAATATCTAATCAGCAATTAATTCAAATAGGAATTCTAAATAATGCTTAAAAAATTATTTGTTAAAAAACAAACAAAACATCTGTATATTATATTGAAACTTTTTCTCTGCCTTCCTGGAGTGACCAAGTCTAGTCTTTATCTATGACCTTGAGCCTCTCTGAAATGTAAGGCACCACATTAATAAAAATGGCAGGAAAAGAAATAGAATGTCACTCACCTTCTCACCCTTAGAGCCGGGGTCTCCTTTCAGGCCTGGGAGACCAGGAGGTCCCTAAATATCAAAGAACCAACAGTGAGAATTCAATTTGCGCACACATACCCACATGTGCACGCACACATAAAAAAGAGAGAGAGGATGAAAGGTAGACAGAAAGAACGAGCAAGGGCAATGGGGGCTCTTTTCTTACCATTGGTCCAGGTGGGCCGTCTTGTCCAGGAGCTCCAGGAAGTCCTTGTTCACCCTGTGAAAATCCGTCCAATTACAACAGCCATTATTGCATTGTTTTTTGCTTATGGTGTGGCATTGATTTACTGTGGGCTGGACAATGATGAACAGCCCAGATACTCTAAAAAGTGTTTTCAAATAGACAAGTCCCAGATACGGATTGTACAAGCGAAAGATAGTAATCTCTAAGAGAGGTGATTTATTATTCTGTGAGGTGGTTCATATAATTCTGTTCCTGTGTGTGTGCGTTTAGGCTATTCAGTGGCCGCACAAATTATTTGAATGCTTAAGCCACGCTTAAAAATGCAGGAATTCCATTGCAGTGCTTGTCCACAGTGCAAAGAAAAGAATCATACAGTAGCTTACTTTGTGCTCCATGCACAAGTAATCAGTTAGAACTATTGGGAAAATGTCATGCCACGTAATTAATATTCATGAGCTAGAGAAATTTTAGAGAAAAGGTTAAATGTCATATATTTCCAGACACCACTTGCTTTCATCTATACATTTATGATATTAAATTCACAGTACTTTAAGTGCATCTTAAGTATCCTAATACTATTTGGGGCCACTGTGTATAGCTAGGTGATGAGTGAAATGGGAACCCACCACAGGACCAGGGATTCCTCGTAAACCTTCAGGACCGGGCTTTCCAGGAGGTCCCTGAGGGCCAACTGGCCCAGTTTTACCTGGTGGACCTTCAGCTCCTGCCTCACCCTAAACAGAGAGGAATATAGAAACCGTCTAGATTTTTTGATGCACACATTTGACATGAAATGTCTACTGAAAAATCAACTTTGTATTTATCAAAAATGTCAAAGCATCATTTCCACAAAACTGTAAAACAGCAACTGTTTTCAGCATTAATAATAATCTTGAGCCACAAATAAGCATAATTTGAATGATTTGTGAAGGATCATGTGACACAGAAGCCTGAAGTAATGATGCAAAAATTTCCCAATTTCCTAAATTCCATTTTACTATATATATATTATTTTATATAAGTTATTAAAAATTAATATTGTTAATTAATGTTAATTAAAATTATTAATGTGATTATACTATACTGTTTTTATGGAAATTTTGATCAAATACAGTAAATGCAGCCTTGGTGAATTTTTATAAAAATATAAAATTATAAAATATATTCATATAATAGTTATTATATAAATGACTCATTGAAGGTAAGAAACATTCCATTAAAAATTCTCGGCATGCTTTAAATATGCAGTTTACATTATAAGGATTTAGTTGATGAACTAAAGCTAAAGCACAGCCTACACACTTCAGTCCCACAGTGACAATCTTTCCACATGTATTAACATTGAGTCACTCTGTCAGAGATGTGCTTTTCTCCCATGGCTCGCTGTGCTTTAATTATGGCAGTGGAGGCTGCAGTATGTGCCTGGGCTGAATTGATTTGGAACGATGCGTTACCTTGGCGCCCTTCTCTCCTTGTCTGCCTTCAGCTCCAGAAGCCCCCGGGGGTCCCTGCGGATAGAGAAAACGACATTTTATTTGAGTTTTTTTTCCTTTGCTAGGCTATAAAACAAATGGGAAAAAGGTCACGGTGAGACATCACGGTAGCACTTCGGGGATCCTGCTTGATGGCTATTAATGGGCAAATGGATCCGCTTGAAGGTCTTTTGTGTGAGCATATACACCTTCTGTTAAATGTAAACGTGACCGGGGCTAGTTGACACATTTTTACTTTAGTAAACATTTCCTTAGAGCATTTGCTATACACACTTTTTCCTTAATGCAATGGCTATTGAGCATGTCTATCACTACGTCCTGGAAAACACTGATTCATGAAAGAGTGTTAGTTGTAACGTACAAAAAAATACGGATTTCTGATACATAAGATGTGACAACTTGCCCCATTCTGACATTTATGAAAAACACCCTTGCCCTGGCAACAGATTTGACCTTCTTTTTATATTTAAACCTTAACGTGTTAACATAACAGGGTTGTTGGAAAGCTATTTGAATTTTTGTCGGGTGATTAAAAAAAACCAAACTCTTAATTTAAGAGGGTTTTGAATTCAACGACTGCTAGAGAAAATATCATATTTGTTTAATTAGTCTTTTGACCTTATGCTGTACATAGCTACTGAACTAAAACCTGCTTGACAATTTGCCCTTGTCTTCCCTGTGCGATTTAATTTAATGAAGAGCAGGAAGAAATCAACTAACGACAGCTAGAAGATTGACCAAATTCAATAATTCTCAAGATAGTTAATAGACTCCCCAAATCTCTTGGGTCCAATACTGAACAGAGTCCAAGAAATAAACAGAGAGAGAGAGAGAATACGCTAAGAAATCTCCATATGTATTTCCAACCGCAATCGGTAAAATGCTGAGAAAGCAGAACCTCCCTGCGTTTGATGCAAAATAAGCTCTAGCCGGAATTATTGATGCAGGAGACTTAATTCCACGAGATCAGTCTTTCTGTGACCGTCTTCCTCTTGCTGGATTAAAAACACCTTTGCTGATGAAATGGCAGTTTCTCTAGCCACAGTCGGTCAGCCATTGCTATCCGTGTATGCTGATAGGATGTATAATTTTTCCAGGGAGAGCTCCATCAAGCATATTGGGAAAGCGAGTGGTGTGTTCTCTACATTTTGCATGAATAATGGATGTGTGTGTGTGCAAAGAGATGCCATAAAGCTTTATGGAGGAATAATGGGATAGCACAGTGCTGCTTGGCCTGGCTAATAAAATTCAACCAGAACTGTTTGCCTGATAGTTATAGGACGCGTCTTTAACACACGGTCTATGACCCCTAGAGAATCCAGAGTGGTACTATAGGGGGTCCAGCAGTTTTTTTACATTAACATCAGTTTTAGTGGTACACCAAATAAATACGAGGTCCAAAATATCAGAAATACACGACCACAGCAAAAACTGCCTACTTAGCAGTCAATCAAACATTGCCAATTATACCAAATAGGTTACCTTCAAGTACAACTCAGGATAAGAACTTTAAGTTAAATGTTTCATAGTTTCATAAATACAAGTATACGGCGTTGTGCATCAATGAAGATCACAAAGGATCTATTGCAAGTTCAGTGTAAATGAAGTCAAATTGATATTGTGCTCAAGACAAGAGGACATAGTATTATTTCGCTTGCCGGTTCAATAGAGTGCCGTGAGAAAAACCTTAATACAATCTAAATTGAAAAAGTTAACTTTTTCTATCCGGAAAAAATATGTGGCATTCGCGTAACTGGCGAAACAACACTTTTTTTCTGAGAGGCGATGAGGTGTCATTTTGCAGAACAAATTTCTCTTGATGTGGCAGTGGGAGAGGATTTTGAATTCCTGTCCCAAATGTGACAGTTATATTTCCTCTTCCTCTATAACATCCTTTACACCACTGTCCCCTCATCGCTGTCACTCAAACAGGCCCGGGATCAATATAACGTCTGGAGTGATTTTCTTCTTTCATCCTGAGAGAGATGTAGGACTACAGTGGAGGAAATGAGTTCTGGCTCCGACGCTGTTTAAATGCTGTTTTCGATTTCAGACTGATGATTTAGTATGCGCTATTCATCATCCTGTGAAGGACTTTGTTTTTTCGGTTTGCCGTTGAACGGTGCGACCCGGGGTGAAAAACAACCGATCATCTGTGCTGATGAGGATGACACTTTAAGCAAAAATTGTTTTGCAAAGGTCAGAATCTTCAATCGATAAATCAATAGCAGTTTTAGTTTATTGTTCCATTCTTAGTGAGAAATACTATTTTGCCTATTTCTTGGAAAATATTGATCATTAAGAAAGCTTGTTTTCCATGCCAGCCAAAAAACCTGCTAAATGGATGCTGCTTAAAATACTGTATATCAGCGATGACGACTATACATACTCTTTTGCCAGGAGGTCCTGGTGGGCCAGCTTCTCCAGAAGGACCAGGAGGTCCCTAAAAAAGAGAAGAGGAAGAAACTGAATTATTAGACAATAGAATTTAAGTTTAAAACTTGACTTTTCACAACTAAACTGTCTTTTATCATTTTGTGAAATTAATTGAACACAATTAAGAAACACTGGGGTTTCAAAAGCATGCCAATGTAGGACGGATACAAATGTGCAAAGTGATTCAGCTGTGTGATTGATTTGATTTTAAAAGGATAAACTTCTAATCAGAGAAGTGAAGCTGCATGCATTTTTTGTGAAAGTTTGTTGCTCAAAACAAACCTCCCCTCATTAAATTTTCATAGAACTGTTACCTATAAATGGGCCACTCAAAGAAAGACTCGACACTAGACATTCACATTTATAAACCAGAAAAGATTCAGATACATTGAATTTAATGGTAAATTAACCAATTTCCCTGCACTGGAAAATCCAAATTACTATAATAAATGTGAATAAGGACTGCAATTTATAGGCTGGCACTGTAAACTAAAGCAATTATATCTGACTTCTGCATATCCAAAAAGAGTTTATTATATAGTATTATACAGTATAGCAATTCTCTGCAATTTAATGCATACAGCAGGAAATTATAATGGAAGTCAAACATGCAGTATAATTGAAAAAGTATGTTTTTAATAAACTAAAGTCAAATATTGTTGATACTCACAGGCTGACCAGACTCTCCATCCTCTCCCTTTTCTCCTGGGCCTCCATCTATTCCCTGATAATCCACAATATTTCAGACACAAATAAACTGACAATTGAAAAAAAATGTAATAAAAACAGCAAATGCCTTGCTTAAGACATTTTAAGAATTCAAAATCAATGGAAAATACATTAAACCATTATTTATTTATTTTTTTAATTAAGCATTTTTAGTGATGGATTGTGGCACTTACAGCAACACCTGGCTCACCAGGTGGACCTGGGTCTCCAGGAAAACCAACAGGGCCCTGTAGTAACAGATTGAAAACACAGGTGTAACAGGGTGATGTGTTAATAACTTGCATATCCTAAATAAATATTAGGGCCTTCAAAACTAAATGTATCAGTCAGAAATTTCAATTGAATTACAATGAATCACCTGGGACACATATAGAACTCAAATAATTTCTAATTAGTGTTGGAAATCCCATATTTAATCAGCATAATTAAATGCGCTTTATACATGTGTAAGATCTCTTGCTACGTGTGTCACACTTACAGGATTACCCTTGGGTCCATCATCTCCAGGCGGTCCTTTGGGACCTGCAGGTCCAGCAGCACCAGAGGGACCAGCTTCACCTTTTTCTCCTCGCTCACCTTTTGGGCCCTGCAGCATATATAACAAAGATGAAAGGGCAGAATAAAGAGCCCCGAGGCACTCCGTGAACAAAAGCACCCTGAGAACAATGAGTGCAGCCATGCTTTACATTTTGATACAGCAATTAAAAAAAGTTAATCAGCCATTCATGTCGGCATTGACAGGTTAGAGTTTTGACAGGCTGTAATTAAGATATTCCAAAAATAACAAAGTTAACTTTTTTGATTTAATCATCAGTTTTTATTCCCCCACTAATGACCACTTGCAATGTTACTCAAGGTTTTTTGTTGGTTAAAAGGTTTCTGAATACCAACCAGCCATTTTTTTGACATAGTGATGGGCAAGTCATAGTTTGCGTGTCCTGATTTTGTTGACCCTGGAACAACATTTTAGTCTTGAACATCCTTACACCTAAACCTATCCTTTACCCATGAGTAATGCCTAAAATCAGATTTAATTATAGATGACTGACACTGCTGTACAAGCACCAAACACTGACTGTAAGCTTAAACTTCACAAAAACTGTGAACTGTTTCTTCAAATCACAACGTTGTTCCAGGGTCAACAAAGGGACATGACACTAGGTAAAATCAGGTTAGTATCATAGTTTAATGTATTTCTGGTGTCAGAAGCTGCTGTTTTTATATTTCTCACAGCATACCTTTATTATAGCTTATAAAAGAAACTGACAATGGTGTGAGCAATATTTAATTGCAAACTTCACTGTATTAAGCATTTTTCATTATATGATGAAAGGAAACACCTTTATTGGAATCATTCCTGCAATTTAGCGACTTACTTAGTGTGGCCGCTTAATTTGAGACAATCGATAAAGCCTGAGAAGCTTACAGGAAGTGATTACCCGCACCATCACACAGATCTCTCTCGAAAACTTACCCCAGGTCCAGGCTCGCCAGGAGGTCCAGGGTTTCCAGCTTCTCCTTGCTCACCCTGTTAAGAATATTGCAAGTTAGAATTTACTACACGACGAAATATAATTGTGCTGTATAATGTTCCACTCCACTCAAAATCTGCATTTTTGTCTATCAAACAAAAGAGTCGGCTCACATTCGCCTAAATGAGTCGTCAGCAATTCCAATCTTTTTCTGTTACGGCTACACGTCACTAAGTACCATTTTTGCATGATGTCCACCCACTTTCTACGTAGTGAACATCTTGCCCGCCCACAAACAGTACAATTTCCACGTGGATTACATCATGTCAAGAAGGCGCTGTATCCTGCGCTGTGAGAGTTATGGCAAAGGTGTCTGACCAATCACAGCAGTGAGGGCTCAAGGAAAGGAGGGGTTTAGACAGACTAAATGTTCGAACTGCCTGACACAAGTCGTTTTTGATTCATTTAAAAATGGGGTAAAATTTAATCTATTTTTGGAGGAAACTAAAGTGTTTTTTGACCTTGCATACATGTAAACCTGTTTTAAGAGACTCATAAAACAATATTAGCAACTTTTAAAATGGCATAATAGGGGCACTTTAAAAAAAACACTGCATGCAACTGAGAACAGTATCCTTTTTACAGAGCAAACAGCAAAAACATTGATATAAACTTTTAGCTGAGTTTGCATCACGAGCTGCTACTGCAAGTAGCAACTAGTGGCAGCTGCCAGTGGAATCTAGGGATGCCACCGATAGTGGCACCGTGAGCTGCCACTGCCAGGGAGAGCGCTAGACCCTAAAGTCCAGAGCTTTAAATAAACTATCGATGTATGAAGCACAGTTTAAACATACAGTGAAACCAAGCTGTTTTCTGTTGTTCGACGTAATAAACCCATGTAAACAACTTGAACCTGTTGCGAAATCTGCATTGGAGAAATCTGTTGCCCTCTTGCGAAACATCACGGATAGCCTTATTAAAAAATAACCACGTGCGAAAATTCACCCAATGGTAAGTTAATGTGACGGCACCTTTATTCTTACCATTTCATTAATAATAGGCCTACTCAAACCATCAAGGCATTTACGATTCTGTTTAGTAGTTGTGTCAAAGCTGTGCGAATTTGCCGTTAAAGTAGCTATGTTATAGCCTGGGCCCGCCCATACTTCCTTTGACGCTATATTCATATCGCGTGCAAAGTTAGTCTGGCAAAGCTGCCGTTTTAGAGCATTTCTGTTCCCAAAACAGTGGGAACCAATTGGGAACGGGTGTAACGCGATGACGCAGCAATTTTGTGACCATACCGGCTTTCAAACATGGCGTGTACCAAGCGGCAACAATTGTTAGACTCTGCTGTTGCAGCTGTTTTGAGAAATTTTCATGACAGGTTTTCTTTGAAAGCGGAGCAGAAGTAATTAAAGTAAGTAAAGACATTTTCCTACTGCTTTAATGAAGCTAGCTTCAATTGGTTACGGTGGTTGCAGGTTTCGTCGCTACGCATACGTCATCGGAATGGGTGATCTGATTGGTTATAGATTCGTCCAGTAGTATACAGAGGCATCTGATTGACACAGGTTAAGCCCGTCTCTCAGAAAGCGGGTAGTAAGGTAGCTTGGCCAGACTAAGCTCTTATGAGCTTTAAAGTCACAGAAGCCAGACTAGCGATGTTGTGTTGTCATGGGCAACAGTAAAATTAAAGCCATAGGCTAATACAAAAAAATATATATTTAATGATTCATTTACAACTAGAAAAACATATAATACACTGACCTGACACAAATGAACTACCGGATGATTGAGTTTTGTGAGTGTGTCTGGAAGTACTAATGTTGACATGTTTTATATGACACAATTTGTGCAACAAAATATACACATTCAGTAAAGCCCAGGCGTATTTACTTGCACTGTGTGGCAAATGTGGCACAAATGTGAAGTAGGCTACTCACCAGATGAACATCACTGTTATTTCCTATATCAGCCAGATATATCCCTGTATTCTGTCCAGCTGATCATGGGATTTTGATTCAGATGACATTTAACAGCGTGCTGATAATATATAGGGTACAAACTTCTCATTTGAGGTTCTAGAAAATGTTTTGGCTTTAAAGCCATTATGCTTCTGGCTTGTGCAAGTGATCACATGGATAGCGTTTGGACATATTCGGTATGGTACTAGTTCTATTTACAGCCAGTGATAGAAAGAAACCCTATATAAATAATTGACGTATACAAAACATATTGAATGATGTCCATTTCACGCTGCAGAGATCATTAATGCTTTTGGGAGTTCTCTATTTTCTTCTGTCCTGACAGTGGACATCTTTTATGAAAGACAAGTAGAAGTTTCTTTTGCTCGTGTTTTATGAAAGAGGCCCACTGTATGTGTGTGAGATAACATTTCTATATATATATATATATATATATATATATATATATGTATATAAATGTATATAAGTGTCTGTGAGTGAGTATATTGTATTGTCTCCTGTCCTTCAGCATATATGTGCATCTGTATGTGTTGCTGACGCTTCATGCTTTGAAAGAGGCACTTGCATTCCTCCGCTATGTCTGTCACATACTCAGAAAATGTTGCCCCAGACTCTGGTGACGCCCCATCTGAGAATTCGGTTGTGATGACCCCTAAAGGTAGGTGTTCATCCATGTGTTTTCCCTCCCTTTGGTTTCTTTCGCTTCTCGGTTTCACCCACGGCACTCTTACCTCACGTGTGTGAGAGTGTTTGTTGTTCCACTGTGATTTCCACCAAATTGTCACTTTGTGATCACAACGGCTCAGGTAAATCAGCACACAAACTACAATACAGACACACCTTTTAGTGGGCTCACACTGACATGCACAAAAGAATGGCCCACACCTTAACCCACACCTGCGTCAGTACTAATACCCGTTCTGGTTTATGGATGGTAGGAATTTTGTGCAAATGCGCATGCAGCACATCAGTATATGGAGAAGTTTGATGTGAAGGTATAGTATATGAAAATAAGCAAAGGACACCCAGAGAAAGACATGTGTGCAGGCATCAACTGTTTACAGTGCTTTCAAAATAAAGTTGACTGCAGTAGAAATGCAAAAGTCACGCTGACTGTAGTTATGCACAAATATATGGGTATTTAAACATTTTAATTTATAATATTTATACTAATAATATGTACATTATACTAATAATAAAATATACATTTTGCACATCTATAAACCTTTTGTGCAAGAGAAAAGTTATTTTTAATTGTTGACGCCAGTAAAAATGTGGATATTAAAAATATTTCAATTTATAGTTTTTATATATAAAATATTCAAATAAATAATTTAATAATAGAAATACATATACTATTATATTATATTGCATTATATATTTTATTATGAAAATATTTATTTTAAATAAATATACCCATTTTGCCCAGGAGAATAATTCATTCTCATCAGTAGTTGTTGTGTAAAAATATATGGATATTTTAGAAAAAAACGTAAATGTGTAATATTTTAATATATCAATATTTTAATATGATTTTATTATATTTTTTATTATTAATGTAAATATATTTATTTTATTTATTTATTATAAAAAAAAATATATATACTATACATATACCATTTTCAATTTATGCATGAAAATAATTCATTTGCATTATTTAATATATTAACATTTATGTGTTATTTTTATTTAAAAATATCCTTCAAACATCTGTAGAGATTTTGAATAATTTAAAATAACTTTAATTCTCCACAAGTTGATGCTTGCAGATCCTGATGTGCTTTGCTTCTTTTGGGATTTACAGTTTTAATAGATGTATAGTGACTAGATCTGTTTTGGACACTTAAGCACATTCAGATTTACTTGAAAAATGCCATTAAATGCAATCGAAATAAGTGTTTATATCAAACCACATACGCCAATTTTGCTAATATTTGTAATGAACATATTTGACCAGTTTAGTCACTTTACATCTGTGCAAGTGTGTGCATGTGTAAGCATTTGAGTTGAAGGTGGCTTCCTAAAGTCTTGCTGCTCTAGCCTGGCTGTGTTTGCTGTACAGAGGCTAAAGTGGCAACCAAAGACACAGAGGCCAAAGTGACTGTCACAGAACCAGAGGCAGTCATGCCCATGCCTGCTGCTGAGACCCCTCAGCCACAGCCTGTAGTAATTGTGGTGACTGAACTAGAGCCAGTAGAGGGTGAGGTCACAGACCCACAGCCAATAGTGACAGAGCCTGTAGAGAACGGGCACAGTGAACCCGAGCCAGCACAGGCTAAGAAACATATCGAGGTGACTGAGGTAAAAGAAGAGGAGCCCGGCCCCTCAAAAATTCCCGGTGAGTATCGCAAAAGAGTAAAACCCTAATAACAACTTGTCAGTGTTGGGGATGCAATTTTGAGATAATTTGCAAAGCTACAAGTGACATAA
Organism: Enteromius treurensis; assembly: GCA_032275025.1. Taxonomy (NCBI): domain Eukaryota; kingdom Metazoa; phylum Chordata; class Actinopteri; order Cypriniformes; family Cyprinidae; genus Enteromius; species Enteromius treurensis. The sequence continues at coordinate 9,022,107 of JAUCMU010000080.1, read as the reverse complement.
AAAGTAACAATTTTAGAAGATATATAACAGGATAAATGGGATTTAGTTTTTTGTTTACAGTGCACTTACTGATCACCACTGGCATGAATACAGGCACACACACACACACTTGTCTAGTCAGCTATGCTAGTAGGGACTCTATAGGCATAATGGTTTTTATACTCTACAAACTGTATTTTTTATGGCCTTACACCTAAACCTACCCCTTACAGGACACTTTACTTTCTCAAAAAAAAAAAAAAAAAACTCAATCTGTATTTATAAGCTTTTGTACCCATAGGAACCTCAATTTAGGTCCCCGCTGTGTCCCCAAGAGTCTATATGTATTTAGGTTTAAGTCCCCAAAAGGTTATATAAACTATACACACACACACACACACACACAAATATTGTATAAATGCAGTTTGCATTCAGCCAAGGTAATTTTAGTGGTATTAATCTGACATATTCTCAATAAAACCTCAGCTGAAAAAAACTGAAAAACTGTTGATAAAAATGGCTAAAATTGTTGCTTAGCTACTTTCTCCCCAACACTTCAAGTTGCATACAGTTTGGGTCAAGTACATGTGGAGCCAAAACCTTAATAATCACTGATATCAACACAAGCATTAATAACCAGTATTTTCCATCATATTTAGTTTTGTTGAACCCATGAGGGTTCTTGTCTAACCATCTAACATCCCTGATCTGATACAGATCTTTAATGCTCCATCATCACCACATCTTTTGACCCTGGTGTTTCAACCAGATCTCTCGCTACCATCCAACAACTCAAAGGTCTCTTTCACTTAAACCTGCAGAAAAAGTGCTTCAAAGGAAATTCTCGTTTATAATGCAAATGTTAAATTTAATTCCACTTTTTAGTGGGCAGTACTGACAGTGCCTTAAAGAAATCTGGCATGCATTTGTGTGGTGTACAGTAAATCCCACGGCAAGTCCAAAAGAGTAAGAAAAGTCCACTAAGATGTTGTAATCTATTTGTATTTGTGCCCACTAACATTTGAATCTATACTGATCAGCATCTTCACTGAAGAAGTCTGCTAATATAAAAGCTACCACTATAAAAGGTATTGTATGACTACAGAGGACAGAGAAGTATATGAGTCAGTGTGTGTTTTGTGTGGATATGTGTGCGTATTATGTGCTTTGTGTTTTTTTGAAGGCTTTAATAATGCGGCAAACAGACATTCAGGCCGCATGGCCGAATCTGTTCTTGTAGCAAAACAATGAATCCTCTGCAGTAATTAAAGCATAGCTTTTCTCTGTGTATTGCAAAATGCTCATGGGTTTCACCGGCAAGCCAAAATATAACCTCACACTTTCTTCCATCCACATGCGTGCTGCTTCACAAGATAAGCTTGTGGTTGTATACACATCGCTTCTGTCTTGCGAAACACACTCTTATCCTTGCACATGTATACACAGCCACAAAAGTCACATACCATTCCTGTCACCCTTGTCCGAAACAGCGTGAAACATTCCCAGCTTTCCATCTTTTAAATGTAAGCGGGTTCATGTTGAATTATTAATTTCATGTTGTCTGCATGCTGTGTTTGGTCTGCGGCTGGAAATGGAGTTCAGTGATAGGTTGGTGTATGTGTCAATCACACCTTTATTTCAGATAAAGATGATGATGTCACCGCCAGCACTCCATCACCTCCACCTCCAGCAGGTTGGTAACCATGACGACCCATCCTCATCAAATCACTGTGTACACTCTTTACTAATGTTTCTATGAAAATGCCAGGTAACCTTTTGAAATTCAAAAGGTAAATACTTCAGGAGAATAAAACCAGATAAAGATTGGACTAAAAAATAATATTTACGCAAAAGGAACGTGTGTGCAAAAACACATGCACTTCATGTTTGTGATTTTTGCCTGATTCCTACAAGCATTTAGACCCTTTATATAATATATGATCATATCTATATAAAGGAAGGGATGCAGTAGACATCTAAGGTGTATACAGTATTTATACACATGATGCTTGTACAGAAATGCATAATTCATGTTTTTGCATATAAAACAATATTGTATATGTATTGTAAATTTACATGCAAAATTAAGTAAAAAAGGAAGAAAATTAATTAATAACTTAATAAAAAAATGTATTAAAACTTTTCATCATTAAATTGTTTTAGGCCAATAAACAGCCCTTCGCTTGACTAAAACAGATACTCATAATACATAATATTTTGTTTTCTTTCACAGAAGATGGCAACACTCCCAAGAAACTTTCTATTGACCTTCCTAGTAAGAGTCTTTCACTAATTAATGCCCCCTATTACTTCTGCCCAGAGATATGGTTATTTTTAGATTATACGTGAATATGAATCGGAGCAAACAGGTTGAGGATTAATACAGTTATTTAAAGTAAAGCCTTGCCCTTTAAGTCTAACACTCTCCAACGCTTACATTTCTGATAATTCCATGTCTTATTTCACCCTAAAAATACTTTTTAAAAACATTATAATAGTTGTTAGAATACTATAACGTTTATTTTTTACAATTTTAAAGAAAGAAAGCCTTTACATTTTGATCAATTAGAAATTAGGCAAACGGTTGTAATTTTACCAATGTTCTAAGCACAATGTTTCCTGAAAAGACAACTGAACATATATGGAACGACGCAACCATTGTGTCATATTTCCATAAATAGAGTGCCATTAACAATCTGTTCTTGCTTTCTGTTCATGCTTTATATGTGGAATTGTGTGCTATTGTGTGTTACCTAGCGTGTTTGTTGGCCGCAATGGACTTTACAGTAATATTTCTTATAATATGCTGTAAACTTCTTTCTGTCTCTGTTTAGATGATAGCGACCCTAAGGCAACCAGGGGGAGAAAAGACTCAGGTAATTTTATAAGTCCTGTAGATGCATTGACTGATCCCTAGATGCCAGAAACACAGGCTGCGATAGGAATATGTTTAGTTATAAGACGCCTCCAGTGTCTAATTTTCCCATGATGGAGAGCCAAATGGTACCAGCACATGGGTGCATTTGGCCAGAGCGGTGTCATAATCCCAAACCCCATCAGGGCTTTTGGAGATCATCTGCTTTTTCACACTCCTTGGGAAAATGAATGGCACAGGTCATAATATTATCAGGTGAAGATTTAATCTCATCATTGATCATTGACTAAAAACATCTGTGAAATCTCACTGAGCAATCTGAGTATTTCCCGAAGTAATTTTGCTACACAATGTATATTTACACATGTTAACCGATTCTCTCTTTTTCCTCTTAAAGCTCATTGTTCAGTGTCTTTATGCTTTCCGTGTTGCTTTGTGGCAGCAATGTGTGATGACGATGTGTCGCTGTATGTTTGTTGAGTACTTGTGTGTGTGTGTGTGTGTGTGTGTGTGTGTCAATTAAGGCTATATGAATTTCAAATATTTTATAATAACTTTCATTAAAAATTTTGATGCATATTTAAAAATAGAGATATCATTATTTGAATGTGCACTAACTGTAAGTATAATAATATGCTAATAAAAATGAAAGTTATTATAAAGTAAAAAAACTGAATGAGTGTGGTAAGTGTGTTCTTTCTCCTAATTGGTCAGTGTGGTCTCTGGGGGACGGACAGCCTCCAGAGGAGATCGACAAACAGATTGAGACTCCGCCGCTCTCGACTCTCTTAATTGAAAAGCCTCAGAGCGGTTCCATCAATGTAGGTCAGTATTTGCAGCTTTTATCACAGGCTCGTATGCACGTCTTTTAGATCTCGCAGCATTTATTCAACAAAACCATCTATTGTTGTCTGAAAGGTGGAGACATCACATTCATCGCTAAGGTGGAGGCCAAAGACTTGCTTCGTAAACCAACCATCAAGTGGTTCAAGGGCAAGTGGATGGATCTGGCTAGCAAGACAGGGAAGCATCTGCAGCTTAAGGAATCTTTCGATCGCTTTAGCAAGGTGATCGGACACAAACAATGCATTGTGAAGAAGCATTTGCATCATTTCCCTATTCTCCTAGTAATATTTAGCATTGATTTCCCTCTGCTGTAGATTCACACCTTTGAGATGCACATTATAAAGGCGAAGGAGAACTATGTGGGGAATTACAGATGTGAGGTCACCTACAAAGACAAATTTGATAGCTGCTCTTTTGACCTGGAGGTCAAAGGTTTGTTTTGTGATTCAGCATGACCAAAGACACTAATGCAAAAGTATGATTTGAAATGAAATTGATCAAAAGTGACAGTGAACACTGAATACTTAAGACTTAATACAGGTAAAATAGGTTTTGCATTACAGGAATAAGTTACATGTTAAAAAAATATACTCAAGTAGAAAACAGTAATTTGTATGAATACTTCTCAACATTACTGTTTTTATTGATTTATAATCAAATACATGCAGTCTTGGTGAACATAAAAGACATGAACCTTTTAAAAAAACTTACTGGACCCAAACTTTTGAACATTTTGTACATTTTAATCCCTTTAGTGTGTTAAATTGTTTCTATGTGTGCTATTTTTCCCCCAGAAGTCTCAGATGGTTCTCAAAACATTGACATCCGCTCAGCTTTCAAAAGAAGGTAAAGGGGGAACATACTCCCTGGAAATTATTTTTACTAAAAGAAATGTTCAGCAATGTTCAGAAAATGGCAAAAAATATAGAATTGTGTTTTTAGTGATAAAATCAACAATAATAATGATAACTGATTTTGTTACTGTACGTTGTTGGATCATTTTTTTAAATCTGCACTGTAAAATCCAATAGTTTACCTTACTTATATATTCTTAGTTACCTTTACTTTTAGTTGTTATACTTATTGGGATTCATTAAGTTACAGATACTTTTTGACGAGTAAAATGACTTACTTGCTGCTATGAGTTAGTCTTACTGAGAATATTCAAGTAGCCACAACAAAACTAATGACGTTAATAAAGCAGTGAGAGGAAGCCGTGCACTAATTTGGTGCTGACGCACAAAACAACAACAGAGGAAGAAGAAAAATGTCCCCATGTTTGTTATATTTCACTAGTTGAATTCGGTTGGACACTTAATAATGCAACAATTTTATTTGCTCTTTTTGTTGTGTTACTACTGACACAAGACAGCAAATTAAATTAGCAAATTAACACAACAACATCTAAAACAAAGCAATTGCATAATTAATTCTGCCGCAATGCACTCTGGGAGTCAGTGAGTAAACCTTAAGTAAAGGATCAACATACAGTATGTACACCATGCAGTTCTTTTTTAGTTAATATAACTCTCATTTAAGTATACTATACTAACTAAGCATTTGTCAGAACAACATACTCCTCCTATTTCACTTTACTTCGTTTTTTTAAGGCAATCCGTTTGCATGCGTTTTTTTAAGTAAGCCCAACTAATTAGATTTTACAGTGTGGGTATTTTTATTTTTTCAAAGAAATTTTGTTACTATATCATTCACAATTATTATACTTAAAATATTACTTTCCAGGAGAAATGTCGCATTAAAATGCCAGAGGATCTTTTCTGTGAATGTTTACTCAATTAAACCAGGACTTCTGTTCCAGTAATCCTTAACAAATCGATGTACATGAACATGGTTTGTTTAAGGACTGGGTTACCAGAAAGTTCTCCGTTAACCATTTTGTCAAAAATATTTACCACCAAATCCACCCGTCGACCAAACCAATGTGTTGAACTGTTCAAAGGCCAACGCTTGCACTGGGAACTTCCACCCCAACAATGTGTCAGAAAGCAACGCAAACTATCCAAGCTCATACTGTTCTCCCAAAGTACCGTTGGGAGAATCGGTCATGGGTCCACTAGGAGCTTGTGCACAAATCAGTTCGCCCAACGCCAGTGTTTTCGCACTCGGTCGCGAAGCGAAAAGTTCTTGTGTACACCTCAATCCTACATTCGTTTGGATGCAGAGATTGCAGGCTCTTGCGTTGTTCTTTTAGCATTGTTTGATTCTGATGTTTGTGACTTTTCTGATTGACTTTCCATTAATCTCTTGTGAACAACAGCAGTGAAGGCCAAGACGATGCAGGCGAGCTTGACTTTAGTGGGCTTCTCAAACATAGGTGAGAACTCCAGTCTGGTCCCCCAAGGGGACCAATTCTTTCTTGTTTTTTGCCCTTTTTCCATCTTTCACCCTGACAGGGGTGTCTTTTCCATTATCCCTGATTTTACACTGTTGTTAAACACCAACAGTATCTTTTTGCACTATTACAATAAATGCTTTCTTCATGTTATTTATTGCAACAAGGCAACTACTTTTTCCTTAAAGTGTCAAAAACAATATTTGTGTGCCATTATTATTATTATTATTATTAATACACATTTTGGCATTTAAATAAGACTGCATAATGCAAACATGTGTATTGTGTCGCCGCATCAATTAAATACTGGATTCACACACAGTATCTTCATTTGCACAATCGTATTTTTTGAGTTTTGCCTTTTAAAAGCATCTTTTTTCATGAGGTTCTGCTTTGTTGTTAGCTAATATTAGAAGTTAAACTCCTGCATTATGAAAAACAAAGAAAAAGTTAGAAAATTATCTTGGCTTGTCTCTTTTTTTTCTTCCCTACGCTTTCAGACAAGGCAGGTTAGTATCATAGGTAATTAATCGATTAGACGTTATCGCTGGTAAGTAATATAATCCTTTAGCTTCCCAAGCATGACCTGAACAGGAACTGTATAAGCAAGAGTGTTGGCCTACTGTAGTCCGGTAACACTTTATTTAAAGACAGCGTTCATAAAAGATTCAGCAACGCTCAGAAATGATGGAAACAACCCTTTAAAGGTCAGAACCTGAGGATCAGGGAATGTTTTCCACTCATTTATGAGTTGTTGATGGAACACTTCTACATGAAGCTGTTAAATAGTGTTATCACTACTTTTGTTAATGGAATCTTGATTTATACTCGAGAAACAAGGTACACAACTGCAACTGCAAACTTTCGGTGTTCTTAATACTTGCCTGAACAACTACAGATTTGAAACACACATTAAAACATGAAAATAATAATGTTACCTCCAGACATTCAGGGAAATGTCTGTGAAAGAAGAGAGCTGAATGACAAAAACGGATGATGACTAATTTAACCGTCTCACACCCTGGTCATTAATGACTGTGATCATGCATAACAATATTAACTCCTAATAATAAACCTTGACTTCTAACCCTAATATAAAAGAAAACATCTACATTGCCACGCGTTCAGATAGGGCTCCTGCAAAGAGATGGGTACAGTTTAAGCTACAGTATAGTGTCAATAGAATACTATTAATGAATGAAGAATTGTAATTAAGGCTGTCTATCAATCTATAATTAGTTTTTTCTCCTGTACATTGGAACACCAACAATAAAACAAAATACTTATGTAATACTTATAGAATTATGTACTCTACATGGGTTTTTTATTGTCTATTTTCTTTCTTCATGTTTATGCCAAATTGGGTTAGAAACTTAAACCTAATTTTGAGACCTGACTTAATTTTACATTGACAGCCCTAATTATATTATCATCCTCATATAAATGGCATTATAATACAAATATCATACTTCTCTTTTAGTAAATGATTTTAGTCTGTTGATCCATCACAAGCACGATCATGTGATAACACAACGTTCTCCCCTTTTTACTCACCTTATCCTTTCCAGTCATAGTAAAATCGAAAAGTAGTACAGTAGCTCCTCACTAAATTCTTGTCCCCAGTCATAAACAGAACCATCCCTTCTTTGATCATGTCAACCCTGGTGTATAGCTAAAAACTAGTCAGGCATCTCTCCCCGTAACATGTTACCATAACACAGGCAGGTTATCCAGCCCATCTCTTTGTGTGACATGTCTTGAGGAACTAGATATAAGGAAGGCAGTAGTGGAACATTCATCATTCTCTTCTCATAATAAAGCCTATGAACATTACATAGCCATCTGGTTCCTCAACACATGTTGAAGTGCTCTAGCCATGACCTCTGACCTCTTACTGTCTTACTGCTCTGTGATGTCAGGGAGCACAAGCAAGAGGAAGTTCCTGAGGTGGATGTGTGGGAGATTTTGAAAAATGCCCGACCTGATGAATATGAGAAGATTGCTTTTACGTATGGCATCACCGATCTCAGAGGCCTGTTGAAAAGACTGAAGAAAACCAAAAAGGAAGAGAAAAAGAGTGAAGGTGCTTATTTAAACTCTATTAGAGGTTTAGTATGCTTCATACATGTTCATAAATGTCGTCTGCAGTGAAACTGCAGTCTCAGCCAGGCCATCATACAATGTAGATTCTTTTTTTTTTTTTTCTTTATCATAGCAGATTTGGAGAAATTATCAGTAATGTTTCATATTTTAGTGAACTAGTCCTTTAACTCTCCACTGTAGCATTTGCCAAGAGACTGGAACCTGCGTATCAGGTGGACAAAGGCGGAAAGATCCGGTTAATTGTGGACCTTGCTGACCCGACCGTGGAGTTAAAATGGTACAAGAATGGACAAGAGATCCGCCCTACTCCAAAGTATGTCACCTCCAGTTCTTACACGCTCATATTTACAACAGAAACATTCAGAAACACGCTCATGTGAAACACCAGCCTGCATAAACACTTCATTTATTGTGTTCCTTGGCTTGCTGGTCACAGGGGACGCAGAAATGACTCTGTTTGCAGCAAACACACTTGCTACACACACAAGTGAACCATCAGCATTTCATACCCGGCAAATACGCAACGTTCTTTAAACATTAATCTGTGCCGTGTGATGACTTCCAGAAATGTTTAAAGGACGTTATGTGATTGAAGGCCAATGTGAAGCTCTTGAGCTACATTTGAAGTTTTAAATGTAGTGTACAGTGAGTAATTAACAACAGGAAACTGTACAGGAAAAAGGCACCAACACCCTCACAGGACTTTAATAGAGTTGCAAAAGCTGTCTGACATTTGTACAGTACATTATATGTATTTATTTACATCTAACGCTCTGGAGAAATATGTCATGGTAATATTCCACAGATAGCCACTGCTCTGCTGTTTGGCATAATAAATATAAGACAAAATAAACTTAACAGAAAAATATAGTTTTGTAATAATTTGTAGTTTTGTAATAAGTAACATGTAAAAACTAAATATTTTTAATAATGTGTAAATTGCACTATTAACTCTTATTTTTTGATGTTTTTTTGATGTTTAATGCTAAGAAGCAGTGTGTAGTTTCTATAACAATATTCATGTTGCTTAATTCAATGATTTGTTATAAAGTCACTTGAAAATGAAGGAAAAGCATATTTTAAACCACTTATGGTTGTTCAGAGTAACTAAATTAAAGCCATTTGGGTGGTCGGTGCAGTTTTCTGGTTGCTTATCTTCAATGATGTCTATCCCAGTGTTCCTTGCTTTTTGGAGGACTCTCTCTTTTTCTTTTTCTTTCTCTCTCTCTCTCTCTCTCTCTCTCTCTCTCTCTCTCTACCAAGAGTAACTGTAACACTAATAGCTCTTCCAGCCCTGTTTGATCTAGGCATGATGTCTATCTGTCCTTTCTGTCTGTTATGCAATGGTGATTCCACCTGTCTGCCATAACCTCCACTTCCACCTTCTCCATCCTGTGCTCCGGCTGTTCTGGCTCCTCTGTTCACCATAAAGTAATAGGAAGTAAGTCAGTCAGTCCTCAGGACTGTCTTGTATATCTGAAACAAAGCAGTGGCAATATTGCATATGCTGAATGGCATAACAAACTATAAGTAATTCAGCAGTAACAATAGCAAGAATGTTATTGTACTGAATATCAGCATACACACAATTTAGATACAATATGGCCAATTTTGGCTATATTTTTTCTGCCAATGTAAAAATCCAAAGCAAGGTCAAGTTTTGTGTATTTATGAGCAAAGTAATCAGATCAATCATATTAAAGGACTAGGATTAACGTCTGTGCAATATTCATTATTTCCATTTTCTCTTTCTTAACTCAGATTTGTAATTGTGGAATTCAACATGATAAATACAATATAAGTAAAATAAAAAGAAAGAAAGAAATTTCGTGATTGCATGAAAAAAGAAACGACTGAATTAATGAACAAAAAACTGAATGAATAAATGAATGAATTAATCAATCATTCAAAGCAAACTAAATGAATGAATTAATAAAAATTTGAAAGAAATAAAAAATAAGCACATAGTAAACTAATAAATTAATAAAACAAATAATCAATTGAGAAAGAAAGGAAGAAAGAAAGAAAAAAAATACTGACTGGATGAGAAAAGAAAAGACAGATTGAATGAACATAAAAAATTGAATGAATGATTGAATGAAGTAAATGAATGAATTAATTAATGAATGACTGAATTAATGAAAATATAGATAGATAGATGGATATATGGATGGATAATAATAATGCTAAATTAAGGATGTGGAGTTGAAACAGCCTCTTAACTTCCAGTAACTAATGAATTAATTGTGCAGGTATATCTTTGAGCACAAGGGCACTCAGCGGATAATGGTTATCAACAACTGTCAGACGAACGATGACGCTGCCTACTCAGTCACTGCAGGAGACGAGAAATGCACCTCTGAACTGTTTGTGAAAGGTGCGTCCATGCGACCAGCCTATGTTTTCATGCTCAAAAAGCAACAGAACTGATAAATGCTGATTGTTTTATTAAAACTTTCCTGAACACTGCGTGCCGATGTTTTGATGATATACTCCTGTGATCCTCCTATGCAGAACTGCCTGTGAACATAGTCAAACAGCTGGAGCCTGTAAAAACCACAGTAAACGAGAGAATTGAACTGGAGTGTGAAGTGTCTGAGGAAGGAGCCAAAGTTAAATGGTATGTGCAATGGAGATTGTAGTTTAATACCGAATGCTTGTGTTGACGTCACCTCTTTGTTGACTGTCTGGTATAGGATGAAGAATGGGGTGGAGGTCCCCACAGGGGTGCGCTCACGCTACCGTGTGAAAAGCGAGGGGACCAAACACTGGTTGATCATTGATGATGCCTCAAAGGACGACACTGGCACCTACTCTCTGATGGCCACCGGGGGCACCAGTGAAGCTCACGTTCAAGTTGATTGTATGATTATATCGCTGTTTTCCTTAAGGAACTTTCTAAAGCACCCTTTTCTCCTGTATATTAATTTTTGTCTTTTTCTTTTGTTTCCTGCCATTGGATGATTCAGTGAAGCCTCTGAAGATTTTAATGGATCTACAGAGTATGACAGTGTTGTTGGGTCAACCTCTTAAACTGAACTGTGAGATTTACCCTGGAAACGTCCCAGGCCGCTGGTACAAGAACGGACAGCTGATCCAGCCTAGCGAACGCCTCAGCATTATACACAGAACCAAGTATACCAATTTATATATATTATATCATCCAATATTAAACTAATTCCAAACACATCTGTTCATGAAGTAGACTGTTACAGAGTGATCACACATAGGTTCAAACAGTATACGGCACTGAGACTGTGGAAAAAAGTTACTGGTTAATAGTTAGTCATTAGATGGACAACCAACCACCGTATTCCAAAAACCGTATAGACTACCTTAGGTTTGTTACTGGGCCAAGAGTGTAATTAACAGTGGTTGTAAACTTCAAATTCCATTATATGTCATTTCTATAATAATTATTATTATACATAATATAATTAAGATAGCAATATAATACATAATTACCAGAATTAACTTGAATATTATTTTTAATAAATTAATTTGACTGTTGTTTCTCCTAAAAAAACGAATATAAAATTGTGATATATAAATATGCAATATGCAGCAGCCACTTTTAAGCTGGTATGCTGGTTCATGCTTGTTTTGAGCTGGTCACGTGCTGGCAAAGGACCAGCATAAACCATCAAAGGACCAACATAAACCAGCAAAGGACCAGTATAAACTACCAAAGAACCCGCTTAAACCAGCAAAGGACCAGCATTAACTCTCAGAGGACCAACATAAACCAGCAAAGGACCAGCATAATTTAGCAAAGGACCAGCATAAACCATCAAAGGACCAGCATAAACCATCAAAGGACCAGCATAAACTAGCAAAGAACCAGTTTAAACCAGCAAAGGACCAGCATAAACTATCAGAGGACCAGCATAAACTAGCAAAGAACCCGCATAAAATATCAGAGGACCAGCATAAACTAGCAAAGAACCCGCTTAAACCAGCAAAGGACCAGCATAAACCATCAGAGGACCAACATAAACCAGCAAAGGACCAGCATAATCTAGCAAAGGACCATCTTAAACCAGCAAAGGACCAGCATAAACCAGCAAAGGACCAGCTAAAACCAGCAAAGGACCAGCATAAACCAGCATCCCAACCTAAAAACATACCTGACAAGCATATGCTGTTTTCTTTAGCAGGGGTAGATATAGGCTTCCATAAATTTCTATTTCATTTGTTTTCTTTTCAATTTAGGAATCACAGCATTGACATTGACAGCTCCACTATTCATGATGCCGGCGACTATACCTTTGTTCCTGAGGGATACTCACAGACACTGTCTGCCAAAGTGCACATCATAGGTACAGCAACAGTCCAAAATATTAAAATTATGATTGTATTTTATATATCATACATATATACGTATTGTATTGATGCTAAAAAGCTCTCTGAAAGAATGTCCTTTGTATCAACTCTGCAGATCCTCCCAGGGTGCATTTAGAGGCGCTGAATGCCCAGGACAACACTGTGACCATCGTGGCTGGAAACAAACTCCGCCTGGAGATCCCTATTAGTGGAGAACCAACACCCAGAGTCGTGTGGATGAAGGGAGAACGGGTGAGTAGAGAGGAGCGGAAAAACAAAAGCTATATCTAAAAACACACAGTATAACACCTGGATTAAACTGGGCTCATTGGTTGTTTCAGGTCATCCTTGACTCAGGAAACCGAGTGCGCGCAGAGACATTTGCAGACCACACCTGCCTCACTATAGATGTCGCAGAAAGAGAAGATACCGGAAACTACAAGATCGTCCTTCAGAACGAAGCTGGAGAAGACACAGCTAGTGTTAAAATCAAAGTTGTAGGTAAGACACTTTACCCTGAAAAGACCATGTCTGTTTGGGTGATGGCACTGTAAATTGTACCATATTTTGTTTAATCTAGATATCCCAGATCCCCCTGAGGCTCCTCTGGTTACTGATGTGGGTGGAGATTGGTGCACAATGGTATGGGAGCCGCCACGCTATGATGGTGGTTCCCCCATCCTGGGTAAATCAACTTCCTGTGCATAAAAATGCATTGTACTGATATTGTAGGAGCATGCTAATTTTAGGTTTTGAGTTTTAGTTTTTTTCAAATGACCTTTTTTTCTCTTTTTTTGGTGAAAGTAACCTTTAATATGCAAATGAGAATTACAGACTCTTATTAGAGTAAACATTATTCATAATGTTAAGTTAATTCATGCTTTTGTTGACACAGGATACTTCATAGAGCGAAAGAAGAAACAGAGCTCTCGATGGATGAGGCTGAACTTTGACCTTTGCAAAGAGACCACCTTCGAGCCAAAAAAGATGATTGAAGGTGTGCCATACGAGGTCCGAATCTTTGCGGTTAACGCTATCGGCGTTTCCAAACCCAGTGAACCCTCCAAACCTTTCATTCCCCTGGGTGAGTACACCAGAGGCCCATCTGAATTATCAATGGGATTTTGTGTCTCTTCAAATCAGTTATGTCATGAGTGATGTGTCTTTTATGTAACATTACACACAGCATGATCATTTAAGCATATCCCATTAAGAGAGACAAAGACACAGCTGAGACGCCAGAGCTTTTCCAGTTCGCTTTCATTCCTATGCAACAGATGTTGATGTGCTCACACCAGCATCCAAAACAGTCGGTGTGTGACCTCCACGGGATAGGCCTGAGATTTAGAAGATACAGAGTATGACTTATAATGGTTGCCAGACCATCTGTGGATTATAATGTTATGAGATCAGACACAGTCTCTGCTTCAGTCACAGCTTAGACATGAAGAGTTGTGTGAGAACAGAAGAGTCTAGATTAAAGAGAATCCTTTCATTTACCAGTGAGATATGAGAGTTTCTCTTAAATGTGTGTTTGTGGGTACACGCGTGGCCATCATTTTGTGGGCTAAAGGAATAAATCTAATCTAAAGTCTAAAAAAAATGTTTGTTTGTGTGTTTCAGGTGAAAACTTCTGTAATATTAGAAAATAATTAACAAATAAATAACAAGAACATATTATAAATTGGATAAATTATTTACATTTACATTTATTCATTTAGCAGACGCTTTTATCCAAAGCGACTTACAAGTGGGAAAAACATCAAGCAATTAGTCCTAAAGATGCAAAAACAACTTAGTAAGTGCTCATTTTACCGTATAGCAGGCAATGTTCAAATAAGTATAAGCTAGAAGGAAGGAAGAGTAGGGTAAAGGTTAGGGTAAATAAATAGAGAAAACCAATAGAAATCATGTTTATTTGCATTGAAATATTTATTTTTATGGATTTTGAAAAAAAATAATTTATGCATCTAAGAGTTAACCTAAGAAATATATATTTTGCTGTTATTTCAGAACAAATTCTGCAAAATATTGGCTGAAAAAATGGCACTTATGCCACTTAAGGGTGCATTTAAACAATGTCTTGACAGTTTATAAACCACACTTGAATGTGGGAATAAAAAAAATAAAAAAACCATAAAATATTAATGTAATGATCCATTTGAAATATATATTTTTACAGGTTTAGATTATGCAAAGATATTGTTGGAACACATGCAGTAAAACTACACAATTTTTAAAAAGTACTGAAAGGAATTTTGCATCTAAGGCTGAACTAAAAAATCTGTTGTAATTTCAGAAAAAAATAAAAAAAATCAGGAAAAACACTTATGATTACATAAATCTGAAATAAACAGAGGCGAATAAAAATAGATAAAAAATAGAAATAATATAAATCATGTATCTAAGGATGCATTTGAAAAACGTATATTTTTACAGGTAATAATGCATTATTATGCAAAGAATATTAACTGAAAAAAATTGCAATATTTATGAAAAGTAAATAGGGGGAAATTAATATGAGGAAATCATTTATCTAAGAATGTATTTAAACATTTTTACACAAGTTCTTTTTACAAAAAATGATGTTTCATGTTTAGAAGATGAACTGAAAACATTCAGCAACACTAATCACTATCTTTATCACTAGCGGTGACCAGTGAACCCACAATGCTGGTGGTGGATGATGTCACAGATACCACAGTGACCATGAAGTGGAGACCCCCAGACACCATCGGTGCCGCTGGACTTGATGGCTACCTAGTTGAATACTGCATCGAAGGAAGTAAGACTAAAAATGTATACTGTATGCTTTGCATAAGTTGTTCTCCATTGGTGGTGTTCAAGCATTTTTGTGCTTATGCAATACTCTGTTTTTTACAGGTGACGAATGGATACCTGCTAATAAAGAGTTGATTGAAAAAACGAAGTACACTATAACCGGTCTGCCAGTGGAGGCCAAGATCTTGGTGCGTGTCAAGGCCATAAATGCTGCTGGAGCAAGTGCACCACGCACAACCCAACACTCCATACTGGTCAAAGAGGTTATCGGTGAGAGCCTGCTGCCACATTTCACAGTATATTTAAACTTATAGCATATATACTAAATTGTTTTAAGCTGGTTTTGCTCTCTTGTTTGTTTGGCAGAACCTCCTAAGATTCGCATACCTCGACACTTGAAGCAGACGTACGTTCGGAAGGTTGGCGAAGTCGTCAACCTAGTCGTGCCATTTGTGGTGAGCCAACAGTTCATGATAATAAACCTTCAAATTAATTTCTCATCTATGGGTCACAAAAAAGCTTCTAAATTAATTTTTTGTCTTTTTAGGGTAAACCAAGGCCAAAGGTCAATTGGTTGAAGGAGGGTCAGCCGATTGAACAAACCATCAGCATTCGCAACTCAGATTGTGATAGTATCATGTTCATCCGCAAAGCTGAGCGCAAGCATTCAGGAAAATACGAACTGAGCGTACAAGTGGAGAATCATATCGACACGGCCACGTTGGACATCCAGATAGTCGGTTAGTTAAGAAAAACTAAATAAAATAAAATAAAAACATGTCAAATGTTTTTAAAGGAAAGTTTTCATAAGTCTGTAATATTGACATTTTTTTTAGTACAATTAAATAATAATAATAACAATAATACTTTTTATTTGTTACACTCAAGGCACTACAATAGCATAAAAGAACAATACTCAATAATACACCAAGGCAGAGAATTCAACATCCTGGGAGCAATGCAAGAGAATGACCTCCCACCCATAGTTTTGAGTTTATAACGAGTGAAAGTGCCGATGTAACATCAGGTTGAGTACTAAAGTAAATATGGGTATCATCTGCATAGCAATGATATCACAGACCATACTTTTGAATAATCTGCTCAAGAGAAAACATGCTGAAAAGAATAGGACCCAATACCGACCCCTGAGGGACGCCCTGCCGCAATGGAATGGTTTTGAATGCAGCACTGAGATCTAACAAGCCCCAGAATCTATTGCTACACATATGATTCCATAAGAATCTGCTGCAACAAAACATTGTTGTGTTATTTATGTTTTTACTTTGAATTTAGTTTAAGTTTTAGTAATTTTGTCATGTGCTTGTCATTTTTGTTAAATGTTAAAGTTTTTGAAGCAATTTTTGTCTTTCAACTTATTTACCTATTTTAAATTCATTGTCAAGGTGACATTTTTTAATTATTTAACAAACATCTTGTTTTTATATAAACATTAATATTTCTAAAACATTTGCTTATTGAAGTTATTTCAGTTTTAGTTAATACCAACAATACTGCGAAATGCTAAACATATTACTAATAATGCTTAAAAACAGTTTATTCATACGAAATAAATACTATTTAAAATATAATTCTGAGAAATACATGATGTAAAGCTAGTCCATCATGTTCTCCATCGTAGCACCATTGAACATTTTCTTTTCCTGCCTCTCCCAGATCTTCCAGGCCCACCACAGGCTGTAAAGATTGAAGAGATCTGGGGGAATAATGTAGCCTTGGACTGGAACCCACCCAAGGACAACGGCAATGCACACATAACAGGCTACACTATCCAGAAAGCTGATAAAAAAACAATGGTCTGAAAAAAACCTTAACTGTTCTTCTAAGATACTTATATTTAACACAAATTTCAAACATATATAATGCTGTTTTTTCAATTGTGTTGGTTTATTTATAATGTAGTAGTGATTTTACTATATGGTATTTAAGAGGACAAAAAGACTGATTAGCATGTATGTGTGTGTATTACAGGAGTGGTACACATGTATAGAGCACTACCATCGTACCTGCATCACAATCTCAGATCTGGTGGTGGGTAATGAGTATTTCTTCCGGATCTACTCAGAGAACATGGTTGGCTTAAGTGAAAGTGCCACTGCCACTAAAGACAGTGCTCTGATCATAAAAGAAGGTAAGGCTCTGCTCCGCTTTACTTCTTTGTAAATTAACTGCTTGTCTAAATTCTTTTCATTGCTGCAGTAAGTGATTTTGTTTTTTGTTTTTAATGGAAAACCACCCAAAACATGTCCAGATGTCCTGAGAAATAAACTATGAGGGCACGGTAAACAGCAAAATAGAATCTGTGCATTTTAGCCAATCAGAAGCCTTGCTCTCATCCAACGTTAACCAATGGTGTGTATTTGGGCAGGGAGTGTTTCTCCATTCCTGTAGCTGGTATGTCAAAACAAAACAAAATATACCTTAAATGCACTAAACTGATATGGATAAAACTTTGTATAATTGGTAATGAAAACAGTGATGTTTTTTGCTACTGGTGCAAAAATCACTTACGACAGTTTTCTTGAGCCTAACCAATTTGCTTTTTAGTATTAATTTAGGCTTGGCTGATGTGGCATTCTTTCTTTTTATAAACTGAGAAATTTACAGCATCTATACCTGAGGGTTGATGTCCTAAATAACACTAAGTTACTAATCAGCATCCTGTTTGGTTTGTCTTTATATACTTAGTCAGATTTTTAATTCAAATGCATGTACCTGGATGAGTTAAGTCCTCCTTCTTAAAATGTAACCTTTGTGCCAATATAAATAGGTATTAAAAAAACATTTATGTTGATAGAAAAGTACCATGTGTAGTATGATTTGGGACCTGTGTTGTTATTGTTAATAAAGAATTTTTTTTATATAATAATAATATATAATAAACACAATAACAATTTATAAATAACACTAAGACTCTAGTCTTGTATACTTGATTGGAATTAGGACACATTCCTGCAGATTCTGCATACAAACTAATCAAAGTTTGGAGTTTGAGAGCGGATTGCGCACCCCTGGTGTAAAGTCTGAGTTTTGACTCAAGGGAGCTTTACTGGATTGTTAAAGGTATGATCTGCAATTTGTAGTAGCTTCACAAATTGAATGATTCTACTGGATATGTCTACATAGATTCTCCCTATATGCTACAAACCCAAAGATTTGTTTATTTGCCACAAATTACTGGGGAGACCACAACCAAGTGCAGATCACACCTTTAACAGACTCTGTGTGTCACGCTTTGCCAATGCTGATGATAAATGTTGTCTCTTCCTCATCACATAAGGGAAATTCCCCCATGATACAGCTCACGGCTCGTATCATGTAAAGTCCCACACTCCCTTCCCCTCTCACTCTTCCTCCTCCTCCTCTTCCACTCGCTCTTCCTCTCACTCTCACTCTCAATCAGGCTTGCACCTGAAAATCCCGGAGTATAATGACCGCGTCTTTACCGAGCCGCCCACTTTCACTCAGCCGCTTATCAACACCTTTGCCATTGCTGGGTACAACGCCACCCTGAACTGCAGCGTGAGGGCCAATCCTCGGGTAAGGGACTGACAGGACACTCTAGAAAGCTACCTCAAATGTTCTTTTGCCTCATGATTTTCATGAGGACACCTGCTCTGACAGGTAAGTCCACGCTGCATGTTTATTTCATTATTCAAGCACACTTCAATGTAGATCCCAAGACATGAAGGCCCTGTTTAAACATCACTTGCTATGTCATTTGATAAAGCAAAACAGATGGCTATAAATATAATTTCACCAAAATGATTGATTACTTGTATTAAATGCAAGATATGGATACTTTGCATCACCTACACTACTGTGTGAAATATTGTTCTAATTTAAAATGACTTTTTGTGTTTCAATATATTTGATGAAAATATAGCCATTACTCCATCCTTCAGGATTTCTGATTCAGGATTCTGGAATTGAAATCATTAATTTAAAATAGGTATCTTTTAATAAAATGTAAGAAACTTTCCTGCCACTTTTGATCAATTTAATGCGTCCTAGCTAAATAAAAACAAAACAAAAAAAGCAAGTTTCTGACAGCCTCTGAATATAATTTAATAGTAATGTGATCACAAAACACAAGTGATCTGAAGTGCAGATAAAAGGGCCTAAAAATGACATATGGTGAAAAAATGTGGCTTTAATGTCAGTGAACCCATGAAAAGCTATTGGCTGACACAAGCTTCAGATGCATATCGCTCTCTTTCGTTCAAGTTCTGAGAAAGTCTTTGATTCTGCTGGGCTCCAACCATGTGCTCATGGCTTTACACCTAAATGTAGCTCTTTGTGGCCTGACCTGCGAGTGTCCCAATAGATTTAACAGCACCTGCTAGTTGTAATCTTTGAGCACAGACGCTCTAGATCATATTGTCTTTCTGTCACTCAGTACTGCAGCACATGTGGGAAGAGTAGCAGCTTTCACTTCACGTGTTTGATGGGTTGACATTGCTTTGGTTCCTCTTCACCAGTTATGTTATCTGTTGTTGACTGCGTTCTCATATTTTACTCCATTACTGCTCACAGCCTAAGGTTATCTGGATGAAAAACAAGATTACCATCATAGACGACCCACGTTACCGCATGTTCAGCAACCAGGGCGTGTGTACGCTTGAGATCCGCAAGCCCAGCCCGTTTGACGGAGGTGTTTACACTTGCAAGGCCATCAATGACCTCGGAGAAGCTCAGGTGGACTGCAAACTAGAGGTCAAAGGTTAGTCCGTGCATTAAAATGACCATGTGTGGAGTTCACATCCAGCCCTGATCAAAGCACACTTTTTTGTAATCATCAAGTGCTTCTGTGGATAACTTTGGGTTGAAGATGAACTTTCTAGGAAGGTAGATCTCCAGGAACAGGATTGAGCCTCCCTGATCTTGCACCTCAGATGTGGAAACAGCATCCTCCGATCACTGCTTTATGAAGATTTACTGTATGGCTAATTAACTGCTTCATTACAACACATACTTGATTTTTATTGAATAGGAATAGCCTATCAAGAGTATCTTTCAGACCTACTTTACATACTGTATTCTCTGCTAACCAAGCAATTAATATGTACAAAAAATCGTTTTTTAAAGTGGTAGTATAAGTGTTCTCAATGTCTTCTGTGGATTTCCTGGGTAGGAAGGCATATGGTAAAAAATTCAGTGCTCTTTATATATTCATTTCATTCTATGTATCATTTTGATACTCTGCACTTTTTATAGTGATACTGTGCAGCTTTTTTGATCATATTTTTTCGTTACAACAAACAAAGTCTTTATTATGGCAATTATTATTTTATTTTCTGCAATTTACAAGTATGCCAGCATGGCAATTAAACAGTACAAATACTTAAGTAAATCATTTATAATATTAAAATAGTTTATTACTAAGACTCTCAATTAAAGGCATTTATTCATATCTTAATTAACACATAACTGCACTCACAGTAATTCCATTTTCTCATTAGTGAAAATGAAATCTTATAATAAAAAGGGTTTGTTAAACATCATATCAAGCTGATTTAATAAAAATATTAATAATAATTAGTTAATATCTCTCAATCAGCTACCATGCCCAATTAAACATAATTTAATAACATTCTTTTTTATTAAAATATTACAAAAAGCCTAGCAATAAAATAATAAATTTAGATAATTTTTTCGTCTCCTGCCACATCTGTACAGTGTCTGCAGCCATGATCTTTCTGCGATACAAAATATGACCATTTCAGTATGTTGTTACTCCAGCATAACTAGCATAAACTGAGAATTTGCAACAGCACGCAGCAAAAACCCAAAGCAATTTCACTTCACTTCTGCCATTGGACCACACATCCCATGATGCAACAGATTGCAGAAACACACAGGCACATTGTTTAACAGGTCTGTGAAAAATCCTTCACCTGATAAGAGAACTCTGGTTACACGCCAATGTTTTCATACTGTATCATGAGCGGACATGTTTTCACGCTCTGCCATACTGCTGTGTTTCCCTCTCAGTAGACTGTGGTATGTCCTTTAACTCCTTCATGTTAAATCTGTAATGACTAAGTCAGCGATGTACCCTGAGGCACATATAACTCCCTCATGTAAACTTTGGGTTTAATCCGTATTTTCTTTTCTCCCCCAGTCATCACTCAGGAATAGTTACTGTGTTGTTCTCATTCAAGGTAAGCTTTCATATGGCTTCGGGCATATGAAGCTTATTTTTCATTCATTCTGCATCTCTTGGTTTCCAATAATCCTGCTTTTGCTCTTTGCTGGTGTGTAACACCCTAAAATTCGAGAATTCTATTTCTGACTTGGGAAGGTTTTACAGGATTCTATAAGAGCGTCCAATTTAAACTGCTTTATCTATACAGAATTGATACTGTGCATGCTTTTGACAAAGTCAACCAGTATTGGGGAATGAAACCATATTGCGCTGCTCTTTATAAAAAAAGACTAATTATGAATCTGTGCTAAAATACTTTTTGTTACTTTTTCTCAACAGCATCTAACTGAGACCCTTTCTTCTCCAGAATGGAAACGTTATGCTTGGCTTGCAGCCGGAAATGTTACTTTATGATGTGCTACTTTAAGTGTTTGTCCCCCAAACATAGTTTGCATGCAATGACATATAGGCTGTACCACAAAAGGACTTTTTTATTTTCATTTACTAGCATTATTTTGTTAAGTTTTAAAGGCATAAATCAATATGGCTAAGTGTAGAAAATTGAAATCTAGTTTTAATAAATGTGCATGAATTAAATTACAAAATAAAGGTAATAAGTAACGTGCTTTACATATACAGTATAAATCAGTTGCAGGAAAATACATGGTTAAACCATAGTGTAAAGGTCAAAACCTAGCAGATTCAAAACAAAGTCAAGATAGCATCACTGCTCAAGCAACACTCAACTAGAGCACATTCAGCACGCTGTCCATGCAGCTCAACATGCTACAGCAAGCAATGCCAAG
Organism: Enteromius treurensis; assembly: GCA_032275025.1. Classification (NCBI taxonomy): domain Eukaryota; kingdom Metazoa; phylum Chordata; class Actinopteri; order Cypriniformes; family Cyprinidae; genus Enteromius; species Enteromius treurensis. The sequence continues at coordinate 8,999,875 of JAUCMU010000080.1, read as the reverse complement.
ATATGAAATGATGAAATGAGTTATGAGCGCCTCAATTGCTGCAAAGGCTTGCAGAGATGATTGTACTCACTGCCTCAACATTTGTGCTGCACCTGCCGAACACTGACAAATTCCTGTCCTGATTTCAATGTTGTCCTCCTCTTCTTTTCCCCACTTTTTGTCCGCCTCTACCTCTTCTCGCTATATATATATATATAGTGGCCTAAAAGGTTTTTGGACACTTAAGTCACACTTAAGATCTTGAATGTCTTTAGATTAGAAAATAACAAATCAAACCTTGTAAAAATGTGTTTACTTATTTGTATTTACTGTGCACTTGTACTGTACTTTAAATCTTAAAAGTATATAACAAATGAAATAAAAAGCCCACTTAAGTATACTTAAAGAGAGTGTTTCTTAACAAAAGTGCATTTTCTAATTAAACATTTTACTTTAACGTAGATTTTAATCCTTAATAATCTTTAAAGAAGTACACTTCAAGTGTTGATAATGTAAACTATTTTGTTATAATTGCTGTTGTGTGTAACTACAAGTATATCTGAACTCATGAGAGTTTTCAAATTCAGTGATACACTTTTACTATATTTCAGATGTAATTATGAAATTATATATGAAGAGTTAAAAGAGCAAAACTAAGTTACAAACTAATTGCATTTAATATACATATTCACTCCAAATAAAATTTAGTAAAATGACAGTGAAATGTATTCTTTGAAAGTACGCTTTTCACTTTTATGAGCTTTTTTGCTCTATTGGAAGTCAATTCTCTTTAAATATACACAGGTGTCTTGATGAATGTCAGTTTATCTATTATTTAGACCTGAAAAATTATTTTTGTGAAATGTTCTGCTTAAAAAATATGTTGTCAGTATCACTAGATTATATTTTGTTACACATTCAGGCATTTTTACATGTGGCTTACGTTTCCAAAAACGTTCAAGGCTGCCAAATTTTGTATTTCTCACTTTTATTGTTTGCGATATCACCACTCTGATTGTCTATCTTTCCCCTTTTTTCAGGAGGTTTTACATTCTTTGAGCTGATGAAGCGAGGCGTTCCCTTACACCTCATTGATAAGTACATGAACGAGTCTAAGACCTCTGAGAAGTCAGAGTCAGAGAAGAAGGGATCCATCTGATGGCTGACTCCCTCAACGATTACCCAGAAACCCCTGTCACTACTACAAATAACGGCACATGTGTCTAAACTTTGGCATGGTATGCTGTGTTCAGACATGTAATAGAAAACTCTGCGCCTGTCACTGTGCCTTTTAAGAAATGCCACTGAAACTCAAATGCATGACTTCAGTAAACTGGATGGTTGCTTCAAAATAGATCACAAATAGACATTTTATTAGAGCAGTAAGTTACAGATATGGTAATGCGGTTCATTTTTGTTTTTCTGGGTTTTGGAGACAAGGGTGGTCCGAAATGGGCACACGTCTGAGTTTTGCTGTTTCTGTTTTTAATTTCATTTCTTGTTTGATTTCCCCCAGAGTTTTCCCAACCCCTTTCCTTCATTCTGTAATGAATGTACTGAAATCCACTCAGATATGCAATATCAATACAGTGCAACTATCAGATCAGACATGAGACGAGATCTGAATGTTACAGAAAATGTTGCGTTTGTCTAAGGACACTTGATGATACTTGCCAATGTTCATTATAGCATGACAGATGAATAAATGTCTCTGTATGAAAAACAATAGTTTCTTTTTTGTTTTAAATGCATGATTTGAAGGCCTGATTTTGATACAGATGGCAAGATTGGACAACACTATTCTTTGGGCACAAAGGAATGGGCACAAAAAAATGTTTGCATATTGCATCTCCATCTTCATCTATATATATATAATTTTAGGAACGTTTATTTTACTTAAGCAGTCATTTCAGGACAAAATTAAATAAAACACACCAGTCCAGACATCTTTATCTATATTTATGCTGAAAAAAATAAAAAAAAATAAAAAAAAATAAAAAAAATAAAAAAATAAAAAAAAAATATATATATATATATATATTATAAACCGTATTTTTATTTTGCGTCCTTGAGATTAGGAAATGCAAGTAGTTATCAGTTATTTGTAAACTGTATCATTGTGTCCCAAATTACATTTTGTCATTTTTGTCTGATGACAATTTTTTTTTTTTTTTTTTTAATTAATTATTTGCATCATCTGGGTATTTGCACTTTTTGTTGGGATGCTATTTATTCTACAAAAGGGCATAGAATAGTACAAGAATTGAGACACACCAAAGACTCGTAAAACAGTTATGATATTCAACATGATAAACAAGTATATTACAATGATATATAATTGTTTGCCAATGCTTAATACAATAATGATCTGTAATTACTGAAAAGAACTGAAGCAGCATACTGGTTAGCCCCAGTAATTAATCACTTTTATTTATGTTCAAATTAGTATTTATTAATATATCTAATTTGTGTTAAGTTAAGCAATTTTTGTATGTGTTTTTGTCATTAGTGTTAGGATCTTTAATTTAAAGCTATATAGAAACATTTTCAAATTAGTTCTAGTCATTGTACTAATTCAACATATTTCAGTAAGTTGCTAAATATCCATTGTTGTTTATAAACTTTTCACCTAATATTTATGTAATACTTTATTTAAGCTTTATTTCAACTACCGGAAACCATTGTTAATAGCTTAACTTTTAGTTAACGATATCTAGACTGGTAATGTAAATCAAAAGGTAAACATTTGGGGCCAGTAGCATGAACATTGTCACTACGATAACACAATATCTTGAGAATTAATTTGACAAACTACCAATAGGCAAGGGGTAATCAGACTTACTATTCATATTCACATTAGACTAATCTAGCTTTTGAAACTGAATTAAAAAAGTTGGTCTTGAAAGAAAAACAAAAAAAAAGGTGACTAACTTTGAGTCTAAGTAATTTATGCAACAGGCCCCAGGAAGTCCCTGGTGGTCGGAAACGGTAAAACACTCGTTCAAATCTCCCGGCTGCGTCTTCTTCCGGGCCGCAGTTTCCTGCGCCTCTCCGTTTATCTGCTCTGAACTATTAGGAACGGAGGAGAGCGTCGGTTCCGCTCAACAAAAATGACTCTCCACACGTAACCGCCGCATGCCAATGCCGCCTTCTAAGTGGACACCTGGGAATTCGGACCAAAACATTGCACTGACCCTGCCAAAAAAACGATCATAATGCCTCAGTGCGCTTGTCCGGAGCCGCTGTCAGCTGTCCAGCTCAAGCGCCTGGAGGAACACAAGTACAGCGCGGCCGGTCGCTCTCTCATCGAGCCGCCCTGCCAGATATACTGGAACTGGCTGGTCCAGCAGATCCCGACGTGGGTCGCCCCGAACACGCTGACCATCACTGGACTCCTCATTAACATATTAACCACGGTCATTCTCGTGTATTACAGTCCCACCGCCACGGAGGAGGTGAGTTCAGGCGCGAGCGCAACCTTGAGTGACGGCGTGACGTGTTTTGTTCTATTTAAATGCCCTGCCACGTCAGTTTTAAAAATAAGCATTCGCATTTCGCACCTCATTGCTTTCGGTGGTGCTGAAAAAAAAAGGCTGTAAACACACTCATGTTACGTTTCGTGGCTTCATGTCTGTGCATTTGTGATCAATGTTTCCTGTAGCGCACTGGTTTATTGATTCTCGTTAGGACACAGATGTATTGTGGCGCACTTTATCAGATTTATTGACTGTGCAGACCATGCAGATTGATATTTGTTATTTTAGCTGTTGATCCTCTCTGTTTGATTCCAGGGAGCACTGTGACCCCATGTCACAAGTGTGCTTGTGAGTGTGTGTGGACATACCCTGTGTCATATTTCCAGAATCACAAACTATAGTTCACTGACAAAGTCCAGATTCCTCTGTTTATTGCTATGCAGTTCTGGAGATTGCTGCTGAATGCACAACTTTAACCCACCTGTTGCCAGGCTGGAACACAGATAAAGGGGTCTTTGACGGAACTTTGAGCCAGAGATGCTTGCCTTGGTTGAGCAGGCACAGTAATAATACGGTTATTACAAAATTATATTAGAAAGTTATTATAATTAAGCAATATTTGCACGAAGAGCGCTACATTTAGGAACCACATTCACAGTAGCAGACTTATCAGGGACATTATTTGATACATTAAAGGCCTTTTGTAGTTTCTTTGAAGGCTAAATACTTAAGCGATAACTCAAACACACAGGGGGTTTATTCCGTTTTGTGAATGTGCAGTGAAACCAGATGGCCTGCATGTAGTCTCGCTGGGAAATCGACCTACTAGGCCACATGGACTTTTGCCCATATCAAACTATCACACACACAGACTCGAGCTGCCCTTGATATAACACTTTATACACTGTTTTTGCATCATCTTTATCCACGAGTCATTTTAAACACTCCATAATGGCTTATTATTTATTCAGGGTCATCTTTTTACACTCATTATTACATCTGTTCCTCTACAACACTTCTGAGAATATACCAAATCTTATATTTGCAGTTTAATTTCAATGTTGTAGAGGTTTTCAAAGAAAGAAAAGGGAAAATTAGTCATAGATTGGCAAAAAACTGATCATTAACACTAACCATGAGCAGGCAATTACACCAGACTCCTTTAAGGAATGAAAACATTTCACATTTGTAGTTACTCAGGATTTTCCTTTATTTCACATGATTTGATTATTCTCACTCTGCTTAGTTACCTCTCAATAATATGTTCGGCTGAAGTGCTTCTTTTCAAAATTGCTTCTCTTAAGCAAACAAAATTATGGCAAAATAGCAGTCATAACCTTATCTATTAAAGGAAAGGAGATAAAACAGCTCCCTTGAGTCCATATTTGTGAACCTTGCTAAGTTTTGGTTTCAGTCTTGCACAAAAAAAAAAAAGAAAAGCCATCCATATCTAAAGTTAAAGGTCAAAGTTTAGCCTAAGGCACTAAAGATCTTGCTTGAGTGGCTGAATATAACTGCAAACAAATCTCAAGATCTCAGCATTTAATATGATTTGGGAAAATGCTAATGCCTCATTGACTTTGAGCCCGGTCAAACTAGAAGAACCAGCAGGTCTTAAACAGTGTACTTGGCATTTATCTTTTTTTTTGTTTTGCTTTCCAGGCTCCAGGTTGGGCCTTCATTCTCAGCGCTTTAGGTCTGTTCATCTACCAATCACTGGACGCCATTGATGGAAAGCAGGCCAGACGAACCAATAGCAGCTCAGCTCTTGGGGAGCTCTTTGACCATGGCTGTGACGCAGTTTCTACAGGTATAACCAGCTAGACATCCTTTACCCATTTGGTTATGAATAATATTTAATAGTGTTCATCATTAATGTTAACACGTACAGTTAGTGATCGTAATACGTGTCTTTTGTTTCGACCTAGTAAACAACCACCTAGCTACACCACACCATTGACAATTACATTTTTTATATATTAGTTATATATTATATAAAAGTTTTCATTGGACACTGGCTAATACTTTCATTGATTAGCAGTTAAGCCGTTTATTATATTGTACATATAGTGTGTTTTAACAACATTCTAATCGGATTGCTCTCTTAGTGTTTGTTGCCGTGGGAACGTGTATATCCTGTGGGATCGGCGCCTACTCGAACTGGATGTTTTTTTGTGGCTTCGTGGGCATGTTCATGTTTTTCTGCGCACACTGGCAGACATACGTGTCTGGGACACTTCGCTTCGGATTGTGAGTGCATTTACTGCTTATTCGACTGAATTTACCGAAGCTGTCTGTGCCATGTGTTGTAACTGTATTGTATTTTTGAACGCAGGGTTGACGTGACAGAAGTCCAGATCGCTATTATAATCATGTATATGATGACAGCTTTTGGAGGAGTGAGTCTTTGGGAGACTAGGGTACGTCCTTCACCTTCTTTAGCATCACACTGAGACTCTTTCACAATGTTCCTAAATTCACTCCAATTATAATCATTGAAGCGGTCTACACTGGAAAAGTCTATTGTGGCCAATCACAAAGTGCTTTCAAATGATGGACATGTATCATATTGTGTAAACTTCATTAATTGATATTTATATTTAAATAACTTACAACTGTTATATTAAAGTCAGCATGTGATGTTGCTGGCTTACTAATTAAAAAGTCATAAATTAAAAATGTTTCTTTAAACCATGTGCACAGTAGGGCTGTCAATACAATCATCAATATTTTATAATAATATTATAAATATTTGTAGTAAACATAAGATCCGAATATTACTGACTATAAATACAGTATATATTTAAACATCAATATATGAAAATAAATTGATCACATTTTATGTTTGTTTTATTTATATTTTTATTCATAATAATGACAGTAATGATACATTTAGGTGAAGATATCAAATATTTTATTATTATTATTTATTTTTGTTGATTTATATGTTTATACACAATACTAATACTACTATTAATAATAATAATAATAATAATAATCTTTGGTAAATCTTTTTATTAATAGTTATTCACAATAAAAACTTTCTAATATGAAGTATAATAATAACTACATAATATTAAGTGAATATAAATACCATCTTTTATTAGAAGTTTATTTAAACGTTTATTTAGATTTAGGTTTATAAGATGTTTATTAATATTTTTGTTTATTTACATGTTTATTCACCATGCTAACACAATACCAATAATAAAAAATACATCTGAGTAAATATATCATATCATATAGTTTTATTTATAGTTTTAGGGATTTTGCATATTTATTTGCATATTTAAAACACTCTTATATTAAAAATGAACATAACAACCTCAGTTGCAGTGTGACATGCAGTCAGCGCTTCCACTGTAAACAGTTTCAGGAAAAAAGGGGTGCTACAGCCTTTGTATGTTTTCTTTTTCTAAAAATATTGAATAGTTTAAAAACTGTGAATCATGACAGAGCCCCATTTCTGAGTGTGTTCTTTAGGTAGACCTTCTGTCTTTTGCTCTGTGCCTCCTCTCTGAGGACAAACAGACTGTGAAAAGGTAAATATAGGTAAAAAAAAAAAAAAATGCTACTACAGCTACCAGTCACCCATAGACATACCAAAAAAAGGCAGATGTCAACGCACACATCAATCTTTTCCAACCTCTCCCCATTTTATCAAGACAGCTACTCTCATATTGTAGACGCCGTTTCTTATTCTTTCACCCAGGTTCCTGTTCTTGGTGTGAATATGCAAACCTTTCCAATTCTCGGCATTATCGGTGGCTTTCTGTATTCAACCTATAACTACTTCTACGTCATCCTAAACGGTGGCGTGGGGAAGAACGGCTCAACCGTTGCAGTAAGTGCTTACCCAGCAGTTGTTTTTGTTGCAATTGCAGTTACGTTTTTGGCACACTTCTGCTTATGATAACTCAGCGACCAGATTTAATGTATGAAATGTTTAAAAAAAGGTTTTGTCTTCCTCAGGACACCAGTGTATTAACTCCTGGTCTACACATCGGCCTAGTCCTCTCTCTGGCCTTCATCATCTTTAAAAAGTCCTCCAGTCAAGTTTTCGAGCACCATCCTTGCCTTTACGTCCTTACATTTGGCATGGTGATCGCCAAGATCTCAAATAAGCTGGTGGTGAGTGCTGTTGATGCCTGTATGAGAATCAAAATTGTTATCGAGCTTTTCCAAAACTCACCATGCTTTCTTCTACAGGTGGCCCACATGACCAAGAGTGAGCTTCATCTTCCTGACACAGCCTTCATTGGTCCTGGACTCCTCTTTCTGAATCAGTATTTCAACAGCTACATCGATGAACACATCGTGCTTTGGATCGCCATGGTGAGCCGCAACCATTAGTGTTTTTAAATGCACCAATATAGGTCAAACTAGACAAGAAACTAAACAAGTCCGCCTCATGTATAGATACTGTCCCTGGTGGATCTGCTGCGTTACTGCACAGGCCTGTGCCTGCAAATCGCCTCCCATCTCCGAATCCGGGTTTTCAGTATCACCCCACAGGGCCACGCTCATAGAGACTGACAATTTGCCCGGCGGGAGGAGGAAGCGGGATCTAAGGATGAAGACATCGTCCCGCTTCTCAAACTAGAGCAGGAGAGCCCCAGCAACCAAAACCGCAACGGCCTTGACAGTGTGACCATCACAGACTAACGGAACTGAACGTTTTGCCAGGTTTGACTAGACCAGCTTGTATTGTTTTCTAACCACACTACTGTACACTACAATATATCACTGGATAAAAAATGAAAGAGTTTAGGCAATGTACCTAAATGTGGCCTTGGGGGCCAGAGGGCGGCCCTTGCCTTGAAGAGGTTAAATCCGTGCAGAAACACATTAGAGGTACTTGGTTTTTGTTTTTTTTCCAAAGGAAAATCTGTGTAAAAAAAAAAAAAAAAAAATCAAACGCTGTATTTGAATCGTCTAAAAATGAATAGAATAATTTCCTCGATTTGATCAAAGATTAAGAAGAATCCAAAAATAATGGCGGGAATATGCTTGTTTCACAACAGCATTTATCACAATAGATATGCGCTTTGTTTTTTGGGGGGTTTGATCATGTTTGTCAAAAAAAAAAAAAAAAAAAAAAGGGAAGCTACAACTGCAGTTTGGGCATCAGTGGCTGTTTTTTAAAACAAAGTCCATTTTCTACATCGTAATATCTATCATTTAATTTAGACCCATTTTTATGTCTGATCTTGATACATGCCGATATGGTCGCCAAACTGCCCAAAAAACAACAACACACTACCTTTTATACCGTTCAGAATTTTTAATGTTGATTAAAAAAAGCAGCTATTTGTAGATCACGTGACACTTTATAGAAGTAAATAAGCTCCGGAAAGGAAAACTGCCCAAACAGCCATTGTAGCTTTACGTGAACCTTTTGTGATTGTCCAGTGATTACAGTGTAATTTTTTTCAATAACCTCACTGAATTTAGTGTGAAATTAAGTCAAGCCTGTTTAAAACAAAAACAATAATTGAAACAACTTAATTGTCAAGGATTGTGGATGTGTGCTAAAAACAGACTCATCTGTTGATCTGTGTGCCTGTTTTATGATGCACTCTCTGCCTGCTTAGAATCATCTTCTCCCAAAGGGCTAATAAAAATGATCAATTTTGTGTGATTTAATAGAGAACCGTCTAAAAGTCCATTTCTTATGTGTTTCGGGGTCTTCACACTATATTAGCTACATTTCTTCCTTCTTGAAGCAAGAATGACGGCAAAGAATGTGACTCAACGGGAACAGCTGCATTTGTTCGACCAATAAATATTAAGCCAGTCAAATACATTTCAAAACAGCGACGCATATCAATGCAGTCATGAAAGTTTTTTAATTAACACATTTGGCTGTTTCATCATACACTTTCGGCGTTCACGCAAATATGTTCAGATAATCAAACAAGGCACCTGGCTGAATTTACAATTGACACAAACATATATTTCCCCAAAAAAAAACAAAGATATGCTTGTACGTTACAATTATGCCTTTTCTAACATAATAAATAAAAGTAAACGGGGACATTCATCCCAGAACAGCATTATGCAAAGGTTTGGGGTCAGTAGTTGTAGCGTTTGAGCAAGCCAAAAAAACGATTCCCTTTAAAATCACAAGTTAAGGTGAGGAGTTAATTAATACACACCAGGGCCGCAGGCGATGGCATCTGAATTTCAGACATAGTCAGTATTTAATGTCCCACTAAGAGACAATCACGTGAAGGACTTCAAGCAAAAACGACATGCAGTTAAAAAGAGAAAGAGGAGGAAATAGCTCAATTTTGATGATCCTTGCCTGAATTTCCAGGTTTCCAGATTGCTATTCGGTTTTAAATATGCTCCTGGAGATTTTGTGCCACTTTGGAATGAACCAGAGTGAGAGACATATTAATGCGAAAAGCCAAAAGCAAGGCCAAGCTTTCATTCATGTGGAAAAGAAAGGCACTGCAAGGGAAGACAGGACCAAAGAGGGCAATAGAAAGAACCACCCTCGACATTCCCTTATAAATTAAAACTCTAATTAAGACAGTTCAAACATGTAAAGTAATATGGCAACACACTCAATTCGGGCCATTGAGTTGAGTTCACATTCAATACGCAACTTGGAGTGTGATCGCAGACTGAGAGAAAGTTGATTGCCTCAAAGGCTGCGGTGTGTCTCACTCATGCCCCTTTGTGGAGGAGGCCTGCACTTTGAAGTTTCTTCATCAACTTCATCCAGTCGCCTCCAAACGGGCAATCGTATCGGACCACATTAACAGAAGTACAGATGCGGTACTTCATATTCCCACAACACAGCCTCAGAAAGAGGAATAACCTCACACCCGCTCGGGGTTGGCATCCTTGCTGACCCTGCGTCTGGGGAAAAGCCGCCGTTTCAACATGATCAGCTGAGGGACAGAAAGAAAAAGAGGAAGAGGGAGGAGCGTCAGCCAAACTTGTTGTGAATGCTGCTGGGCAACTTGTGATAGACATGTGACACACATACAGTATGGAAACAAGATCAACCTGTGATCAAAACAGAAGAACGAGGAAAGAAAGACTACACCATGAAGACTAATTCTAGAATGGATTCCAATTGATCTTATAAATTCACTAAATTGATGTTTCTTTTGTTAACTGATTGAGAACATGCATCAGTGAACTGATTTTTTTCCCCAACTCCTTATGGATAAGTGCTTTTTAAAAATACAAATTAAAGAAATTATTTTATTCATTTACTTTATAAACCATATTTACAAATGTTTAATAGCTTAAACATGTATTTAAATAAATAGATTAATAAATAAAATGTTGCTAAAATGTTTTAAAATATTGTTAACTGTGACAAAAAAAAAAATCATTAAACATTTATATCCTTCAAAATAATATTTAAAAATTAGTTAAATGGCAATAGCACATAAATAAATTAAATAAAATCATATTAAAGTTGAGTGGCTGGTGAACTTTTAAACTTTTATTTTTTAAAAATGTTATAATTATGGAAATATCAATGTGTAAAATGTTAATAAAAATTATATATAAATGCAGATTTTCCCCTTCAATTTATGTATAATCAAATGTAACTAAACATTAGATAGTTTTGAATGTCCTTTTTTTATTCAATCAGATTGATTAGTGATTATAAATATATAATATATTATGGATTTAAACCATTTATAATACATAATTCTTTTTTTATACATTAATGATTGGTTTAATAAGTGCCACTTCAGAACCCTTAGTAATAATAATAATACATAAAAATGAGAATAATGAGTGCTGCATTTAAGCAGGGATTCCATCAAGAGAAACAGGATGTGGCTATACGAATTAATGAGGCGGCTGAGGATTGTAATGAAGCCTGTTAATATGCCAGTCTGTCAGAGATGAGGATGCAGCCAGACATGACATGCCTCTACATGCATGTACCGATAATGTATCTTCTCCATATTTGGACTTCTGGTGAGTGTTCACATTACTGTTCTGTCACTGAGGACAGATGAAGACACACTGGTCTTTTAAAAGGTCACCGTGACCATTAACCTCTCCAAAAGACCGAAACCTGACCTTGCATTTAATAGTGTGACTATTTGCTGCAAGCTGCCTGGTTGATCAATCATCAGCATGATATCTTTGCCTTTACCATTTCCTTAAAAGAACACAGAGGGTTGCTGGCTAAAGTTTGATATATTAATTGCTAAAGCTAAAAAGACTTGCCAGACTCCACTGAACTCGATGTATTTTGGTGTGACTGTATGTATATGTGTGTGTGCGAGACAAAGTGAAATGAAGAATAAGAGATAGCTGAACCGAACTGACCTGCTCAGCAAAGAATGACATGACAGTGAAGACGACTAATGTCACCAGAACACAGTGGGTCCAGAACTTCAGCTTGTCCCTATATATTCGCCTGTGAAACAAGAAGATTATCCTGTTACATGGTAGATGATCTAGTTTCATATTCAATTGTCTGGTAATTCAAATACATTTATTGACCTTGACATGCAGCTCTCCAGTCATACATTTTATGATTAGTTTGGTGGACAATAGTGCTGCACGATTAATCATATCGCAATCGCAATGTCAGCCTGTGCGATTACATTACAGCAATTGTTGCGATTATATTTAATAAACAAATGCATTCGTTGACGTAACAAGACATTCATTCTTGCGTTCAAACCAGACGCGAATGAATCATAAAGCGCCAGTGATTTACATGTTGAGTCAATGCAAAGACGCAATTAGACGTCCTGCAGCGCGATTCGCGCCAATTAAGTGGTGCGTTAAACAAGCCGGTTTTACACTGCACGCATAAGCAGAGCAGGAGTGCGCGTGCCACTTGTGCTTTTATTCTGACAGCTTGTACTGCAGGCTATAGACAAGCATCTTTCTTTTGTATTTTCTAGCGTTCTTCTCCGAACACTGTGTGCCATGTGCTTTGATTTATGTCAATTCTCTGCACCTGCTACGCACTGTTGCGCAGCCCCTGTGTGCTCTCATCCGTTAACATGGGCGCGGAACAAAATTTTGATAGATAGATAGGATTATTAATAATACGACAGATCATTACAAACATGTCCGCACAGTAACAGTGAGCTCATTCACTGCTGTCAGCATACAAGGGCAGGAATGGTGATGCTGTCTTAACTCTTGCCAGATTCATAACGGTATATTTATCAAGACTGTGACTGACAGTTCACAGTGACTCAAGTTCTGATGTCACGCAGCAGGCTGTTGGATGTGAGAGGGTGACAAGGTGACATCATCATCTGTGAGGAACACGGCCCGTTTACCCTTTTGTCACCGGCGTGTTTGTGTTTCTGCAGACACAGAGCTTTTAACATGAGCCTGTGGGCTGCTCAAGCCTGGCGGTACCCAAAAATAACACCCAGGTCACACGCCTCTGATGGGGCTTTACGGGGCATCTGGGTGTAACAGAGAGCCTCTCTGGCTGCTTGAGCATGAATGGCCAATGCACTAGTCATAATTTCCAGCCTGTAACCCTCCAAAGGAGCGAGAGATACATAAACCCTTCTTCAACCACCTTCCCATTCCCAGAATTCCAGACTGCACTGACAGTTATCACCCAACTTCACACAGCGACGACAGGAAGGAACGTTTACCACTATTCACAGGAGGAAAGCAACAGAAACAGGCTATAAATCAAACACAACTTCACACAGCTAAATGTAAACAGACTTGTGAAACTCATTACAACAAACCAAATATATCTCTACATCCATAAACAATTACATTCAGGGACTAGTCATCCGGAAAGTTGTGGAGAGACGTTATAAATCTCATCAGGTGCTATTTGAAAGCTTCAAGTTTCCTCAAAATGAAACTGGTTTAATAGCTTCAATGCCTTTATTTCAACACTTTTGCTCTTTAATATTCATGTCAAGTACATCCATTACAGTTTCATATTCAGCTATTAAAGCACCTTACACCTCCCTGTTCATTAGGGCTGGTCCGAATACCATTTTTTGAGCTTCGAGTATTCGGTAGTGATCAACATCGAATATTCGAAGCTTCGGTG
>JAUCMU010000080.1:8957265-8986287 GCA_032275025.1 Enteromius treurensis | reverse complement strand
TAAAAAAAAAAAAAAAAAAAAAAACATAATTTTTTACAAAATATAAAACATTTCTAAAATGTAAATCTATGCTGTGAATGTTTTGTTCATTTAATAGATCCTTTGTTAATAAAAGTATTAATTTCTTTCAAAGAAAAAAATAAAAATGTATTGATCCCAAACTTTTGAACAGTAGTGTAGCAGTAAACTACTGTAACAGTAGTTTTGAACTTTATTATCCATTTTAAATAAATGCTTTGCTTTTTAATATTTTAATGATCAAAGAATCCTTAAAAAAAAAAAAAAAAAAAAAACTATTAAGCAGCTCAACTGTTTGCAACACTGATAATAAAAAATCAGATAATAATAAGACTGATAATAAGAAATCAGATCATATTAGAATGATTTCTGAAAGTGAAACTGATAACTGCAGTAATGATGCTTTGTATCTCAGGAATAAATTACATTTTAAAATATATTCACACAGAAAACCGCTATTTTAAGTTAAAATAATATTTCACGATGTAACAGTTTTTTCTGGATTTTTAATCTAATAAATGCAGCTTTGATGGGCATGAGAAAAAAACATTAAATATCTTACTGACCCCAAATTTTTGAACGGTAGTGTAAATAAATATAAATATGAACAGGCAATGTATAAATAGGTAATGACATGACAAAACAGCTGATAATCACAATGTTTCTAACCTGTTAGTTAGTCAGACGATTGACCATACAGACTGTCTGACTCACTGTCTCTCACCGAGAGAAGAAACGACTTTGTGACAGAAATATGTAACATTAGGTCTATGGTTTTGTGACAGACCATAATGATGTGTCTTCCCCATACCAACAGAGACAACGTGCCTGGTTGACACTTCTTCATAATAGGAGTAATTAACTGCTGATTACTGCAGAGAGTAAATATGTGCCACATACAGAGATAAGCAGATTTCACACAGTTTCAGAAATGCTATAGTCCCACATTATGACTTCATCCCTGTCCACAAGCTATCAATCCTAAATTGTCTGAAATATGAAAAGTTTCTCTATTCCAGACATTGCAATCATTATGATTAGGCTGCCTAGAAGTATGCAAATTCTGTATTTCCCTTGTGCTATGGACTACACATGATATTGTTTGTCCTCTCTTTAAGTTTTTTTTAATAGATGTTTTTAATATATAATAAAAATAATAATATTATTATTATTATTATAAATTATAAATAAAGTATTATTGATACTATATTCATGTATATAGTATAAAACACACTTACACAAACACTGAGCCAAATATAGTATTGATGTTAGTAATATTATGATATTAAAAAGTGTTCATTTTTGACCAGATATAAATATCTATTTATGCGTTATAATATATTTTATGATTTATAAATATATGTGTGTGTGTATCTTAAACAGTTTTAAGATTAGTTGCTATTTGCATTTGCATGCTATGTTGTTTATGCACTTTATTACCATGAAATGCATTTAAAGTAATAGTATTCAGCTAGATGCGTATAAGCTTAAAGGCTTGTAGCATACATGAAGGGGGTCTGTGGCATCTAGACACGGTTTTATGACAGTTTCACTGGTATGGACTGTGTCTTACTGTACATAAGACTGACTGGTGTGTAGCAGAAACATTCAAATTGATACCCAGCTTACATTTTAATGCTCGTGAAAGGTTAGGGAGTAAGGGAGACCCCAGTCCTTTTCAGTTATAGAAATTCTCTTCTGATTGAAGAGTTTCTGTCAACATCAAACTTTGGCCTTGTCCTCATTCTCTCCCTGTACTGACTCTAATCTCATCCTTTAATGTCTCTCAATCACTTAGTAAATATGGATGAAACAATGCAGCATTTGAAACTGATCCACAGAGAGACTGGAGACGTGGACTGTTGGGTCGTAACGGCGCTAATTAAATCCAGCTAGTTGTCTGCGATTTTTAAGAGATGAATCCCCAAGTGTTGTCCAATTTTCCAGCGTTTGCGCATAACTCAGCACTCATAAATAATTTCGACACTTGAGCACTCAAGACTCCAAACAAATGACGGTACTGGCACTTCTCGTCTGTGATTTTTTTTTTTTTTTTGAGCACAAATCAGTGGTCTGAAAGAATTATGAGTGTCTCTGATCAAACATTACACGGCTGTCATGCACACAATGCTTGTGCATACTTATGCAATAAGTGCAAAGTTGTCTTCCTTTAATAATTATTATTATTATTTTTTTTTTTCAATTTACAGGAAGAACTGACTTCATGAACAGTCAGTATTAGGATTGTGTCGGCTTTGATATATGAAGCATTCCAGTTGCTGTCATTGGACATTCAAACTCATGCAGATTGCCAGAAACGGAACGACTCAAGGCAGCGTGGGATATTTTTTAATGCTTTATCTCAGCAGTGTGCCTACACAGTCGATAAAGGGATACTTGCGGCGGTGGAACAGATAGAGAGAGAGAGCGAGTGAGAGGAGAACATAAATGAATGAGAGCACAGTTGTGAAGGCCCTTAGTAATGGGTGATATATAACAGCGATAGGTTTCTTGAGGCGGTTTGAGGTCTCCAGGAATCAAAACCTCAGTCAGAGGAGCATCATTCTTGATAAAATTAGAATGTGTTGCCTAAACTCACTTAACTGAAAAAAAAAATAAATAAAGTATATATATATATATATATATACATATATTGTACACATAACAATCATGGTAGATTTCCAAAACAAAATGTAAACCTATATAGTGGGCTACATTTACATAAATCAAATTCTTCTGGTTTGTCACACTGAAACGCTGTTTAAATTACACTTAAAATGTTATTTTTTTAAATAAAAGGAAGTAGAATCATTATTTTTTTTTAATGATTAAAATTTCTGCTAATTCAGATGATTCCAATGTTGATTTTGTTTTAATGATGGCTTATGCAGAATTTATTTTGAGCTGATAAGATAGATAGACAGGTTTATCTTATTCTTAGTCCAGTTCAACTCCCTGAGGCTCTGGCCAGTTTAATTCAAGTTCACCATTTCTAATTATTGCACAACTCTGCATGCTAAACAAAATACACAGGATGTGCCATTTGCAACGACCATATGTTTCCCCTATCAGTTTCTTCTGGTTTCAAGTCAAACCACTAGCCTCAAACTAGCAGCCATTTTGGCTCCAGCAGCCCTACGTTCATCATTTTAGGTGGAAAATATAACCCAAAGTATGCAGGGTTCAACCAGAAACATGTTAATAGTCACTTAGCATCCAGTGAGCCTCATTCACACAGACGCACAGATGACTTTAACAGCTTGCCAATATTTAAAGAAATTGTCGTTGTGGGTTCAGCTAGTCTCTTGTTGTTCACCACACACTCACTTTCCTACTGAATGTTGCCCTCTCTCTCTCTCTCTCTCTCTCTCTCTGTTTTCCTTTATTCTCACAGGTGGAAAGAGAGAGACATAATGGGGCCACTAAACAGAAAGTGCTCAAGATACCTAACCTTGCAACAAGCGTTTTATCAAATCTGACAAACAGAGACTCCCAAGACAACTCTTTTAGCTTCTATTCACAGCGCCATGAATCGCTCACAAATGTTCTGCCATGTTATGATAGAAGGTGGTAAGGGACAGCGGGTACAGATTTAAGTTGGAAACAGGAAGGGTATATGCTTGGCACCCCATCACGATTAACTTTGACCAAGAAACTTTATGTTGTAATATCTTAATTTATCTTGTCACATGTTTTAATACTTGTGAACAATTGGTGTTTGGAATTTGTTGATTTTGTGGCTATTTCTCTTCTTGTTGATTTCAGGCATACATAAATTGTTTAGGAAATATTCTGCAGAGGTATGAGCATGATTCCTTAATTGATTGCAGTTCACAAGTTTGCCATTGATTTGGATGTCATTCTGATTTATTGTACCGTATTTGAGTCTATCGCTAATTAAAGGGATAGTTCACCCAAAAATGAAAATTATGTCATCAAGTACTCGTCATCATGTCGTTCCAAACCAATAAGACTTTCCTTCATTTTGCGTTAAGGTAGTCTCCTAAATGACTGTGGACACTGACAAAGAAGAGAAGTGCTGAATAAAGTTTAATTTTTTTTCTAATAAAAGTAAGATTTATTTTGGGAACTGCAGTGCTACTTGTTGGCACTGCTTGTCTTTGGTTTTGGTTCATTACTTTCTATGTTTCCTTATATAGTCTTGTTCCTGTTCTTGTTAAGTTAGTTAGTTTATCCTTGCCACCCGTGTTGCTCACATGTCCTTCATCTTCCCTTGTGTATTTAAGTCCTTTGTATTCTGTCCAGTTCGTCAATCGTCAATGTTGTTTTGTATGTGTGTATCCTGCCAGTCTCTGTGTAAGTATATTGATTAAATTTCTCGTTTCTGTTAAAGTTATTGTCTGCGCCTGTTTGTGGGTACACCGTAACCTGACAGACACTAGGTTTTTTTTTTTTTTACAATGTCCTTACCACCTTTCTAAACCTTGAAAAGGGTTGCATTGTTGTCTACACAGGACCAGAAAGAGATTTCATTAAAACAATAAATAAATAAATAAAAGTCTTAATATCTGCTCCAAAGATGAACATGGGTCTTAAAGGGTTGGAACAACATGAGCATGAGTAATTAATGAAAGGATGTTCATTTTTGAGTGTATTATGCCTTTAATTATGTCTAAAAATATTCACATTTAAAATGAGCAACAGGGCTAAAACTATTAAATTCAATGGTTATTTATTTACTGAATCACTATTTATATGCAGTTCATTTGCTATTTATTTACTTAAATTAATTGAATTATTCATTACAAGGACCAGTTCAAAAGAATCGTCTGTTAGTGAATTGAACTAGATGTTGATACTTCACTAAAAATTACTAGGTTAAGTGGCTCATTTGTTTGTGACTCAGACTACACAGATTGCACTGTATATGTTTGACTAAAAAGAACTGGTTCAGTTGTTTATGAATCTGACTGCATCTGGCTACTCTATATGTCATTGAGTGCCACCAGAAATATTTTATTGCCATTATTTTGCCTCACACTGGCTGGCTAACATTCTATCTCAATATCCAACTTCAGTAAAATATTACTTGCTTTGTTTTGGGGCTCAAGATTCAATAGTGGTGAAATACTGGCACTGAGGTAAGGATCAATATCAATGTCATTCATATGAAGATGTATTTTTACCCAGTCCAAATGTTAATAATAGATGTATAGTGGGATTGTCCTTGCGTTTTAAATCTTCTTCCTCTTCCTAACAGTATTAAGAGGTTCCTTTGTAAACATTAAAATGCTATCAGAAAGATAACTACACCATCCAACAACAAGTACTAATTACGCACAATAAACAGGAAATGAATTGGAAAAATTAGCTTTTTAATGAAGGTCTGTTTTGAACTAATAGCTATCTGACTCCACCTGAGGCGGGGTAGGGGAGCGTTATGGCAAACTTACCGAGGCATTGTTGTATTTCATAATTGCAGCGTAATTAGAATGCAATTGTTTTTTTTTTCCCCCTCTGTGGTCTGTGGATAATAGATATTATTTGAAGCATATTGCTGTATCATAGGGTGTAATTTCTTTTTAATTACAATACAGTGATTACATGTCAGACACAATCACATTGTTGATGCAGGAGTTGATTTACATGAGGAGAACCACACTGACTGCAACCCGTTGACACAAATACACACGTTCAGATACATACACTTGCTCAACACATGTACATGAGATCAATTCTGTAAGTACATGCCTGTCTGTAGATTTCTATATGTTAATCTAGACCTTTTGACATTTTTTAGGTCAACCGGTTTTCACTGAGGGATTTAAACACATTAAACACTCTCAGTTGTTAAAGTCATCATAGCAGCAGATGATTGTAAGCTTGAGAAATCCCCCATCATGCATCTCTCTCTACTGCACCTTTTCATTTCCTGGAAACACTATTCCATATGCCTCTCAAAACCACAAAGCAGAGGATCATGGGAAAATATAGGGACCATTTAAAACAACCTGAGTGAGCTGATTCGTCTTAAATTACTTGATTTCTTGTTCTTCCATGTGAATGCCAAAATCAGATGTTCTGTAAATGTGTAGGTATCACTGTTGACAGCCTGTTCCTGGCCTGTAATTCAAACCATCACTTATAAGGTCATGGCTCTGTTTTACTTGTATGGAGGGATTTTCTTGTAATTATGCATTATTTTTATGTTTATTATATATTAATTTATTTTTATTTGGTTTATTAATTCATTTATTTATTTATGTTTGTGCACATAAGAGCATTTGTATAGATTTATCAGTGAACGAGCCCTATTGCTCTCTCGTGACACAGTGCAGGTACAGTATTTTTGGGTTGAATTTGTAAGCAGAATTTAAAGCAATAATCTGGTTCCAGGCTTGTGTTTTAAGTTTGTCATTTGTCTTCTGCTGCTTTCTTTCCATGACTCCTCTGTTGACTAACCGGGCCTACACATGCTGCTTAAATCCGGCCTGGATTCCCAAGTCCTTCTGCGATGTAAATCAGGTCTTTTTTTTTCATGTCATGGATACAGGATAAGCTCGGCCTGCAGCTGCACAAGTTTTACACACTGCCCCGGCACACTCTTTATCTGTTCTCCCAGAGGTTACACACTCCCTCTTTTTCTTGTTCAGCTCACATTCGCTTTTGCTAGCATGAGCTCTCTTGCCATATGATTCATGCTAGCTGCTATCTGGATAATCTCTCTCTTTCTTGCTCCCCTCATCCCTCCCTCCACTCCTCTTTTCCTCCCTAGTCTGTGGAGTGTCTCTTTGACAGAACCTGATATAAACAGCCTTTGATTAAGCTCTGTGAGACCCAAAACAGCAAGTAGACAGGGGTTGGAAAAGTCCAAATGTTTGACTCTACAGTCAAAACACACAGTATGTAGGGTTAATTGTGCGACATTGGCTGATTGTGTGATTACGTTTGTGCTAAGTTTTCCAGTGTAAACTAACAGTGTAGCAGAAGGTCTGAATTGCGAGCTTGCTCCATGTTCTGGATGGTCGAGGTGCATCTAGCAGGGGATTTGCGATGTTTTTGTTTCAAGCTAGCTTGACGCTGTGCAACAACTGTCACCTGTCAACAACATCTGCGGTGAACAGCTTGCCTTCACCGGATGATTGAGTTTGGCCATACCTGCTGCCTCTGTCTCAAACTGTCGCATCTCAAATCTGTTCACTCTTCATCAGTTTTAAGGCTTTCTGTGAACCTTTTTAGCGTCTTGGAGTTGTTGAGCACAACCTGAGTGAGTTGAATGTGGATTAGCATCAGTGGTAATGCCTCATGAGAAGATATGTGGATTACTTATGAAAACGATGACCGAAGTGATGTTATGTTTTGAGTTTACATAATTTGTCGAATTGTTAATGCATTAGGCAGTATGAACTATCAATAAAAAAAATAAAAAAATACTATTTTTAATCCAAGTGAATGTTTTATATATATATATATATATATATATATATATATATACAGTGCCGCCGCTCCCTATACGCAGAGTACGCAGTCTGCGTAGGGCACCAGCTCCAAGGGGGGCACCGTCCCAGTTTCTCAAAAAAAAAAAAAAAAAAAAAAAATACAAATAATTCTATTTTAAATTCTATATTATTAAAAATGTATAAATAAACATAAACATCGAAACATGAACATACATATTATACATGGGGTAATTATTAAAAAGAAATGTATTTATGCAGTATAAGCACACGTGACACGCGTTCCCGCATCTGCGCATGCGCGCACTCTCACCTATTTTTGGGCAGAATACAAATATTCATAATTGATGGACAACTAGGCCCTGGTGTATGATTTAATTATGGTTTCATTGAATAACACTGTAAAAATACACGATATAATACAAAGGCCTGATAATTGCTGTTACAGGACGATCCAATCTTTGTTTAATATTGACCCAAGTCTTAATTTACATATTCCATTTATTTATTATAATTTTATTTTTTTAATTTGGCCACATTTTGGTAATAGAAATGCTACAGCCTATTTAATTTACTCAACAAAAACTTTTTATTTTTTATTTTGTGTGATTTCTGAATGCTTAACACCATAAAATCAATCACACTGTATTAATAAAATCATATTGTTTCTGTCTTAGGCTTCAATTGTAATTTAAAAATTATACAAAGTAAATACAATTAATTTATTTACTTTTATATTTATAGAAGGTTCTATTTTGACCCCTTACAGGCTGTGACCCCTTTTTTATTTTTTTTTATTTTTTTTGAGGGAGGGGGCACAACAATATTATTCTGCTTAGGGCACCCGTTTGGCCAGCAGCGGCCCTGTGTTGCTGCCACACTAAATTAATATATTACTCATGTTTTTCCACTAGGTTTTTTGAATATTTTCTTTTTCAGTCATTAACTTTTTTCTTTTACATTCCTGTGTTCTGATGACACTGCATATATCCTTGACACAAATCGTGTATGCAAAGATTTATGTAAAGTCCTCTCTGTACTGTTTATAAACATAATAAATAAAATAAAGCATTTATTCACTTTGACTGTGCAAATTGTACACCACCAATGCTATGTTCACGATTATTAGCAACTTCAAATATACGAACATAAAATGTATAATTATAATCTATTAACATACTATTCTGAGCTTTTATTTCTGATGCTTGTAAGATTTAGTTTTTAATTCAGCTGACTATACAATGTGTCAATAGATTAGCTCATAATATCATGAGATATGGACCTTTTTCACGCTCCTTTTTCAAGCTTTGTGTAGTTGTGTAAAATAACTTCCGCTGTAGTCTGTATGAATGGCAATGCCCATAGCACAGGGATGTTGTGATTTATAAAAAAACAATTCACCAAAGATGTTTTATCAAAATATGTTAACCACAGTTTCCCATCATTAATGGGGTATCACGAAATGAGGAAAATACTGTCACAAACAAACAGCGTTAAACACAGTTGCTTGTGTCGAAAGTGAAAGTAAACAATCAAGGAAAAATTTGTCAGTATGTTAGATGCTGCAGCTCTTAAAGGGACAGAACTAAACATGTGCCGCTTGTCATTAAAGAGATAGTTCGCTCAAAAATGATAATTGTGTCATTATTTACTCACTTACATGTTGTCTCAAAACTCTATTTATTTCTTTCTTGTGCTAAACACAAAATAAGATATTTTGAGTGACCAAACCGTAGCTGGTCCTCATTGAATTTAATACAACGTTCAATACTTTTAGTACAAATTAAGTAATAATTGGTTCAAATGAAGTATCAAAAGTAAGTAGTCGTATTGTTTCACTGATAAACACTATTTAAAATACATTGAGACATGCATAAACAATACAATTGCGTGTTATAGCCTAAGAAATGCCAGCAGACAGCAGTGACCTGATGATCGTTAAACTTTGCATTGCGAGCAAACCATTGTTTCTCTGTAGTTTAATTCCATTTAATCTGTATGTTTGGCCACATGTTTATGATAGAAATACTACACCCAACAGTTTAAAGTTGTATTTTGAAACCCCAAAATTTGTTTATTATATATATTGATGTGTTCATGTGTTGCGGGGTTCAACAGCACAAGTTTTGTCCACATTCCCAAAGGTAAGTTATTGTGGAAAATAAATGACCAAGCATAGAATAAAATAAGGCAGTGGCTATATGCACTAAGTGCAAATAGCAATAGAGGCTATTTACACTAAGTTAAAAATACTATTGCTATTTATACCACCTACTGCAATTATCTGCACCTTAGTATTTAAGTACATTCTAAAACAGTACGCAACTTAATTTTACGTCAAATTATTAAATAGATGCCATGGTTGACACCTTATTAGGACAATAAAGCCTGCATACACCTACTGTTTTATTTTCAACTTTTTGATTATTTCCTTGATTTTGCCAAGATTAATTGTAGAGGCTGGATGGAATTGGCTGCCATCCAAGCCTGGACAGGACAAGAGCTTGAATAAGCTCTTGAATAAGCATGTTGCATGTTGTGAAAGAAAGGGCCTGATCTTCTTAATATTGTATAAAGCAAATCTGCAGGACCTGGCAGTTTTAGTAATGTGGTCTGAGAAATTAAGATCATCGTCAATCACGACAACAAGGTTTTATGGCTGCTTTGCAGTTTCTCTATTAGTGAATCATATCTTACAAACTTACATGTAAATGAACTACTCAATACACAAGCTACACAAATGAATTAGATAATTATTTCCATTCAAATGGACAGAAAACTAGTTCTGAATGACGTATTACTCTTACCTTTATCAGAGAAAATGAAGGCGAAGGCTATAAAATCCAAGTACTGGCTGGTGCATTTATCTCCTACAGAAAGGGCTTTATAGCGTCACTCTCTGCACAAACCATCATGTCGCACATTTATTCTTTTACTGTTTAACGCTTAAACATTATTTTATGTTTAAACTGTTTTAGCATGCCTATCGATTTTTTTAAGGCAAGGGGTGATGATTTGAGAAGGCTAAATTGATCAGTCATATGTTATGATCAGCTCTCTGTCTTCCGCTGGCCACTTGGTACTTTTAAAAACACTTATTTCACGAAGTTTATAAAAACTTATATTTCACGAACAAAAAATGTCTAAATTAGCTTAATTAAAAAACGGAACAAAATATAATCATTCTGTAATTACACTCAACAGCAGTATAAGACGTTTTGGGGAAAAGACGGGCTCGGGCTGGTTATTCTGATAAGCTGTGGGACACGGACCGGGCTCGGGCCTAAATTTGAGGACCTTGCAGGGCTCTATAAATGAATTTCCTTACAGAATAAAAAACATTTTAATAGTCTAAATAAAATAAGGTAGGCTGGCTTTGTACTACTTACAGAACTCTTTCAGAATTTTTCAAACTTGTTGTGCTGCAGTGGTAGGCCAGTTTCACATCGCATATTTGACACACTGCCTTTGTTTTGTCTTCAGTTAATTTAAAGTGCTCCCACACAACTGAGGTCTTCTGCATTTTTGTCTTCTATCTGAGATAAAGTAAATCACGATGTTGGCGTTGCCGCAAAGGCTAGTCATTTAAGTGCTAATGAGAACCGTTTCGCAGGGATCGATGTGACGTGTTTAATTTTTTATTTTTTTTAATATTCGAATCTCAAAATGAAAAATCGAATGCCATCCCTCCACACGAATATTCTGGTCCAGCCCTACTGTTCATACCTCAGGTTTGATTACTGAATCCGAAGTATGTACACAGACCTGTTCGACTTGTCTTTGCTAAATGCTCTGCACTGTGACTAAAATCTTACCACTCCTGCAGCTCTGTCATGTGGAGGAAACGGTTCCTGTATTCCCTGGGCAGCTCAAACTGAGAGGGCAATGGAAACATTGACTCATAGAAGTCCCTCAGGACAGCTTTGACTGTGCTGGCGTCATTATGGCTGTGGTCAATATTGTCATTCAGGCAGATAAACTTCCTGCAGGCCAAAAAAAAAAAAGTGGGTTGATGTGAGATTAGGCTTCCGGAAGTACACAAAAACAGGAACGAAAGCCCCTGAACGAACCTAGGGTTCTTCCTGATGTCATCAAGCTGCCCCACAACATGGGAGACGTTGGTCCGTATCATCTTAAAGGCGATCTCTTCCTCGCTCATAATTTCAAATCTGAAAATAACAAAATTAGCATGCATAACTAACCCGTATTCATAAGAGATGCTGAAGGGATCCAGCTGAAGTGGGAATGAAAATCCTACTTGTATTTGTTCTGGTCCTTGAAGGCTTTGTGGATCCTCTCTGTGATGGGTTTGCAGTGGATTACTAAACCTTTTGTGACGGGCGGCTGCAGGAACATCAAAACATCAAAAATTTAATTAACAGTACCAACAAATACAGAGACAGAAGAGCTGATCCTTTTATAGTGTACAGCCGACAGTTATTAAAGAACACGGTGCTGACCACTTAATTGAATACTTATGTTGGAATATTTATTAAGACTCTAACAGTGGCTCTTACCATGCTGGGGTCGTAATATGCCTCCTGGGTGGGGCTGACTGTATGGAGTTGCGTGAGGTTGGACGGAAGACTCTTTGAGCAGTTTATAAGCATCTGCTCCAGACTGGTCAAATCCTGTTTAAAGTCAAATAAACATACGTGCCTTTCCTCAAAACAAGGGTAAGACAGACAATCATGTGGTGACAAAATAAAAGTGTGTTCACTTAAAAAAAACGCTTCCTGAAGTTCTGCTGTGTACATATTTGACTCTCCCGCTTTGTTAACTGTTTATTAAATGTATTAAATCACACTTTACTTTACATTTATTTAAATAACACAATTAGACAAAATAAATCAAATACAAAAATAATCAACATAAATTAGACAAATTAAAAAATTAATTATACTACATTTAATTAAATATATTACACTTTTTTAATTCAAACTAGTTAGACAACATATAAAATTAAACCACTAAACTTTAATTAAAAAATAAATAAACTATATAATTAGCTCTATAAAATTTAACTTAACTACATTTTAAATTATACTGAATTTCAAATTAAAATAAACTATATTTAAATTAGTGCTGCCAAACAATTAATCTTATCCAAAATAAAAGTTTGTTTACATAATGTGTGTACTATGTATATTTATTATGTATATATAAATTTACACGCAAAGAATTTTTAAAATATTTACATGTATATACATTTACATTTTTATATTATACATAAATATATTTACTACATATAACATTTTTCTTAAATATATAAACATGCATGTGTTTGTACTTTGTATATTTAATATGTATATACAAATACACACAGACAGGCACACTAGGTTAACAAAAACTTTTCCTAATTAATCGTTTGACAGCACTAATTTAAATAAAACATGAAATATTTACAATTAAATTTACATTTAAAAAAAATAATTACACTGTATTAAAATACAAAATGTTAAATTAAGTATTTTGTTCTAATGTAAAAATCATGGCATTTTCTCCATGCTGTGGCAGAAGAGTGGTGTGTACCTGAAGGCTTAAAGGCAGTTCATGGATACGTGTGGTCAACGTGCGAATCTCACGATCAGAGAGCACGCCAGAGTGGTCCGTGTCAATTTCGTCAAACACCTCAGATATATTGAGCTGCTGCACTGCACTCATCAAGAAGTAGAAATAAGAAAAGGCAAACTGCATGTCTTCAGAATGACGCACACGGTGAGATGAGGTCTTATCAAACTCCTGAGGGAAGCTGAAGGAGCAAGATATCAAGACCAAAAAAAAAAAAAAAGTTACATTCATATAATGAACTTTTGAACCCATCTGAATTTGGGTGGGCAAAATTTTGTAGCCATACACTAACATTCAGTTGAGTCTGTGTGCATGTTTTTGGACTCTTACGTGTCCTGTAGTTCCTGCATGATGAGTCTGTCAATCATGTGAGGCATATGGGCGGGCACTTTGCGGGAAGTGAAGCCGAACTGAGCATTCAAGAGTCTGTTGACATAACGGAGGGAATCGGCAAAAGTGTCCTGCAACCTGCGTCCAGTGGCGGTCCCGTCAGCTGCATACTGCAGTTCATTCAGTAGATGCTCCTCTTCCTGTGACGAACAAAAAGTCACAAAGATGAAAGAGCGGGAAAGCAAGGAGTCCTGCCTTTCAGTAACAGTGGTTCTAAAACCAAGAGGCCGAGGCCCACAAAGGGCAACAGAAAACATCCCGTTGAATTAATAATAACAATAAAATATATTGTAAATATATATATATATATATATATATATATGTATAATATTAAGTTAAACCTGTTTAAAATCTCTTTTCCCCTAAATGATTTTAAGAACGTACTTATCTTTTTCCCCCCTCTATCAACAGTCCCAGGTTTTTATTTTCTCTTTAATATATCACAAGTTGACCATGTCTCACCTCCAGCAGATCCTGGAAGAACTTCCTCTTCTCCCATGGAAGGAAACCCCGGTCCAAGCTGGAGGTGTAATACTGCAGTTTACGACCCACTGGCCGCCCGCGGAGGTGAGCTTTGTTTTCTGAATCCCTCTCCTTAGACAAGTTCCCAATCAGGGTGCCGAGCAGCTTAGATACGAGGGGTTTCTCTACGCCGAATCTTGAGTGAGCCTTCGGTGTAACACCATCAATCTGGACTGGGACAAGAGATGGAGCAACACCTGGTTCCAACTTAGAGTTTCTGTTTCTTTCCTCGTCTTCATTTGCTCGTTTCACCCTCGCTGCTCTTTCAGTCTGATGTTGGCTGATTACAGGAGGCTTTTGGTCTTCAATCGAGTGTGTCTGGTCTTTATAGTTTAGTAAAAGTTCAGTTTTGTCTTTGTACGGCCCCAGCAGCACTGCTTTGGTCAAATTAAAGCCTTTAATAGTAATGTCACCTAACATTAGCTTCTCGTTCAGCTTCTGTAGCTCAAGCCTCACTTCCTCAGGCAAAAGAGATTCATTTAGGGCAGGCACATGCACAATCTCTACACCGCCGTGGGCTTTCTCTCGAACTCTTGGGCCTTGTTTTTCTTTGGGAACATTTTCAAACATGACCACTGGTTCTGGGGTCACCACTGTCGGTTTGGGCTCCTCGTCTTTCTTCTGCACCGGACTGGATACGTTTGATTTTGGCAGATCTCGGGTATCCACGGCTACGGAGAAGGTCATGGTGAAGTCATGGTTATTGGCACCCTGAAAGGTGATGTTGTAGTGGATCTCTGTGGCATTGTGTCCGGGCAGCAGCAGCAGGTGGATGGTCTTCCATTTGTTGGCGACAGAGGTATGACGGAGAGCTGGGTTATCAGCGACCTGTGCCTCGGACACACGATTAGCTAGGCCTGAGAAACTGAAATACGGTCGGAGCTCTCCCGCGGGCAGGCTGTAAAGTGTCTGGTTCCTCCGAAGGACGACGCGGTGCAACTGGTTAAAATTATCTTAGAAACGCACAAACAAACAGAGAATTAGTTTAATCCGTTATGTCCAGCCTTGTTAACACTGCAGCTGTCTTTGATTCATTTCATTTAGTTAAATTAGTTCTTAAAGCAATTTCATGTCATCTAAAGTGGAAAGGCTTCTTAATGACACTGCACAACACGTTCATGCAAAGGTCAAAAAACACTTTTATTTTCATATAATATGCATTTATTTTGAACCTATATTTGTTCATAGACACCCAAACAATTCATTAAACGATTAATTGTTCCAAACTCTTCTGAGGATTGGTCAATTTCATCTAAAGAAGTGTTTGTGAGCTTTTAACCTTTCAAAAGCTTTTAACGTTTCAAAAGCGGCGCCTAGTGGCAAAGAATGAATCTGCATTTCCATTCAGAAGCAATGGACAATAACTTTCTACACAGTGCACTTTCAGATATAAAACTCTGTAGGAAGTTTTCATTCACTGGTTTCATGTTGTTACACACAGAATGAAATGTAATGTAAAAAAAAAATCCATAATAGGGGCACTTTAATATTAATGAATATAAATGAATTGGACCAATTATTATAATATACTAAATTCTATACGATGATAGTTCTGTTCATATGTGCCTGTTGTGTTAGAGAGTAGAGGGACTTTTGGTCAAAACTCACCTTGTCCGCAGTCACCAACATCAAACGCACATGCAAGAACATTGCACGCCTGGTCACAGAATTTATCAGCCAACCAAGAGTTAGCGCATCCTTGGTTACAGAAGGACACGCCTCCCAATCCTCCGAGACCCCCTCCAAACTGCCAAGGCTGCCCGCCCCCAATCACAGCACCACCTACTCCTCCAAAACGACTGCTGCCTGCTGTACCTGCAAGGAAAAAAAATCCAGAAATTAAGAAATAGATTACATCTTTTTTGATAGTCCACTTCAGAAATTCTACTAACTATAAGTAACTACATGGCAATATTTTGATGGGTCCACAACATACTATGAACAACACAAAACAGGTAAATATCAAATATCAAAGTACCTTGACAGTCTCCTCCATCCCAATCACATGCAGAGTTGTTGCAGGCCTTATCACAGTAGCCGTCTTTGATCCAGGAGCCTGGGCAGCCCTCAGCACAGTTTGGTACAGGCCAGGTGAGATACACCTGTGAATACACAATACATCTCAGGTGATTATCAAGGTCAAATGAGTTGTATTAGAAAAGATTATTCGTTTAATAATATAAATCACTTCCATTCAAAAGTTTGAATACCAGCATTCATTTCTTTGAACGGTATTCATAAATAATTTGTACGTATGCAAACTTCAGATGTGTATAAACTGTCAGACACGTGGTTCAAATAGTTCTTTCTTACAGATATATGCAGGCAGTCTTTCTGACCTTTTGCCCTTTTGAGTGGCTGTAGAAGTCGTCAGGCCAAACATCCTTGCCGAACATGACATCATCATTAAGGTAGATGAACTTTTGAGAGAGTCCAGGGATTCGATGAATGTGGGTCT
This sequence comes from Enteromius treurensis, assembly GCA_032275025.1. Taxonomy (NCBI): domain Eukaryota; kingdom Metazoa; phylum Chordata; class Actinopteri; order Cypriniformes; family Cyprinidae; genus Enteromius; species Enteromius treurensis. Next base: position 8,969,910 of record JAUCMU010000080.1, on the reverse strand, counting down.
CTATGCCAGGAGAGCTGAATGTAGGCAAGTGGGTCTGGTTCTGAAAAATATCCTGAGAAACCAAAATAAATGAGATACACTATTGAATGCAATACAGTGCGTTGCTAATAAACAAAGACGCCCCTTTTGGAAACACAAGCAGTTTTACCTGGTGAGTGACCACTGAAATACGTGGGTTATCTAGGTTTAGCCAAGACGGTATCTGTCCGTTGGTTACGATAAAGATGTGCCGCACCCATGGTGCATGTTTTTCGATAGAACGCAGTGAATAACGCAGCTCCTCGTTGTCTTCAAAGCGACTGGCAGAAACATCCTCGTCCTGTTTAGACTGAAAAAGAGGAAGACTGCTTTTAATCAAGATATTATTGATATTTAGTTATGCGATTGCTTATCAAGCACACACTGGCTTCATTTTTACAATTACAGTAAAACGCACACCTGTGAGATAGCACTAAGGTCCCAGAACAGGTACGCCGGACTGACTGTGAGCTCTTTTCCTTCCAACGTCAGGTTCTTCTTGGCCTGCTGGGTGAGGTCAGTGAAATCCTGTGCTGTGTTGAGGTGGAGAAGAGCAATACTGGCCTCCGAGTACAGCTGCAACTGAGATACACACATACACAAACAGCCACTCAGTTACACACAGACTAATTAAGCAAAGCTGTATATAGGCTTTGAATTTTTTAGCTGCTGCTTATCAAAGCCCCACAATTTGTGCCCTTTTCAAATCAAATCATTCCCGCGCTAAACCTACAGTAATAATACACATACACACATAGTAAATTGAATAGAACTACATTTTATTTTTTTAGTTGATTTTCCCATAATTTATAACTTCCTCTATCAGAAGATTCTAGAGACACACCACAGCCATGTGACTGCCAGCATGCAGCCACACTCCTACGATGATGTGTTTGCTTCTGCGATCAGGTTTCCCTCAAAACAACAAATCACTTGTCACAAAGCTGGTTACACTCCCATTCCTCCAGTTAATGCCAAAAGAAGACAACAGAGAGCCAAAATAGTTATCCACAATAGCATTTACACAGAAAACGTGATTTCAGGAATGCCATTCACATCTGAAGAAGGCCTTTCCATTCAGGCAGTGAAAAAACAACCTGCGGACCCCCCAATAATTACTAAATATTTGCGTTTATAGGTGCATATTTTATGTATAACATAACCAACAGGCTAAATCAATGGTTAAGGTTTAATTAGTTAAACCATTATTTAAACATAACCTATTATTTATGAATAGATTTTCCAACTGAGGACATCCCCAAAGGAACAATATGCTAGATTTAGCTTACTTCTGGTGACAAATGTGTCCGCAACCTATAACTGAGTAGATCCCCCCCACACACACACAATTCACTGGCAGTATATCTTGTGTAACAGTGTGTGTACTAGACAGAGGTCAAGGGAGAGCTTTCATCAACATTGCAAACAGGCTAACACGCACTATAAATACTAGCCATCTCTCAACACTCAACTTCTCGCTCTCTCTCTCTTTCTTTATCTGTTCCTCAGCTTCATCCTTTGGTATATTACCTTATGTGACCCACATTTGGATTGTAGACGCATACAATTATAAAAGGAAAAAGCCCTACAGAAGACTCCTCATCGTTCCGATTGGAATGCGATAAAGAACAGAACAAGATACGAAAGGAAATATATTAGATGGAGGGAATAGGACAAGAGTTACAGAGGGTATGCAAGTGAAAAAACAAAAAAATACAAGAACAAAAAGAAATGTGAAAGCGTGAATGTAAAAGAACGAAATCAAGCAAACGAAATAAGTCAAGTAAAGCACACACGCACAGAAAAATATCATTAAGAAACAACAAAAGCAAAAACCATCTTTTACGAGCAAGATAAAAGAAAAGAACAAACTAAAACAAGCAAATGCAAAAAAAGTCAAAGCAAAATTAAGAATAGGAAGAAAAACCCTTTGAAAGCGAGATCACAGACGGACTCAAGAACAAACTAAATTAAAGGAATAAACTAAAACAAGCAAAGCTGAACAAAAGCAAGTGATTGAAAACAAAAACAAGAACCACATGCAATCAAGAATAAATTCAATTAACAAAGGACACAAGAACAAACAACAACACATACAAAGGAAAAAAAAAACAAGCAAAGACAAAAACGAAATCAATCAAGAAGATAAGAAAAAAAAACAAGTGAAATATCAAACAAACGCAAGGAATTACAAAGCAAAGAAATAAAACAAGCAAACAAAAGGTATTGTGAGATATACAGTGCCCTGTGGGGAAATAGAGGAGAGGTGGATATAGAAGGTCATCTAAACCCTGATGCCTGTTTCAAGCGCAGGCTGGCGCCAGGCCATTTCAAACAGCTGTTGTACTGTTAACCCCCCGCCAGGTCGCTCAAGTGTCACTGTAATACCCTGAGCTCTTATCACATGACTGCAGACAGCAGGACGGAGCCCAAACAACACACAACACACAATTATTATTATTTCATAGATCAATGGTTCGCCAACGGTAATGCAGCTTGATGGCATGTAATAGTTCAATAAGACAAATATAGTAACTTCATTGGGGTTGTAGATGGATTAAGGCTTGAAACGTTCTCTGGAAGACTCAAACTAGAATTACGAAGAGCCGTGTCTTTCTAATGGATCTAGCGTGTCACCTTGTGGTCATTTTGAACACTGCAGTGTACGGATTGTCTTGCTTGAGAGGTTTTACCTGTTTAATTTTACTGGTCACTACAGCTGGTAGTTTGACCCTCAGCTGCTCAGTTTCCTTCAGTGATGCTGGGAAGCCACTCAAGTAGGCCAGGGTCTGCATGCGGACCAGCCCCGGAGCCTCTTTATCAGTCGTCTGTCACAGAAACATATACAGTCTCCATGAGTTTCACATGGACTTTGCGTCCAATTTTGCGTTTCACACACATATGATGTAATCCGTTATAATAACATGAGAGTGTCTAATAAGGGCCGCCTACAAAATGTACAGTGATGTGGATTGCCAGAAACAGGCTCAGAAATGATAAAACATCACAAGGAAATTGTAAAAAAAAAAGGTTCCTCTTGTTGGTTAAAGTATTACCGTAGATATCACACAGCAGACATCACAACATCGAAAAAAAGTTCCCTTTTCTGTGAATGACTTTGATTCGTAAAGGCAGCACGAGTTTTTGGTTTTGTACTGTGTTTAACTTCAAATTGTTTAACTTGGCATACAAGAAACTAAATGGCATTCTATTGTTGTCACATGTGTTTTTACACTGATTTGATGATCAAAACCAGTGTAATTTTTTTGGTATTTCTTTAGTTTTATTTTATTTTTTTTATATTTTGTCATTTTTATTAGTGTTTTTCTAAGCTATTAGCTTTAATTAAATTACAATTTTAATTCAGTTATATTTTCAGTAATTTTAGTACCTACACCCATTTAATTTCAGTTAGATGTCAATGCAACATAATTAATATTAATTTTTTTAAAAAGATAAGTTTTTCCAAGTTCGATCTAATAAAATAAAATATGGAATATTTTCAATTAAATTAAATATTATTCAATATTATTCAAATTCTACATGACATCATTTCTATGATCTCATATCCAAATCTTTCTGAAGCTGGAATTGAAAATGACCAAGTATTGTTCTGTTACAGGAAGCAAGCTGGAATTTCTAATGCCCAGAGTGGCATGGAAAGCAGAATTTAATCAATTAGCAGTGTTAGTACAGCAGTTATTTTTCTCACCAGATAACCTCTGCTGATGAAGTGTGTCGATGTATCCTTTAAAGCATCTGTATGGGCTTTTTCAGCTGCAACAGCACATAAAACTAAAGTTAGACTAACAATGAATCAGTTTTGTTCCTATTAATAAATATTATATGTATGCAATTCTTAAGAGATTGATTATATGAATAATATATATATATAACAATTATAAACATGCATTATTCCCATCTTACATTTAGCATTAGACAGCATGTGAGTCTATAAAATATGCAGAGTCATACTCTATAAAAGTGGGAAGTAGATCATAAATTTACCTTCACTGTGAGAGTGGAACAGAAGAACAGACACGCTTGAGGAGGGGTGCAGAGGTTTGGCCACCTGTAAGAGTTGTTTAGCAGTGGAGAATGCTGCTGAAAGTGTTGGCAGCTCCTTCAATGTGATGTTGGCAGGAAGGGATGGATCCAGCACCAGTACAGGACCCATTATGCAGTGGGACAGCAGACATTCTGGCCTATAGCAGGGCACAAAGACTGAATTAAAGCACTGATCTAGACATAATCTGTATGAGAGATACAGCCATTCACACTGTTATTATGCAGTGCAGCAGTTGCTTTTGACACAGGAAAGCTCTGGTGGCATAAAAAACAACTGTGGTTGTGACAAAGGGCCTGGTTGCTAAGAAACAGGAAATGTATTAACCGCACAATATTTAGTTCGCTTCATGTCAAGCAGACACATGATTAGGATAAGAATTACATGAACTTTGGCTTATTCCAGCTATTCCTTTGGCTTCTTTAAAAAAAACAACACTTACCTTCCCTTAGGAGCTTCAGTTATTTCAGATGCATTTTTTCCAAGACGCTCTCTAAAAAAACAGAAATGCAATACTTTTTAACATCAACAAGCAAAGTTTGCTCTTTCGACATCAACAGCATTTGATTAGCTTTGGATGCATGTGGGTACAGTGGAAAAATCCACAAGATGATAAACCTTTGACTCTTACTCAAAATACAATAGTTATAATCTTTTTTTTTTGCAATGGACAGGTATGCAATTAAAAATATTGTTTTGAATAATAAAAAAATTCATTAAATTAATTTGTGGTGGTAGTAATCCTGTTCAAAAAGTAAAAAATAATAATTAAATATTAGGATTATTTTTTTCTTTATGATTTAACAAACAAATGATCAAATGATTAAATTAATACCATCAAATTAACACTATTCATAATGTTGCAAACCAACACACTCAAAATACATTGTTTTGAACAAAATAAAATAATTAAATAAATGAATGCAGTAATATGATTAGTAGTGGTGGTGGTATTAATAGTAGTAGAAATAATAATAATAATAATAATAATAATAATAATAATAATCTAAAATAAAAATAAACATTATCCATTGTTTCCTTTATTATTTAATAATTCATTGCAATGCCAAAATGTTCAAAACCTTAAAAAAATAGAATAATAAAGTAAATGTTTAATAAAAGTAAAACTCTTTTATTAGTCTTTATTTCCTTAAAGATTTATTAATCTGGTAATCAAATGATTAAAAACATTCCATCATATTCTCACCATGCAGGATATTTTAACACAAAATACATTGTTTTTAATAAAATAAAAATAAAATATACAAATAATTCAGTAGTAATAGCAATAATCGCGTTCTTAAGTAAAAAAAAAAAAACTGTTTCATTTTTCTTTCAAATGGTTAAACAAGTTCCTCGATCCCAATCTCTCCTGCAATGAGAATAAATAAACACTACATTAACGTTGTGTTTGTGCATGTGTGTGTGTGTGTTTTATGGGTGGGTACCTTAGGGCCTTCTGTTCTTCTTCCAGGTGCTGTCTCACGGCATGAAGATCCTTCAGCAGGTCCATGTCTGTGCCATTTACCCAGGTGTAAACCACATCAATAGGCATCGGTAGGCAAAGCCTGGAATTATACAAGCATATACAAAAGGTAGGAAAGCGATTCCAGGAACACATGTAGGAAAAGATGCATTTTTTTAAATCATGCATTTAAAACAAAAAAACTACAGTAATAACAGACTGACGAATCAGCTCAATTTTAGTCATTCTCAGATAATAAACATGAGATAACTGTGCCCCTTAAAGACTGATCCGTTAACACATGACTTTAATACTGTACAAGAATGAAGCTGGCATCACTGATCCATTGCTCACCTGGTCTGAAAGGACTTTCCTGCAACATTATCTCTGTAGGAATCAAACAAAACATGGTACTGATCTCGACTCCACTCTACTACAACCTGCAAACCAAACCAAACAAAACCAGCTAGTTAATACACAACACCAAACCCTTAATAAAAGTGCCTGAGTATGATTTGCAACCACTACGTAAGAGGATTGCACAATCAGCTTTGATCAGTAATCAGTGATTGACACAGTCAAGTACGTTAAGATAAGAGGATACATGCATGGCCTGAATACGAATCCCTTAAAGACAATATTCTTCTCAGTTCAACCCTAGATAGTGTACATACCTCTCCGAACTGAAAAGCAGACACTATCATTAGGACTAGTCCTCCGAAGCAGAGGTACAGTCCATAGCGGTGAGACAGACAGGTGTAGGTCTGCCGCTGCAGCAGTTTAAACACCGAATTAATGATCAGCATGACTCTCCCCGGGCATCAACATCTCCTCCTCCATAAACACTTAATGAGGACACATTTCTCCTTTTGTGAAATTAAAAATAGCTTCATTACACTAGACAATACTGTCACATGATCGCATGCTCAACAATCAAACGCCGTAGTTCCTCATTGGTAGTGATCAGGTGATGATACGACGCTCGTTCCAGTAGATCTATGGACATGGCACACTCGCTGCCGCCCCCTATTGATTAGGAGGACGAACATTTTATACATTAAAATAATAGGCTAGCATTTAAATTGCATTATAAACAACTATAAAATGTTAATAAATTCTACTAATGGTTGTATTTTAATTCATAATTAAGACGTTTGTCATTTATAAAATATACTTTAAATTAAAACTTTTGTAAAAATTGATGAGTGCCCGTTAATTGTGATTAACTGCATCCAAATTAAAAGTTGGTTTACATAATATATGAATGTGTATGGTGTAGCCTATACATACACATGCAGCTTATATTTTAAAAATATGTATATACTTGTATTTACACCTATATATATATGCATTTTATCTATATATCTAAATAAAACTAGAGTGTAGATATTCATTATATTCAGTAACTAACTACTAGAGTAGTTTTTTATCTGATACTCTTTTAGTCTTACTCAAGTACCTACTTAGACTATTACATTTACTTTTACTTGAGTAAATATTTCTTTAATTCTTTAACTTTTACTTGAGTACAGTTTTTGGGTAGCTACTCTACCCACCTTTGTTTAAAGACATCTTGGTCAAACGTATTGTAATCCCTGCTATCAAAATCAATCTGCAAATAGATGACAAATAGCTGCAACACAATTACAATAAAATGAACTACTTTGGGCTGTTTTTCCCCCATGCATGTCAAGAGATTTATTTCAAATGTAACTATGTAAGTGAAAAAAAAGAAAGAACGAAAGGAAGGAAGAACTTCTCTATGCGTTGTTCACATGTGCTAGAGATAGTCTATGGGTTAAACAATGAGGAAGAGAAAGATTCCCAGTGAACACGTGACACTATAGATACAGTTATACACGTCGAGTTATTGTTCATAGTTCATACAGCATGTGTTCAGTGAAGTGTCTTTCTGTCTGACCTCTGCTGTCCACTTTTGTCTCCGCGAATGGTGATGCGCCGATTACTCCCAGCCCTCAGGAGAGATGTTTTGGTTCATGCAAGGAATGTGCTTTTTACCTACTTTTCTGGTCATCTGGTCTTCGAGTACCTTCATAATATCTTACATCATCGCATTATTTCGACGAGATGTCGATGTTATCCTTCCTTATATTAGGTATGTCACTCGTCTTTTCTTTTTTTTATCTTGAGCTTGATTTTAGTTTGGCTTCAAATCTGGACTATACGAATTCACAACTCTTAAAATAAATAACACAACCCAGCAATAGCTTATAAAGTTATAATATAGTTAGAAGACTATGTTTAAGCTGGCATTCATATACAGCTGCAAGATTTAAGAATCTGACAAAAGAACTGCTGACAGTTCGCTTAGTTTCGTTTTCTAGCTACTAAAAAGTTCAATGTTGGCTCGAGTTCAAAATCAGTGTGTATTGCAGGAAACAGGACAAACTCTTTAAAGAATATAATATAATGTTATATATATATGACAACAACAATGATAACACCCAATACTTATAATAAATATTAAGTCAAATTCATATTAATGTATTGTAATGCTGATGCTTTACTTTTATTAAGTGTCATTGAGTAAACTGTGGAACTCGTGTGTTTTTTTATATATGAAATATTGCAAGCTCATGATTGAATGTTTTCTGAATTGCTTATACACAAATACAAATGCATTTTTTATATCATTTCTGTGAATGTCTCCGAAAAGTGACACAGGGGCCACTCCACCTGAGAGCTGTGTGTTTGGATTCATGTCGACAATCACTGCCTTTGCAGGTATGCCCGGCGGTTTATACATTTGAACAACATTGAACGTTCTATAACTGACATTATCTCATTTGTCACAAAGAATGTAGAATACCTATCATCCATTAGTTTTAATTATTGATGCACTTCCAGCAGCCTTCATAAACAGCAGTTGGCGTTAAAGTTTTCTATGCACACTTTGATTTGGCAAAAGTCATGAGACTGATTACTCTCTATCTATCCAGTCACGTTTATGGATAAAAATAAAATAAGCAGGTAAGCTATGACCACAAACAGAGGAAAATAGCGGAGTAAAAGTACCAATACATTATTTAAAAAAGTACTCTAACCTACTCAAAAATGATTCATTACTGTAATGTGAGTATGTATAATTCATGACTTTACACCCCTGGGTATGACTCACAACCATTCATTTGATTTCAGTTGGATTTGATTTGTTTTCCAGCTCATATTTCAAATCCTCCACCAGGAAACTCCTTACGGTTAGGCTATCTGTGTGTTACAACCCTATGGGAAATTGCACAACTTATCAATTTCCCAAGCCAGCCGCAAGCGGCTTGGTTTTGACATGTGAGAGGAGAGCAGTGGGAATGTCTCGAGTGTACTTTTCTTTAGTAACAATGGAATAGCACTCATTCGGCTCTCACTTCTCTTTCTGCTGAAAACGAAAACACATTTTTTTCCCATCCGTGACACAGCTGGAGTTCAGTGTGTTATAATAGAGCACCACAGCTAAAACCCTCCAACAACTGCAGAAATGAAACTTAATGCCAAATCACAGTGCGACGACCATCATGGCAATTTCAACCTATATTTTTAGTGCATCAACCTGCATGGAGTAGTTGCGTTCTGTTTAAATTCATGATTGGGTATTCTTTACTGTGTATTCCAGTGTAGTTTTAATCAGTAAAGTCAATTGTTTTTACAGCCTTTGCCACTATGTATGCCGAATATAAATTTGTGGAGAGAGTTCACGAGAGAACCGGCGCCGTGCCCCCTTGGCTGAACAAGGTTTCTTTAGGTTTTGGCATCGTGTCTTGTGTCGGCATGTGCTTGGTGGCTACATTTCAGGTATATCTAGTTCAATAAAGAACTTTTTACTCAATTTACTTTGTCACTGCGAACAACTTTGGACCCCATTGGCAGAAAAAAGACGGCCATACAGGTTTGGAATGGAATTTGGAGTAAATATTAAGCCTCTCTTTAATGGCGATGATGTATGTTGTTGTGTTTTAGGAGACGACAGTGACGGCAGTCCACGATTTGGGTGCTTTACTATTTTTCGTATCTGGGGTTACATACACTGGCTTTCAGAGTGTGATATCGTACCGAGGTCTTCCTTATGAATGTTCTAAGACCATTTGCTGTTTCCGTGTGTTCTTCACTGGACTGGCTGCTATAGCTGTGTTACCCAGTATCCTTTCTCTGCAGTACAATATATGCTCCTGATTGTGATCACAGCATGCCGGTTCTCCATGCATAGACATGTACTGTTACATTTGAAATCAGACAGATTGTCTTTAATGCCTCCTTCCAGCAATTTTTTGTGCAATACCTGTCGGAACAAGCAAACTTCACTGGGACACCGATGATAAGGTACGGTTCATATCACTTACCACACATTCCAGTACTTAAATTTTAGCAAAAAAATGTATGTATGTTTAAAGTCGCTTGATTTGTTTGCTTGCTTCTAAAGGACTACACACTTCATATCGTGAGTGTCACGTGTGAATGGATTACCACTTTCAGTTTTGTCTTCTTCTTTTTAACATACATCAGAGAATTCCAGGTGAGGATAGAAAATTAGACATACACTCTTATTAAAAAGTTTGGGGTCAGTAATGTTTCATTTTATTTCGAATAGATTGAATTATAAATAAATACTTTCTGTTTAACAAAAACCACTGAAAAAATTCCAAAGAATCATGTGACACTGAAGACAGGAGTATTGGCTGCTGACAATTCAGCTTTGCCATCACAGGAATACATTCTATTTTAGAATATTTTCAGTATATTTTACTGTATCACATAAACACAAAGCAAAATAGAATTCTTTCAAAAACATTTAAAAAAATACTGACCCCCAGCTTTTTCTTACAGTGTTCCGAATCAGAATTCAGATTCCATTTAGTGCCTCCAAGATAATAACTTTTCTTTTTTTTTTTTTTTACAGCAATTCACACTGAAACTGACTGTTAATTTAATAGAGTATTCCTGATCACGACATCATACCGTTATAGTATGTCTCACTGTTTTTGTGCTTTTTTAATAGAATTGTATTTTTATACAACTTACTACCTTTTTTTCATGTTGAAAGATCTGCTAAAGTACTGTGTAATCATTGGCAGCATATTTTTTTGAAGCATGTATTTTTTTTTTTTGAGTAAAAGGGCATACGTGTGTACTTGAAACGCTATATAACCACTTGATGCCAATTTATAAAGCTGCTTCATATCGATTTTTATTTTCGAAAGCAATTATAATCGGCCAAGACAGAATAGTTGAGCACATTTTTATCTGCGTTACTGTTGATCAATCTTTGCTTTGTTTATAGTTTGATCTTCTTGCTTTATATATTTGTTTACGCCATAATCATCACGAGAAATTCAGTGCAGCTAATAATGAACAACAGGTGTTTTTAATCTTGCACTTTATGAAGTGGAATGTGAAGAAGTCCGTGCTTGCACAACACGTGTGTGACCCAGTAATTGTGAAATAAAACACATGATGATGATGTGCATGACTGACGAAAAGTGATTGCTTTAATATGTGTAATTATAGGAACAGCAGCTAACACTACTGTTTAGAGTTTAGAATCAGTTACAAACTATTTATTTTTTAAATAATGCTGTTTTTTTAAACTCTCTCTCATACACACACAATGAGCAGCATAACTGTACTCAACACTGAAGACTAGAGTAATAGCTGCTGAAAATTCAGCTTTGCATCAAACGAATAAATTATGTATTGAAATACATTCGAATAGAAAACACTGATTTAAAATTGTAATAATATATTGCAATATTTCTAGTTTTTAATGTATTTTGGACCAAATAAATGCAGCCTCCGTGAGCATTTTCTTTCAAATTAAAAATCTTACCAATCCAAACTTTATATAATAGTGTAGTTTTTAAAGTAGCTTCATTTCAATGAATTCAGACATAACAACTTTTAATAACAAGTTAGATTTGAAAAAGACAACATAAGCACATCTGTAATGACTGTGCAACACAATGAGTAGTATTAGAAACTCAAATCTAACACATAGTCATTTTTTGTTATTGATATTACTGTGATTCAAAGTCAGTTTAAGCTTGTTGCAACTAAAGTAAAATTTACAAAAATGAGAGAAAAACAAAGACTCGGTTACATTCAATTTATGAACAGATTTACAAGGCTGTCTTTGTCTACTTCATGAAAAAACATTGCATCTTTTTTATTTGTGATCAGACGTACTAGGCACAGAGCATGTACATGCCAGACAAGAGGTGACATATTCATGGAAATGCACATGAAAGTAGCACTTAAATGGATCAATTATCATCACAATCATTAGTGATCTCACCTAGTGAGCAAGTGCCCTCAGAAACCACCACTATAGATATCAAGTATGTCTCTGAGATGTTAAACAAACTTAGTGCCATCACTAAGTGTCTGTCCTCTGTAAGGAAATGCAAGTGCATTTACTCTCCTTTGAGATGAGCAAGGCTCAACACAAGTTCAATAAAAGGGGCGGAGCTTATCAGTCACTGAAAGATGATTCGCTGCCTGAGCTGTCGTCATCTTGCTCTTCCAATCCCTTTTTACCAGCATCTGGAACAGGTGCATCAGGGGTACTAAAGGGAAATGCAATAACTCTGTTAGCTAAAATATAAACACTTAATTGGCACACATACAGTGACCATACACATGCACAAATAGTCCATAATATTTTTAATGTCATTTACACTTACTCTAGCAAACCGGGGTCCAAACCCTCCATTACCATCTTATTTTTAATGGCCATGACTGGAACACCCTGTGCGAAAGAGTTAAATATTGGCATACATAAACTTTCCACATGTTAGCCATTAATAGACAATATGTGAGCTGGTTAATTAAGAAACTTGGGTTGTGATTTTATTTTAAAGTAAGATGTTCACCCAAAAATGGAAATTTGCAAAAACATATATTTTTTTTAATTTCTTCAAAAAAAGATTTTTTTTTTTAAATTTGGCATCATGTGACTTGCTCACAAGTGGAGGCTCTGCAGTGAATGGGTTGCTCTCAAAATGAGAATGAGAATTTTTAAAGGTGCCATAGAATGCATTGAGAGAATATTTTAAATTGTTCTCTGATATGTACATAGAAGGTATGTAGC
>JAUCMU010000080.1:8940055-8953729 GCA_032275025.1 Enteromius treurensis | reverse complement strand
ACTTCTCACTGTTCTCAGGTCAAATATTTATATGCGATTAAAATGCGATTAATTTCGATTAATTAATTACAAAGCCTCTAATTAATTAGATACATTTTTTTAATCGAGTCCCGGCCCTAATATATATATATATATATATATATATATATATATATATGAAATAAGAAATAATAATAATTTTATATATATTCTATATTCTGGCCAAAAACAGAGAAGAATGGGGAAGAGAGGAAGAATTAAAGTAATAATAATATTTAAAGAAATAAAAGTTGGTCTGAATGTAGCACCTGTGTCCCTGAATAAAGGCCTCTCCCCCTGTTTTGCTCTCATCTCCTGTCAACATTTTGAAGGTTGTGGTCTTTCCTGCCCCATTCACTCCCAGCAGCCCAAAGCACTCCCCAGGACGGACCCCCAGACACAAACGGTCCACCGCCAGGATCCGGCCCATCTTGCGAGACTTGTACACCTGTGAGGAAACATAGGCTCTGAAGATACTGTAGAGCTAGAAGGACTGTACATAGGGTTCAGGCCAGACGCACTGAGTTAAGGCAAAGTTTTAAAAATGTCATATAGTGTCTGACCTTGGTTAGGTTGTCAATCTTCAGCATGTCATTGTCAGCATCTCCCTTCAGCACTCTGCGTCTCTCACAGGCCACATCAACATCATCGTCATCAACCGGCTGACTGTTGACAGGCACTCTCCTTCAATGAAATCAAAAGAGTGACCTTTAGAACATTTTCATTTTAAACTGTCAGAAGCACAAACATGCTGTACACAAAAATCACACTCACTGGGCTTTCCTGAGGAAGTTGTACTGGCACAGAATTGTAATGAGAAAGCCAACAAAACCCTCAATGGTCATTGCCACCAGTCCCCGTGTCACAATGTCCCATTCAAATGGAGACTTCACCTTATCAAACTGGCCTGCGGGGGAAGAGAAGGCATTTAACCATCTGAAAAGAGCAAAGAACAGCCCTCAAAGATGAAGAATGCATAAACACACCTATCTTGGCGTAATACTCATTGATATACTCATTATAGGCCATCTCCATCAATCCATGACCCAGGTTATAGTTAGGAAAGATGAGAAAACAGGACTTCAGATAGCTGTTTACCAACTTCAGATCCTGTGAGGTAAAAAAAAAAATCTAATAAAATTGATAAAATGTTACATGTATTTTAATAATTGGATACAGTTGATTACTGAGGTGGGTCAGGCAAAAATGCCAATTTAAAGGAATAATTCACCCAAAAATGTAAATTCTGTCATTAACTATGTTCATGTCATTCCAAACCCATTGAACCTTTATTATTTTTGATGAAATCCAAGAGCTTGCATAGACAGCAACACAACAACCACATTCAAGGCCCAGGTAGCAAAGACATTGTTAAAATAGTCTTTGTGCACAAAAAGTATTAAAGTAACTTAATCAAATTACTATTGTCACATGGATCATTTTAATGATGTCTTTACTACCTTCTTGGGCCTTGAATTGGGTAGTTGTGTTGTTGTTTATGGAGGGTCAGAAAGCTCTCGGATTTCATCAAAAATATTGTAATTTGTGTTCTGAAGACGAATAAGGCCTTACAGGTTTGGAATGAAATGAGGATGAGTAATTTTCATTTTTGGGGTTGGGAGTGAGATACATAATAAAGACATAAAAAAATAATTTATTCAATAAAGCATGAGCTCAAAAGAATGTGGGTATACAGTTTATACACACACAATTTATTCACATGCCATGCCAGTGATAAAAATGTCTCTTTCTGACCTACCTTGTCACGCTCGAACAGTTGTAGCAGGAAAGTGGCCACCGTGGCTGTGATGCCAATGAAGAGATTGATGACTATGAGGAAAACATAAGCTGTGCTGGGAACCTCAAACCAGAAAGAGGCTGGATACATAATGGGGGTTATAGACCACCTGGAAAGAGAGAGCGAATTGTCACATTTTATGTGTCATTTTAAGACCCAAATAAAATGGATAAAAACTGTATTTATTGTCTCTCCAGATCTGATTGAGTCTTCATACAGAAAGAGCTTACCCATAAAGGAGGAAGAGAGAAAGCACTGCTGGGAAATTTGTAGGTGACGTGTACGCGGGAAGGTCAAACACAAACAGAATTAGGACACAGCACGTTGCTGGAACCAGGTAGTTCAGCTAACGAAGACAAAGCAAAGGAAATCTGTGTGTAAACCAATTTAGCCCTTTGGACTGTTCTTGTTTGTGATCAGACACTTAAACTCCTTCATCCTACCATGTCCCATATGTAGTTTGCTAGCCAGTAAGTGACAGGGTCACATCCGCTGACAAACTGCAGGTGTTTGGCCTTGGTGGATTTTTCTGCTACCAGGAAGACCACGAAGCTTGCAGGCACAAAGGACATGGCTACAATGATGAAGATGGCAATAACCACATCAGTGCCCTGCAGCCTAGAGGAATGGATATGAAATCAGAAATAAGCAGTGTTTGAGGGTTGGAACAGGATAAAAACAGGAGAATAGGACTTACAGATAATCCAGAGAAAGACTGGCACTGGTTCTGTTCATGGGATGATTGGTCACTGTGATGCCTGTGAGTACATATAATTATTTCAGTACAAATAAACAATCTATGACCATCGACCACAGTTTAATTAGAACATTTAAATAACTAATTTTTATAAAAATGCTATAGAAAAAAGCATTACGGGTGCATCTTAAGACAAAACAAAGGCACTGACATGTTTTAAGATCAAGATTCTTTAAATTAAAACTCAGATTTACAGGCTTAAAGGGTCACAAAACCCTAGTTTTTTATTTAGCGCTCATTGGCTGCGTGGCTTGTACAGTACCTATCTACGTCATCGGGTTGACGGCCCTATTAATGCATAATTAATGAGCAGTGTAACATTATACATGACAAAGGACTCGTCTAATCCAATCTCTGCACCGTGCTTTGCATGAGCTATCGCAGTATTTATGCATTGGAAAATAGCACTTGTGTTACTTGTTTACGTTGGCTGGCTTTCTGTTTCTGAGACTGGTTCGTGTTTGTGCCTTTCTTCATTGTAACAAAACAAAAGAGATGTTTTCGTTTCCCCGCGATGCGACCAGAGCTAAAGTTTGGAGGCGTGCTGAACTGAATTGAAGATGACATTTCATGCTGGCGCGAGTGATTGAATTGCGCGCAAATGACATATCACGCGCGCGCGGTTTTGAAATGAGCTCGCGGCTCCCGTTTCTTCGCGTGTAGATCTGTTTTCCGCTCGCGTATGCGATTTACCGTCTGAAGTCCTCCACTTCCACACTGCTCTAAGAATCGCTGTAGCTGCTGCTCTCGGTGTCGTTGTCCATCTTGCCAACATGTGTGTGTTTACATTGTCGGTGTGCAAATTAGCAAAACTTATTCACTTATTGCCACTCACCCTTTAATGCAGTCTCCGCCTTGTCTCCACACTCTACCCCCACCCCTTACCCCCCAGGACAACGCCCCTTTTCAGAAAGTTTTTCAAACCAGAGGTGTGAAAAAGCACTTCTGAAACAGGGGGGTTGTGACCCTTTATAATCTGAACAGATTCTGAACGTACTGACTAAAGGAAAACTGGGCATCATACACTACACGAGCGAAGATCATACACTACCAGACTTTAAAGTTATTGCAGTAGTAATAAATTTACAATAAAAGTATATTTATAAATGATAAATATAAGAATGCATAAGAAAAAAGAAAAGCGTACTCAACCTCGACTGAATTTTTACCTGTTTGAGGTCTGTATGAGCTGGAATTTCCATCAGTTCCATCTGCTGCTCTTCAGCTTGTGTCATGAATGCCTCCTTGATGTCATCTGTGCTGCACTTCTCCACGGGCACCGGCACTACCTGAGAACAGCAAAAGATGTTTCCGTTAAACCCGTTATGCACTGCTTTCTCATGAAGAGGTCTCTGGAAAATCATGTATTTGGTCATCACTGGGAACGTGTCCCTCAGAAAGATTATTCCTCAGCGCAGACAGACTGGCTGTCCGCTCAGACTTAAACTGATGAAATGATGTTGAAGTCTGTGATTGCTGGAGGGCTGGGAGTCTCTCGCACTCTCCAAGCTGTTATCAGTTTACAAGACTTTCTTTTTTTATATATGTGGTGCTGCTTAGACTGACCTGGGATCTGTACAGGCCAGTCCATTCAGGCAGACGCCACAATCGCATTAAGAATGAGCTGGTATTTTGTATAGACCTGTAGTTGAAGGTGCTGGCTGCGGTAGTTCCTCTCAAAAAGGACGCACCGTCGGCCTCTGCTTTTACAGAACTTCTTGATGGCACTCTTGTATTTATCCATCTCTTCAACCACCTCCGATGCCAAATCCACCACTGACTGGTAATGCCCGATGGGCAGCAGGAGCACATGGTCAGGAGTAAGACCACCCTTAGCAAGAGCCATGTAACACTGGAAACAGATTAGTTACAGTAAAGCATGATGTGATAATTTCTGTATTTTTTAAAGCTTTCTAAAGTGACACCAGGCTAGAGAATCCATATTTTGTGGACTCACATGTGTTCCGATGCTTATGACCAAGTGCTTCTCGACTTCTGGACTTGCGAGGCAGAACCAGCAGGGTCCAGTGGGCTGTGCTGTAGTGAGGGGAGAAACAAGGCTGCTGAATATTACAGCATAAGGTAATAAACACAGTCTGCTCCATTAGACCAGTGGAAAGATTGATGGTGAATGGACTCACGGGGTCTTCGGGGCTGTTTGGGATGATTAGGTCTGTCTCCGTCTGTTTGTCTCTTCCTGCTGTGACGCTGTGGTTTATTCTGGCCCAGATCAAAAAAGAACTGGGATGCTGGTTCCTCCTGAACAAAAAGCACAACTTCAAATAACAAGGTATATAACTACTGTTCCAAAATTTAGGGTCAATATCCTTTTAAGAAAGGATGCACTGAAATATTGACAGCACAAACAATATTAATTACATTTAAAATATTTTTTTAACAGAAAACAGGTCTTATAAATCCTTTTCAAATGTCTCCTTTTGATCAAATAAATACAGCCTTGGTATACATTAAGAGATAAAACACCAAAAACAAAAAACAAACAAAAAAAAAAAACTACTGACCATATAAAGTATATTTAAGCAAAAACTGCACACACACAAACCTCTTCGCCTGCAAAAAAGGTTGGTGGTTTTTCTTTCTTCCCATCTTTCATGGGTTTCCTGTAGGGATTTTCTGTCACATCCTGAGGCTGCTTGACTAACTCTGCAGGGTCCATGTTTTTCATCGGGACGATGTTGAACGCATACAAATACTATAAGAGAAGATCAACTTTACAGTTAAACCTCAAATTCAGTCTCTCTAGTAATTAGTTTCATGTTAAGGCTAATATTAAAATTCTATACATTTGTAAAAACTAAGCACTTAAACTAAAATAAAGGCTACAAGTGAATTCAGTCATAATAATATAAAATATAGATTATCAATATTATTAAAACTATACTTTGCGTTAATTATTGTGTTTAAAAATTAAATGTGAGCAGTGCTGTTATTAACTAAAACTTTTTATTAAAACTCTTATTTGAAATAGATTTGAAATGAGACATAGCAACTGAAAGAAAATAATTTCTAAAAAAAAATATATATATAACAAAAACCCCAAATTCAAATAAGTAAAACTTTACCAAAACAAAAACACACACCTTCTTTTTGGCAGGATTGTTGACAGTTGCCAAAGCGATGAATCTACTGACATGCTGAGCATTCTCTTGAAGGACCACATGATTCCTGCAAATTCATACACATTTTGTTAAACAAATATGATCTGAAAAGCAAAGCATCTCCTCAAGCTGTGATGCCGCACCTGTAGGGCAGCCTCTCATAATGGACCGCCTCCAGTCCCGCAAAATGGTAACGGGGCTTCAGCTTGTCAGCGAGATCTGCGATGGACGAAACCCCACAATACTTTGTATCAGTTTCCTACAAAAGGTCGAGAAAGAAAAAGACCATTGAGGACATATTCAGGAAATACCTTCAAAACTGATCCAAATTGATTAAAGGAACACAACAAAGCACTAACGGGACTGTTTCCATACTGCCATACGCCTCGAGGCCACTGCGAGGTCAGGAGAATGTCCACTCCTTGAAATTTGGAGTTAGACAGCAGCGGGGCCATCAGGGCAGTGATGTCTTTAGAGGTGAAGCAGTGTGAGGGAGCAGGCTCCTGTTGAGCTTCTCTGCCACTGACATAGGCGATCTGAAGCCCCGATGCCCCTGTGAAAATGCCTCTACGGCCTGTGAAGAAAATTTTTATTGTAAATTTGCACAAAATTGCAAATGCATAATTTATGAATGATTTGGAGGACAGTATTTTATGACTAATCAATGTTCATTAAGATTTTGGCCAATGACAGAAGAAAATGCAAACACTGAGCAGATGTTTGCGCTATATCTGTGAGTGTTACTTTTATGCAGTGAAAAAATCTTAAGCGTTGCACTCTCTGAGCGAAACATATGACTGATTTTAATATTTTTAAACGCATTAATACTTGCAAAACCTATGTCTTTAAATTTAACATTAACATACTGGGTAATATCAGACCTTTCCTGAAACTGTGCTTAATTTTCTTTTTTTTCCAAGACAAAGGGCTGTATTTTATCAATGTCTTAAATACATTTTTATACCATTTGTTTGCTATCAAGAACATCCATCTAGCCTCACAATACATGTATATTAATACACCACAAGCCAACACTGGGCAATATTGCAATATAATATATGTCTTTTACTGATGGAAGGTTATAGACGAATCTTACCCAAACATGTGATGTTTTCTGCCAACTCGCAGCCATCAGAGTTTGTGAAATACTTCACAGTGACTTGGCTGGCTGCGCCGAGGATGTATGTGTGAATGGGTGCTGTGGGTTTAGAAAGAACTCTTAATTAATACAGCTTGGTGTGATTAAAAACAATTCAATTTAAACCTAAAAGGAAACCTTACCCTTTTTGGCACCAGATTTGTACGCTTCCCATTCTGCTTCAGCCTCAGAAGAGTTTCCAAAAAACTCACCAACACACAGCAGCAACTGGAAAACAACACTATCGGATAAAACCCTCAACTCTGTTATGCTCGTCGCTTTAAAATAACAGATACACGTGCGGACTCACATCAAATTGCCCGCTCTTTTTCTGAATGGCGTTCACCCGGTTGAACAAAGCATTTATTCTTCCTTCAACGTCACCACATGCGAGTCTAAATTAAATACAAAAAACAGCGTGGACACACAAAAACACGTGAGTCTTTTACGCGCACACTTCTATCTATTCCGTTTATTATGACTGTAAATCACTGATTATCATAGGTAACGAGCCAACTAACATTTACAAATGCCTCTTTTCAACCCAAAAGCAACACTTACACTCGTAAAGGTTTATCTTCCATACCGAATAATATAGAAATGCTCTCAAAGATTCTTAAAATTAATGCCTCTTGTGTCTGAGCATTCGCGATAAACTGTGTGCGTCGACAAAATAAACCCTGTCAGAAAAGAGAGTGAACTATTTCGGCCGACTGTTTTTAAAATATACACCTCAAGGAGAAACGAAGTTTTGTCAGTGCTAAAAAAAAATGCATTTGATCAACTACAATATACAAAGTGCAAAATATATAAGCGCGATAATAAAGTACAAACCTGAAATCACATCACGTTTCTCTCCGGAGGAAATACAAAGGTGGCACAGTAAAAGCGCATTAAACGCGTCATGTATGCGCACATTATTCGCAAAATGAGCGCCAGCGATTTTCACTTTAGAGTTTAATACTATCGGTTAAATTAAACAGTTATAATGTATGTAATAAAATAACATAATATATATTTCTTTAACGCGTTAATATCACATTCGCACATATACATTAAAACACATACCACTGCGCAAAACTGGGGTGAGCAGCACGCTACGTGACGCAACACAAACCACGTGACCAAAACAGGAACTGATTTACATTTGAAAAGCCGAAGTGAAGATTGTAATAAACTGCTAACGTTATATTATTTAAACCACAACAACGATTTCTATAAGAGCAGCGTTTAAATAAATGTAAATGGATCGCAAATGCACATTAACTGACTGTATAAACCTGCTAAATTAAATATATATAAACAGGTAGATTAATCCATTAAGCATTATTTATTAGTATATGTAACGTTAGACCACCCGTTTGTTTGCGCCTGCAATGCAGCCCTTACTTGCAAATGATCGACGTGCTTGTTTATGCATGCACATGAGCTGAATGCGCTGAACATCTCCATATATAGGCTTTGGCATCGAAGGATGTAAAAGCGCTTCTAATCGCAGCTGAACAACAACAACAATCCCTCATCCCAGGACGGCAGACATGACATCCCCCGAGCAGATCGTCGAGATTGTGATGGATGACAAAACGTACAACGTGAGTAAAAGCAAGCTGATCGAGAAGAGCGATTACTTCCGCGCGCTGTACAGCTCCGGGATGCGCGAGTCGGCGGAGGACTCGGTGCAGCTGCGGGGATTGAGCGCACCGGGGCTGGAGCTGGTGCTGGAGTTCATCAACACCTCCAAAGTTCAGGTGGCCAACGAGACTCTGGAGGACCTGATCGAAACGGCATCCTTCCTGCAGGTCACTTCCATTTTAAAGCTGCTGCTGTCGGAAATCAAGCAGGAGAACTGCGTCGAGCTCTTCAAGCTCTCGGAAATCTACGGCATGCACGATCTCAGAAAAGCTTGTTTGAAATTCATGTGCTGCTATTATCATCCCATGCTGCGCAGGCCGGAGTTCAGGATGCTGCCAGCTCCTCTTCGGGATCAGATCCGAGATATGCGCATGAAAGGCACGGCCACTTTAGTTGCAATTGGAGATTTCACTGACACCTGTCTGGACCTGGCGAATCAGGACGAGCCTTGGTCTATGTTGAGATATGATGAGCAAGAACAACGCTGGAAACCTCTAGCCAACAATCTTCCGCAGGACATGATCAACGTCAGAGGGTACGGATCTGCTGTGCTGGACAACTACTTGTTCATTGTTGGTGGATACAGAATGACAAGTCAGGAGATCTCAGTGGCCCACTGCTACAACCCCTGCAAGAATGAGTGGAACCATGTGGCGCCTTTGAACCAGAAGAGGTACAAAGCACTCTCAATCTGTCCATTTGTTGTGGTTTGTGCGGTGCAAAGGATCCGTAAGTGCTCTTTTTGTGTCCAGGTCCAACTTCAAGCTCCTGGCCGTGAGAGGGAAGCTGTATGCGGTTGGAGGTCACTGTCTGAGTACCGTGGAGTGTTATAGTCCAGAGCAGGACTGGTGGACGTGTGTGGCGTCTCTGCCTGATCCTCTGGCTGAGTTCTCTGCCTGTGAGTGTCAGGGCATGATCTACGTCATGGGTGGTTATACCTCTAGAGGTGTGTTTTACTGAGACATGGATTCACAAACACAAAATAAGTACTCTCTTATGTTTTTGGTCTTATTGCGGTTAATTCATCTTTGTGTTGTTGCTTTTCTTTACTTACCTTACTTGTGGAACTTTTTTCTTTTATTTTTAAATTAGATTGAATTAGTTGATTCTTTATTGGTATTGACCAGCATAGGTCAAGATATTCTGACATGTAAAAGATATTTTCCTTCATTTAACGCATAAAAATTAAAAACATTAATTATAATGTTTAGCAGATCACAAAATTAATATCCATTCATGTTTTGTACATTGTAAATAAATACATAAAACATATATGGTATATTATAATGTTGTGATGCCTAATTTAATTTGTCATCATATTTAATACAACTGATATTATTGAATTTATTAGACAAAATAGTGTAGAATTTATATTTCTTCCTGGTTATTAATAAGTTACTGATCACTACATAACATAAAAAAGATTGCTCTTGATTATAGCAGAGGTATATAAAAATATGGGAAATTAATATAGAATAATAACAGCACTGGTCAATATTAAATGTGTTTTATTCTGCTCTCTTATTTCCCCTATTTCTATTTTTAGATCTTTTTTTTTTGCCATCATCCAAGACTTAAAGGCCTGGTTTTATAGACCGGGCTTAGACTAATCCAGGATTAGGCCATAGCTCAATTAGGACATTTAAAGTATTTTTATTTTATAGCTAAGAAAAAAAAACATTACTGGTGTGCATCTTGACACAAAACAAAGGCACTGATATATTTGTCCTTGATCAGTCCTTGCAAGTTACTTTAGGTTGAAACAGGTCAGACTTACATATCAGTCTGGGACTAGTTTTAAGGCTTGTCTGTGAAACCAGTGGAAAGATTATTAAAATTCTAATTCTAATGTTTTATTATGGATGATAACTGTTAAATAGCCAATAACCAATATGGTACCAACATACTGTGTGTCTGGCAGTGAAAACGTCTTAAAAAGTGCACCAAACAATACTGTGCTTATTATAAAGGATGTAATTTATGTTGGACAATAGTCCCTGGTCTCCATCAAACATCACTAACATGAGATCACAGCCATTAGCAAACAACGATTCTTGATGGACAAAAGTCTGGTCCTACATTTAATAAGCCGTTCCATTCAGATACTATATATATTTTAGTAGGCAAGATAAACAACTGCAACTTCTAACTTTCAATTACTACATTAAAATGATCTTTTCTGATTCAATCATTTCAGTGTTTTTCTCCTAATGTCTGACAGATAGGAACACCAACGTGCTGCGCTACTGCCCCGCCTCAGACACGTGGTCCGTGTTCCGTTCCTGTTCGGCTCATGTGCGCAAGCAGCAGATGCTCTCAGTGGAGGACACCATCTATCTGGTGGGCGGCTATACGCACGAGCTAGAACCTGCAGAAATGGGGCGGCGGAGACCCAGCCAGACGGAGGACATGCTGACGGTACAGTCTTACAACATGCAGACGGGAGAGTGGTTGCAACTTAAGGAAAACACATCAAAGTCTGGCTTAAACCTCACCTGCACGCTGCACAACGACGGCATCTACATTATGAGCAGAGATGTCAGCCTGCCCACCAGCCTGGAGCATCGCGTCTTCCTCAAGTACAACATTTTCTTAGATGCCTGGGAGGCCTTCAGACGTTTTCCTGCTCTGGGACAGAACATGCTGCTTTGCTCTCTCTACCTACCCAATGTCCTGTGAGCCACACTGTTCAAGCTCTGGGCATCTGGAGAAGAGAAGACTGCAGACCACTGGGGAACACATTTTGTTGTAGCCGGCCCTGCCTGGTCAGAGGTGGCAAGTTTGTGGTCAGGTTTACCACAATGCTTTACTAGATCGGATTGGTCAACCAACACAAAGAACCCGCAGGAGACATTAAAGGAATACTATAGCCAAAAAATTGCAATTTGGTCATTATTTACTCCCCCTCAAACTGTGTGACTTTAGAAGAGTGTAGCTACGTGAAACAACACATGGGTAAGAATTATTACTTTTTCTTTTTTTGGTGAAATTGTCATTAAATAAAGGTCAACAGTTTGACTTTTATTATTATTATTGATATATGGAAAAATGAAAGTTTGCATTCACCCTCAGGCCACTCAGGAGCAATTTATTCAGTGTTACATCTCTTGCTCATCAGTGGATCCTCCAAGTGATTGAATGCTAAATTTTTCAGATCTGTTCTGATTAAGAATCTTGGATGACCTGAGAGTGAGTACATTTTTTAGCACATTTTCATTTTTCTGCAAATTATTCCTTTAATATCTCTATCAGAAGTTCTGTTAAGGTACTCAGTTTTAGTATTCATGTATAATTTTATTTATCTTGGCAAAGAGAAAGAACACTACAAGAAATGTACCAAACATTTCCAACCTGCACAGAGTCTTCTAATGCCAATGCATGAACAGTAACTTAAAGCTATATTACAGGACATATACAGATTTACTTCTACTAATATACAGATGCACAAGTGAAGGCTTCAGACTTATAAAGCCGTCGAAATGAAAACACTAAACTTACATACAGTAAGCTGACTAAACAACTTAACAAGAAGCGATAATTAAAAACATTAAAAAGAGAGTTCAATTCTGTTATCATTCACTCACATTAATGTCATTCCAAATCTGTGTGTAAATCTCTCACCCTTTTTGTCCATAAAATTAAAGTCAGTAGGGTTTAATGATGTTTTGGACCACACTGACTTCCATTAAATGGACTAATACTTCAACTTTTCACAGTGAAACATACGGGTTATTAAATGCTCACAGTGTTAAGCATTTTTGGGTGAACTGTGCCTTTAATATCCTATGTGCCAGACTAAATGGTGATCGTTGAAAATATTGACTACTGTAAATGTGCCTGAAAAAGTTGTTAATTTTTTTTTTTTACTTAATCACACTTTCAGTACCCTTAGTTGAATTATTTTATTCCAAATAATGTATATCTGGAAAAGTGTTTTAAAATGTGCTGCACAAATGAAGCACAAATACACAAGCGCCTGACCTAACCGCTGTGATGCATTTTTGCATCAGGTTGAGTTGACCTGCTGAGATGTTATTTTGAAAGAAAAGGAGATTAATTTTATTTAAAGTGTTAAGCACTTTATACTTATGTTCCATTTATTTTTGGTTTTATAACGTTTTGATGATTTTCATACGTCGAGCCAAAAATGGATAATGGCTTTCTTGAGCATTCCCATGTTGCCTTGAAAATGTAAAATAAAAATGTTCAGGGAAGCAAATAAAAGGCCTCATATTATTTTTTTCTTTCTGTGTGTCTGTTGTTACCTTTGTTTTGATGTCAAACTGTCACTGGACCTTCTTAGTGAGGTCACCTTCTGTCGTTCTGTCCTCACAGAGGAAGTCGATACATAATCATCGTCTGTTTGTAGACGTACTACAACGTCCTATCAGATCAGCTGTGTCATTGTTGCAGCAAATGGGTCGGATGAACTCATTGCCATTAAATCAGATTGTTGTCCATTTTCTGTCCTTCATTCCTTTTCTTGGCATCTGCTCTGTAGATTCTATCCTGTGTCTCATAGCATGTGTATGTCCTGGAATGACTCCGGTCACTGGGTCTTAATGTTAAGCATATGTCCAAGCAAAGACAGGCCATGATGGTGAGGCAGTGGATGACCAGTGATTTGCTGGTTAAGTTTGACAAATGTGATCGAATGCACGATATGCACCTTATAATATAAATTCTATGTTACATTTTTAATGAAATAGAATTTAGTTAAATTAAGAGACTCTTACCTGATTTGTTAGAAGATCATTCATGTTTTATGGAACAGGTTATTTGAGTTGAACATATACAAATTAGTTTTCTGCATGTGTTTCTATGACAACAGACTTGAAAAGCATCAGCAGAGTTCCATGAAAAAGATTACTGACTGTTCTCTCGGAATGCTTTGGACTTTCACTGCATACTGATGGCTAAAGGCAACCAAAGAGAAGTGTATTAATTAATTAGCCAAATTAATTAAAAAATCTTTGGCTAATGAAGATGTAGCTTATTTTTAGGACAATGATTTTTTTTTGGTACACTGTGGCATGCTATGTAATGCAAATGAATGCTGTATACAAATTAGCGTAAATTTGATACTACCGATATTACATTGATGCCTGTATTTAAATACACACACACATGTTGTTTTTTGTGATTTATGGGGACTCTCCATAGGCGTAATGGTTTTTATACTGTACAGACTGTATGTGGTATTGTCCTACAC
>JAUCMU010000080.1:8921553-8931754 GCA_032275025.1 Enteromius treurensis | reverse complement strand
AAAACATACCGAACCGTGACACTACTGTATCGTATCGAACCGAACCGTGATTTTTGTGAACCGTTACACCCCTAATACTTATAGCTGCAAAACCAACAACAAATCATGTCAACCAACAAATTTGTTTAAAGACACAATACAGTAATTACTCTTTGTCAGCACCAAGTGTGACCGAAATCAGGTCTATAGATTATGATCTGTCCTGTGGCATACAGGTTTGGTTCCACTATGATCAGATTCAGAGAAGTGAGGCGGTGAAAAATGTTATCAAATAAATCTAAATTGAATTAACTTTGTTCTCAGTTCCAGTGTTGCCGTAGTTACGGTGTCTTGGAATGTCCTTGCTCAAAATTCTTATAAAAAATCTTAAATTGGAAAGTTCATCAAGATCAGCTTTGATGTTTACAATAATGCTTGAAATGTACGCAGATCTGGCAGAGAGAAAGACAAAGAGAGAGAGAGAGAGAGAGAGAGAGAGAGAGATTCACAATGTTGCTAGGCAGCTGCTAAGATGATAACATACAGATCGAACCACAAAAAGTATTATTAAGACAGACAAGTATTATTAACAACGGAACAATAAAGTGATATATAGATAGATGGACAGACAGACAAGGAGACAGACAGAGAGAATTTGAATTTTTTTACCACAAGTCACACTTTGTTAATACACTACAACAATTCCAACGTTACATTATACCACATCACATAAGTACCAGAGAAAAAAGTAAATGACAAATGTGAAAAAGATAACTCTTCTTCAACAAGTGAGCACAAAGCCCCATTACCACACCATATCATCTCAAATGTTGTTAAATCCCTTGCAGACTTAAAATCAAAAACAAAAATCAATCAACACTCGTGATTTCCCCCTGGTTTAAAAACATTGCCCCATATCTTCACCAGACAGTCTTTTAACCTTATTTGTCCTGCTCATATAAATGGCCTAAAAGAAAGGTCAAAAGCTGACATGTAAGCCTATTATATCGAACAAATTTAAAACCAAAGATAAACGTTCTAATTGAAAACATTTCATTAAAGGAGGTGAACATTTTTTTCCGAAAGTAAAAAAAAAAGGTTTCAGTCTGACACATTCCATAAAAGCATGAACAACGGTTTCTCTTTTTGAACAGGAAGGGCAATCAGCAATTACTTCAGGATTAAGAACTGAAATAAAAGCATTAACTGCAATGGCTCAGTGAAGAAGAGAGAGAGAGAGAGAGATTTCATATAACACACTGAATGACCGTAAATAATTCACATACAATACTCTGTTACAGTGCTGTGTGGATCTGAACACTAGAGTGCTTCGGCTTCACAGCACAGAGCAGGAGCTTCCCTTCCTGGATCCACCTGCTTGCAGCCAGTGCCATCACCATGACAACAACAAAAACATGTGACCTCGGACCTACGTGCCCAACAGCCGCCATGACCGTACCCATGTAATCAGAGAGGAAGTCGCCAGAAGGACGCCTGCATCTGGACTGTAGTGTTCCCTTGTGCCAGATCAACATAGACAGGCCTCTCCTCTCTCATCTTTCCTTCTTTACTCTTTGTCGTTTGTTTCTGTGCTGTTACAGAAATCTGCCAACTATGATTTTATATTAATATTTGCTGTGCTGAATTAGTTTTGATTAAATGTAATAAAGCTCAGGAGGAGGAAGATTGTGTTCTGACATTTTAAAATTGCCTTCATCAAAAATGAAAAATGGGGGACACAGCTAACCTTGTGTAAGTGAACTGTTTAAAGATTGATATAGTATTGATAGAATAATATTCTCTAACTGGTGATCTGAATTAAAATCAAAGTAAATTATATTCTTATACATTAATGTAACAGAGCGTCTCCTAAACAATCACCTAACCCGATTTTATACTTTTAAATGTCTCCGAAAAAACAAATCCGAAGGTTTCTATCGCAAAAAACTCAAATTTAGCTAGAAACCTCTTCTCCGAAACTGCCTTTTACTAAAAAAGACTGTGTTTTCAAAGCTCATTTCCCTTTAGAAAGCCAACTCTGCCCTTAGATGATAAGGAGGACTTCAGCCAGCCCAATCAAATGCTAATTGAGCCCTTGGGCTACAATCTCACTAAATGATCCCCAAACCAACCAAAACACTTAATCTGCGTGATTTTATAGACTTTCCCCATGTATTAATCTGTTTTTGGTGTGTAGGACTGAGTAAACGCAATGATTGTCACCTGCAAGTGTTTTCTCTTGGTTCAATTCTCATCTAGAGGCCAGTATCTAGAAACCCTGTTCTGTTGATGCTCATTCAGTCCTCATAACCACCGCCCACACTTTGCTTATTGTTCTGTTTGTTCGTTCACGAAGCACAACTACAACTGTCTTAGTACAGCCAAAAGCGCCCACTAAAATGCCAGCTGATGACCTAAAGGGCATCTATGTCCCACACAAACGAGGCCTAAACGGTGCATATAATTAAATTGTTGGCACACAATGCTCAATTACCCTAATCATCTGGCCTTTTAACACTATGGATGATCTTACAGTGAAGGACATCCATAAGGTTGCTGATTTTATGTTCTTCTCTTTCTTTCTATGCTGTGTGAGGGCCAACTGTATGAAAAAACAGAGTTTATTCTGGTTTCCTTTTCTCTGAACAGTATTTTATCTGCCTAAACGAAATAAATCTGTATTCTGGCTATGAAGGTGTCTAGTCGTCCTCTTGTGCAACTTCTGGCAAAAACTGTACTGTTCCTCGATCTTGCACTTGAAAGTTCCACACAGAGGTTCACGTGGCTGTAATGTTGGTTTGCCCAGGGCAGTAAACTGGCTATTTTAAGCTTCTTTCATCTGATGATGGAGGGAAACGATGTTCCCACAACCGTACAGAGCCACATGGGATGACATCATTGACCCTCTGCTAAGGGCAGGCTGCCCCTGTTCCAAAACAGCCCAAAATTGCTCTATTTATCACAGTCTAAAAGACATAAAATCAGTGGAATGATAGTCTTACAGTATGTATTCATATATAAAATTTAATAAAAGTAACATATCCATGTATGTATATATATCTTACAATATATAAAATGACATTGGAATTATATTACAATAAAAATGTCCATGTTTTGTGAAGTACATGCCACAGTAAAACCTCATTATTTCCCATATTAAACCTTAAATACATTCTAACTGAAAGATTTAATGTTATAATGCTTTAATGTAAAAAGCCATGCAGGATGGGTTAAATAATATCAGCCAATGATGTCACAGCATCCATGTTACCTTTTTTTTATTCAGTATGGTGTAGCAAGCCCACCTTATAATATTTTCCGCCGAATATCTATTCAATTTAGATATGTGGTCTTTAAGTAAGAAAAAAGGATAAGATGGCAGGGATGTAGAAGACTCAGTTGTTCTGTTCATGATCACTTCTCACACTGCGCCCCGTGATGTCTTTCTGTCACATCCAGTGATGATTTGATAATGAAAGCTAATCCTGTGGAGCCTCAGTGCCACACAGAAGATAAAAAAATGCTTTTTGTTTTTATTATTCAGGCAGCGCTCACACAGAGATGGGCTCTGCTGCTTCATAACCCACGGTGCAACGGGGGGCCTGTGGCGTTTTCTTCTGACTCAGTGAACATGCCACATCCTGTCACAGTTGTAAAAGACACGTCTTTTCGTACAGGCGCACTAAAAAGGCGTGGATTTATAGAACAGTAGTGTAACCTCTGACACTTAGTTGTAGGCCCTGACATGCTTGCAAAGATTTACAAGTAGTGTTTATGCAACTATTGCAAAGATTTTAATTAAATGTTAATACACACGCACACAAAATATTGTTTGCATAACAGTCAAAATAAATGAAATTCTGGTTATTCTAATACAATTATAATACAACACAAAATAATGTGTAGCAAAATATAATATTAAATGAACACATTATAACATATACACACGTGTGTGTGTGTATGTATATATATATATATATATATATATATATATATATATTTATATAAATATATATATTAGTGCTGTCAAAGATTCATTGCAATTAATAAATAATTATACACACATACAGTCCATATTTGAAAATATTTGCATGTTTATACATTTATATATTCATATTCTTATATTTTAATTATTTGTAAATATATTTAATATATAAACATAACATATTTTCCTCAAATATATAAATGCATGTGTTAGTATTCATTTATACATAATGCATATACACAGTATACACACATATTTTATGTAAAAAACAACCTTTTTTAATTTTTAATAATTACTTGTGATTAATGGTTTGACAGATATATATATATATATATATATAGATAGATAGATAGATAGATAGATAGATACATATACATACATATATATATATATGTATATATACATATACATATATATATATATATATATACATATACATACATATATATGTGTGTGTGTGTGTGTGTGCGTGTGTCTGTGTGTGTGTGTAGCAAATATATATTAATCTAAAAAGAATTTATTACAGTTTAGAATGTATCATCAGTACTGCATTCTTATTATAATATTTACCAATATGTTATTAGAAACATACTATATCAAACTAGTTACAGGCTGCAATCACAATACATCTGCAATATATATATATTTTTTTTTTATAATTAATAAAATATATATAATTAATAAAAAAATAGTAATTTAATTTATATATGTATATAAATAATGTTAGTAAAATGTATATATATATAAAAATATTGTGTGTATATATAATGTATATATATATATATATATATATATATATATATTTATAAATTAGGTAGATAGATAGATAGATAGATAGATAGATAGATAGAAAGATAGACACAACATACTTTTTGCATGGCTGTTATTTAAAATGTGAACAGGAAACTCCGTAGGGAATACAGCAGAAGTATGAGACTAACAGGCAGGGAATGAGCTTCCTCACAGCACACAGGTGGGGTCAGGGGTCAAGCTTTGATTGACAGCTTGATACAAAAGCACATAAATAAACAGAACAGTGCGTGGCCAGTCTGCCAGCCCTTTCACGACACCAATCCCATCCACCTTCAAAGGCGTTGGGATATTTCCGTCCCCTCGCCGAGCTCTCCCCGCAGGGATCAGGAAAAATCCACCTTGAGCGTGTGGGTGAAAAGAGAAGCATTGATTAGAGGAAGAGACTCACTCGCACGGCATGCTGGACACCAGATTTGCAAGTCCAACAAGAAGTGAAGGAGGAACAAAGAAGGAAAGGGCATCTTCCTGTCCTTAATGAACACTGCTAAGAGCTTAGAGTTTTCACAGAATCACAGCGGAAGGACCACAGCGGTGTTTAATATCACGATCTAATGAGCTTTGCACCTCTAACGGCACAAGCGACGGAGGAACGCATTAAACAGCAACCCTGCTGCCAGCGGGATAAACATAGGGGCTTATTAAAACGGCCATTTGTGTTTCCATGGACAGGAGCGCCTCTGAGGGGGCTGATGAGATGATAGAATGAGGCACTATTAGGACCAGCGCTAGAGGAGTTAAGTGTCCATTAAGAAAAAGGCAAAAAAAAAACAGAGAACGAAGAGGCCAGCGTGTGGAGCCTCTTGAAGATACTGCCTCGCTGTTAATCAATGGCCTGGAATCCCTCGCCATCTCGCACGGACGCAAGGGAGGAAAACAGACACTGGCATTAGTTACAGGGATTTGGAGAGGCGTAATCTTTCATGATTCACTCCCTTCCCACCACGATCACAAGCGACTGGCTTAGAAGAGGCCAGAGGTATTCGCATATATTACTATGAAACAGGTTTATGGCTAAGATAAACACATCAAAAATAAGAATAGCAGGGTTAAGACAAGATAGCTTTGGGCCACTTTGCCAAAGCTGATATCATGCAAGACACACATCTGGACTTTTCGCACAATCCTGGGTTTTCTGGTTTAATTTTTCTGAGTAGATTTTAAGAGGTTAATAACAACAAGAACAGCATGTGAGAAGCCAGTAACAGGTTTTAGTGCTTGTTCATTTGTGCCAATAGTCTTATCCTCTTCTGCAGCGCTCAAATCTAATACTGTATAATGCAGATTTGAGGACCCTACTTACACGAACCAAAGATATCCGTTTGATGTTGAATTGTGATACTGATTTCCTGAGGTATATATGCTTGATTTGAACATAATTTGATTCCAGAGATGCAGCAGGAGCAACAATAAGTAAATAAGCTGTGGGGTTTTTCACTGCCATGTCTCAAGTCAAGTGAATGAATCATCTTATAACAAGCATCCAATACTCCAAGCACATATTCTACATCTCTAATCCTACACTCTCAGAAATAAAGGTACAAAAGCTGTCAACGGGGGGAGGGGGGTTGTACCTCCTCAAAAGGGTACACTTTTGTACCTATTAGGTTCAAATATGCACACTTTAAGAACTAATATGTACATTTAAAGGTACTAAAATGGACACTTTAGGTGCAAACATGCACCTTTTGCAAAAGGTACCGCCCCAGTGACAGCTTTTCTACCTTTGTTTTTGAGAGTGCAGGACTATGGATGCAGAATAAGTGCTTTATGATACTAATGAACAGCCAATTTGTTAATAATAGGCATGCTAATAAGCAACTAGTTCATAGTCAGAAATGGTCCCTATACTAAAGTGTTATCTAAAATTTTTATGAAAACCATAATGACTAGAATAGAGTTTGAAATTGATGAATAGAATTTAAAATAGTACTCTTTTTTAAAAGAGTCTTTAATGTCATTTTTGATTCATTCAAATGTCCTTGCAGAGCGAAAGTAACAGTAGTGTATACACACTTTCGGTTAATTGGCAATATAATCCCAAAAATTAAAGCCCGCATTTGCATTCCTTATTACATTTCAACAAGATTAATCCGTAAGACAGGCGCATGCATATGATGCTGAGTCATAAGACCCAGCAAAATTGAAATGATGTGCAATCAATTACATAACATGAGTCAGATTCAAGCCCTGCAGAAAGGAGACGTTCATTGATGCAATTAACCTCGATGTATTACAAACTGCATCAGCATGAACACAAACACACAACGACACACTCACACAAGCCCTTGTATTATGTATATATAGGCCAGCGGGCCACTGCAGAGCTCGGCTCCTGGCTGTCAGTTGCCATAGTCTCCAACTCAGCTGACAACCCAGGACTACTCCCTCTAGCTTTAACCAGATCTGCCACACCGTTCTGGAGACCAGCGAGAAGACAGCACACCTCTTTTTCACTCTTTTCCAGCAGCTTCCCCAGGTGCTTTATTTTATCTGCGCAAAGTAATCTTCTCTGACCCCTTTCGGCCCACTCAAATGGTTTTGAACTAAAAGCAAATTGTGCTGTGCCCCGAAAAATTGAAATGATGTGTAGGTACGTGGCACAAGAGTCTCTTGAGCCTCTCTGGTGGGACTCACACAAAAAAACGCTTTCAGAAGAAAACAGCATCTGGCACAGGCTGACGGGTTTTTATTACATTTTCAGGAAAAAAATGGTACAAAAGAAGGCAGCACCATGCAAAAGGTACTATTATGTCATATTAGGTATAAAAGTTTAGCTTTTAAAAAGGTACATCACATAGGAACAGCTTTGTACATTTTTTTCCCCCCTGAAAATGAATATGACATTCAATGACACCATTTTCTTGGCACTTATTTGTAAATAAAGAGTTCATCAGGTTGGAATGGAGCATTCTGGGAAGTTATGGGGGATGTTTTACTGGAACGATTTTGACAACTGAAAAGTCCTAGTAAAGGTCAGCTCCCTGTGAAATGCACTTGGCATTGAGACACACCCATAGAAGTTATAAGGATTCTCAGTGTAAATGACAGGAGTTCTTTGCATCACTAACACCTTATGCCTCTAATAAACTCAGACACACACACAGACACACTGCTGAAGCCCGCAGCACAAACTAACTTAACCAACTTTCATATTTTGTGCAGAGAGACTCCCATGGGTGGTCTGTTCCCAGGGTCAGCTGTCAGCTGGCTCCATATCGGCTAGTTTCTTGCCCAGTGTTTTCTTACAGCTGGGCAATGAGTTCTGTTCACACAGAATTAATCAAACACGCCTCCCATTTAGAATTCATGATGACAGTTTCCATACTAAATACTATCAATAACACACAGCCAAAGCCACCACGGACTTCACGTCACATTATGCCATTAAATTCACAGCGTGACCCTAAGGAGTAGGTTTCTACTGTGCCCATGTATGGTAAAACAGGAAGTAGCTTTGACAAGACCGACGAGTCATGAACATTGGAGTCTTTTTCCTATTCTGCGCTTTTAAGGGAAAACCAATTTGTGCTTGGGTTTTTTAGGTGACCGAGGGATCAGGCTAAATTCCAGTCCCTGAACTGTTGTCATATTTCTCAGAATAGATTAATATAAGACAGTTAGTGTCTTTAGATACACACACCGTTAGATGATTTATTTATTCCTTACTAAAACGTTTTATATTAGAAAACAAATTAATAGTGCTTTTTGAAAAATATTGTTTAAAACCAAAATTATTATTCTACATGGAGTTGGTTGCCTCATGGGGGCAGCCTTTTCGAAATCACAAGACCAATGTTGTTATGGTTATATAATTCTTTAAACTTCTTGAATACTGAATTAAATAAGAAATTAGACATGTTTACTTGGCAACTAACCAAAATAGGTGATGCTAAAGTTCAGACAAAAATGATTAAACTATAATATTAACTAACTAGTAATATTAAAATATGACTAAAAATGACAAAAACAAATTTACTAAAGATTAAAAGAAAATGTAAAAATTAATGCTTTTCAACAAAATATAAATATATATATATATTAATTTATATATAAAATACAAAAATAAAAATATATAACCTCACCCAAAGATATATTATAAAAATTATTCTACTTATTATAAATATTTATACTTATTATACAATTTATTATAATTAATTAATTATAATAAATGTTTTGAGAGATTGTTGTTGGGTGTAATGATAATAGGTTTATTTTATTTTATTTTTTTTAAATAAATTTTAAGGGAACAATTCTAAATGGTAAAAGCCAAATATTAAATACATAAATATTAATATTAAATAAACATTTAGTTTATACTTCCCGGTCTTCAATAATAATCAGTTTAATTGGCCGTCACCTAATTATTAGTTGCTGACCGCCATTGTGTGAACTCTTGAAAGGGTAAAGCCGTGTTTGTGTTCAGTGAAATACAGAGGCTGTGTCTGGAGAACTCATAAATCCCCAGTGTAGTGCGGTGAACTGCAGATACGCCTCAAGGGCAGACACACATGGGACTGACAATGTTTCAGTACAACCGAATTTGCAGACACGGACATACGCTTCAACCTGTCCTCCCTCGTCAGCAGCAAGAAACCCCATAACGCATGATGACACTCGAGCCCAACATTGCTCCTGCCCTGAAGTAAACAAACACAAAAAGCTAAAATCAATGTGCCTTCCTCTACTCCCTAAAGCAAAGTATCTTCATAAAGCATCGATAATGCATGAAGCTCCACAGGCTCAGAGCAGCTGGTGGGACACTGAATCCTCCCCCTGGGCTTCTCCTACATTACAGACACTAGGTTTTCAGTCTTTCTCTGGAAAGCATAGGTCTGCTGCTCAAACCCTGGCTATTACTCATCACCTGGAGTTACAAATCGCTCTGAAATAATCGATATTTCTAAAACTAAAACTATACCAATCTTTTCTATTAAACAGTACTTCTATTACACTGGTCTCTGTGTTGAGAAGTATTTCTATTAAAGACTTCTCCAGACTTTCAAAAAAAGTCTGGTCAAGCTCAGACATTTCGACTTTATTAATTATTTACAAAATGACAAGACATTTAACAGGGTGGAACCTAAAAATAAAGAGCTAAAGTTAGACGTTGGGCAGATTGAGAACTAGCTTACGTCAGGATGTCAACTTACAAGTTCCTTGTGCTATTTTTTGAGCATCTTTGAAAGTATATAAGTATAGAATGTTACATAGTATATACAGTATATTAAAATTAGGGGTGGGCATAGATTAATTTTTTTAATCTAGATTAATTTTGAAATTAATCTAGATTAACCTATATTAAAATGGCTCATTTGAGATCTTTCAAAGGCATTCAGAATTTGTGTAATACCTATTATATTTGAGATATCTGTGTGTCAGTACTGCCATCTTATTATTTATCAACACAATGGCCCAGTTTCACAA
>JAUCMU010000080.1:8902289-8921453 GCA_032275025.1 Enteromius treurensis | reverse complement strand
ATAAGGCTACAGTGTAATTCGGCTATACATCCGCGCTAAAGGTGAAAGTCACCATAGCTTGTAGTATAGACTCCAACTCAACTTTAAAAATAGATTAACGGCGATATTTTTTTTATATAATAACGGCCCACCACTAATTAAAATGCATAAATAGTAAGCTGATTTATTTAAAAATCTTATTATAAACAAAATTAGAAAGGTATACAATTGTGTAATTATTATAGAAAATACTTTTTTTAATTAATAATGTCATACCCACTTTAATTAAAATATTGTGACTATGTATAATATAATAATATGTATGTTTATATATATATATATATATATATATATATATATATATATTTCTTTTTTATCATATATTCATAGTGGAATTTTAAAAATAAATCAGCTAACCATATATGTCATATAATTATTATTTTGTGAAGAATTATGAAAATAGACAGCATGTATTCCCCCGATTTCAATCCAACCTCCTGATCAAACCGGTTCCAAATGGTCAGAAAGTAAAAACACAGTGACAAAAGAACGAACTGAAAAGCAATAATAGCAAATGACAGACATAGACACAGAGGAAATATCCTTATGTACTTTTATTAAAGGTCTATTTACAGGAATGAAGAGTCGTGTTCAAGAGTCGTGATTCATTCTGTGTTGTCTTTCGCTATGTTCCCGTAGAGCACGTCTCCAATGAGTTTCCGAACCGCTACTGTATCACTGATATCTGCAAGGTGCACAAACACACACACACACCCAGAGTTTTTATGCTCATTCGATGATGATTCTCTGCTTTCCTGCAAGAGCCAAAACACTGAAGATGGCGCAGAAACAAACCAAAGCATATTTCAAACCAACATGTGTGTGTATGTGGGTGCATTATAAATAGGAATGTGCCGAAAGTACTGCGTAAATTAATTCTACATTTAATAAATGGGCACGAACTGAGTTATTTTTGTTGTCAGAATCCATTATAGACTCATCGAAGATATTTTAGAAATGCCACGAGGAACATTCATCAGACCTCCAAAAAGCCTGGACACTAATTCATGCCTCCTAATGCTTTTCAAAATATCCCTTGGAATACATTTGCATAAAATAGTTGTTTTACAGATTCAGTAAAATTCAACTAAAACAAATTCTCTAATTTGCTACTGCTTAATATTTTATAAGCCACTTATTTTTAAATGGTCCCTTTGGGAATCGAAAAGTCAGTAATTAACCTAAAAATTAAAGATCTGTTACACACTACAAAATTGACCATAAGTATAGTAAAGTATAGTAAATAACTAATTTTAAATAAAATAAAATAAAATAAAAAATCAAATTTAATTTAATTTAATTTAACAAATGATTTATTGCATCCAAAATAAAGGTTTTTGTGTGATAACATATGTTTATGTACTATGTATATTTTGTATTTATAAATACACACAGTATATATTTTGAAAACACTATTCATATAAAAATAAATATATTTCATACATGCATGCATATATACAGTATATATATATATACTGTATATATGCATGCATGTGTGTGTTTATATATACAAAATAAAAATGACAGTATGTGACAGCACTAAATACAACATAATATATAGAAATAAATCTAACATATTACCCATTTATTAGTAAACACATTGACTTTATGTGCCTCATTCGGCATCTCCACCTACAGTTTATCCTACAATCACGAATCGCCTACCAACTATATCTTTGGTGGTTCCTCTCACCTGCAGGCATTCAGAGAGGCTGCGTCCCGTGGCACGGGAAGCTAATCACGCTTTGAAAATCACGTTGTGGGAGCACATCAGACTCAGAAGATGAATAATTAACAATGGCCCCAGGAAGTCAAGCTGGCTTTTCATTAACAACTGTGCATGTGGCAGGAGTCTGAGTGAGCAGAATGACCTGACCCCCTTCGGCCCAGTCAAGCGCTTTCGAATACGAAGACAAATTGTGCCGCGTCTCAAGAAATTGAAACGATGTGGCACAAGAACACAAGTTCAAGAGTCTCTCAAGCCTCTGCGCTGTTATTCGCACTTAAACCACGTTCAGAAGAACGACTCCTGGGCAGGGTTATTCTTACACAAGAGATCTTACTGTATGCCAGGATGCCATTTTACACAGTCCAATTCTATATAATATAATAATAATATCAGCTCTCTTAACCATTATCAGTCATAGTTTTTGACACTAAAATGCATGCGTTTCATAACTATACATAGGCATGCACTTTGTAGATGTGTGCTTATTACTATAATTTTGAGTTTGTGCAGTTATAAATGTATTCAGATACTTGATTTTGCTTTTACATCCTATTCCTTTCCCGGCTCCTCCAGATGGTGATTGTGAGCAATGTTGAGCTCTAAACAATCACACACACACGCACACAGACAGACGTCCACTCACCCACTCCCAGTCTGTGAAGCAGGTCTGGATATTCGGGTCTCTCTTCCAGCACACTCAGCAGGTTGGTAGGCTCCATCCTCTCCAGCTCCACCCTCCAGTACACATAGATCTTATGGTTAAAGCTCACGTAGACCAGGCAGGGGCTATTCTTCCCATCCTTACATGCATACTGGCCTAACGGAGAAAACAAAAACATGATAATAAACAAATTGAATTAAAGACTATGGGCCGCATTAAATATGGTGAATAAATGGGAGTCAACATCCCATAAAAGCAGCAATGGGAGTAGATTTTACAGGTGATCTCAAATTAAATTAAAGAACACAGACGCAACTAGATTTTTTTCATAATGATCAATGCAATCTACCAAGACCAAACAAGCTTCCGTCACACTCATGTTGAGTGCAAAATCAGTTAAGACATGCTTTTTAGGTGTTAAATATAGGCAGAATTACCAGTAAATTGACTACTATAAGCCTTAGTATATCACAATAATAATAACCATGTGCATGTCTTTTCATTGCTATTTTTTAATGCATGCAATACTACTGAAGAAGTTTTTATTTCTAACTCCAGGGTTTGCTCTGATGCAATCTATTAATAATGTGGCACCTTTATCATTTCAAAAATATAAAATATAAAATAATAGTTTTTAAAAACGTAGATTATAAATATAAATTAATCAATATAAAAGTATAATAAATTTTAACATAATATTATATACAATATTAATAATTATTTAATTTATTTTATTATATAAAATATAAGAAAATATATATAAAAATTAAATATTTAAAATATTAAATATAAATTTTTTATTGTAAATAATATCGATTTAATTGTATTTTATAAAAATCATTTATTACAGTAATTGTATATTAATGTTAAGTAATGCTAAAATACACTATGTAGTAACAGTTATTAAAAATGTGTTTAGATAGATAGATAGATAGATAGATAGATAGATAGACAGATAAAGATTAAAAAAAATTATTAAATGAAAAATTAAATTAAATTAAATTAAAAATATTTAACAAAATAAGTATCCATGTTCTTTAATGCCTACTTATAAAATGTAAGAAAATAAATGTAAAGGTTACTGTTGCTTACCAGATATTAGTTTTATGGAGTAAAAACCACCAAGATATATCAATATAACCTGAACATGGTCATGTGGTAGACACTGACAGCTATTTGAGTTGAGCTATTTTAACACCTGTTGCTTAAACTGGAGAAAAACCTAGCATTAAATATGTAAATGTATGCAAATGCCTTGTTTACTACACTTGCTAAGATAAAAACATCGATCAACAAATTTCAAGCCGATAAGCTTGAATGAATACTTATTCAATAAAACTACACCTCATTTTTGTTTACACTTCTAAAGGGAAATGAACAAGCAGGAATTCACTAGGGTTATATCGACAAGGCCACGTAACGTTTCACATGAGGTCTGATCTGTTAAGCATTAGATTATGTTTTTCTCCGGAAAGACCTTGCGTGAAAGCACAGCACCTCTCCTCGACATTCCCTTCATACAGCAGACTCACAGAGACTGGGGCTGAATTTGAATGTGCGCACACTGCCTCCACATTTGCTTTCTGCATTTTCACAAGACGACAAAGAAGACACAGGTGTATGAGCTGATAAACACTAGACGTACCGCGCGCGGCTTTGTTGTACATGAGTCAGTGCCTTTCAATGTCAACCTGAATGCAAGTCATGATGCTTTTGTGCGCAACACATCTCTCTATCAATTTAATCCTCTTAACGCAACAATTTCAGCACATTACCGACGTGCACCACAATGATGTAAAACAGAGAGTGGAAAAAGGTGATAAAAAAAGAACAGGAAGGTGAAAGCAGAAGTGAAAGAGAGATATACTGAAATAAATTGATATTTTTCCCACCCTGCTGCTTCTTTATTAACATATGTAAATTAAGAGAAAATTGCCATTCTGTTATTAGTTTTAAGCATTACTCACATTATGCAGTTTTTATAAAACTTTAAAAAGAAAAAAAAGTTTTACAGAAATATATTTGTTACATTTAAGTGCTCACATTCATCCATTTACATAAATACACAACAGGATTTATTTTAGAAAATAAATATTGATAATGTTATCAGTTTTCATTTTAATATTTTTGAAAAAAGTCTCTTATACATATTTATTTGACTAGAAATTGCAGTAAAAAAAAGGAAAACAGATGTAATTTAAAATATTCAAATTTAAAATAAAAGTGTAAATGTAATTTAATCTTCCGTAATCTAAATGATCATGCATAATCATTTGTGTCACGTGATCATTTCGAAATCATCCTATGGTAAAATATGGTAAATAAAAATATGGTAAGACTCAACCTGACAGACTATGAGAGAAGCTCACCAGCACAGAATGCGTTCACATTTTCATCAAACTGGAAGCGGACCACCATACGTGCATGATCGATGATGTAAGTTTGGCCATCCCAAGCACAAGCGACCACTTCCTCTCTTCCATCACCCTGAATAAATGCACAAAAACATAATAGTAAGAGCAGCTTTTTGAAACATGCACATAGGAAAGCTCTAGAGTTATTTATTTGATGATAAAACTTAGTATTATATTTTATGTGCAATGCAATATTTTAGGCATTTTTCATATTGACTCATCACACATACAGTGACATCCAGCTTCTGGAGGGCAAAAAGTTGGTGATCCACCTGCACAGACCACAAGAGCCTCTCAGAGCTGTCCATGAGCTTCAGCGTTCCTGAAACACCACCGTTCAACGAAAAAAAATACAACCACAACAGCTAATGAAAAAACAACAACAGCTAACCAATCGATAACATCAATTTACTGCTGTCTAAACAAAACAACACTAGGCTTGAATTTGTGGCCACGGAGAAAGAAAGTCTACACTTTTTAGAGTGAAAGGCTAATCTTTATACACACCTGAGCCCAGTGTGACCAAAAACTCTCCTGTGGAAAAACAAAGCTTGTGCTTTGGTCTGTCACACTGGGCCCATGTTCTCCCCACACCAAACAACCCTTGACATGAGGTGTTGGACTAATATCTGGACTCACCGTCCAGAGTGCAAAGAGCAAACAAGCCACCTTTAGACGAATCATCCTTAGAACCTACAGAAAACAAAAACAAGACATTAGGTTTGCTTTAACTATGAAAATGATTTGTGATAGACCAACATTAAAACAAAATGCATCATAAATACATTACGTACAAAAAATAATGAAATATTAATGAATATAATTATACAATCTGATTTATATTATTTAGTAAGCCAGATATATATTTGTACAAATATTAAATAATTATATATTAAATTATTCAAAATTATTATAAACTTAAATTAGGGCTGTCAAATCAATTAATCACATCCAAAATAAAAGTCTGTTTACATGATATGCATACTGTGCTTATATTATATACAATTCATATATATTATATATATATATATATATTACATTAATTTCTTAGATATACAGTACTGTACAAAAAACGGTTTAAAGTGGGTTATTTTTATCTTTTGCAGTAGCGTGTGAGTTGGAAATATCAATTTACATTTCCAAACATTATTTTTGTCAATAATTGTAATAACGCAGTGAGATTATTGTCTGCACAAGGAGTCTGGCAACGGCCAGTCTGTCTGGAATCACATGAAGTAACAGAACAAACTGAGACAACGTCTCCAAGATGCTTCAAAAAAGCTTCAAGCTACACTCCTGATCAAGGTTTTAGACACTCATGTAAAAAAAATACAGTGAAATGAGGATGTTTTCAAAAATAACGTCATAAATAGATATCATTTATCAATTCACTTCTATATTTGAAAAATGAAATGCTTTCAATAACCAACATGGTGCCAATACTGTGATTCCGTATTTAATCTGCACACTTTATTCCGCCAGCTGCAAGGTTTTAAAGGATGTGCACCTACGTGTGTAGTATGCAATCGAAATGTGTGACAGGCAGCGTGCTTTCTCAGTACCTCTGCGAATGCTGCCTATCAAATGAGTGGACACGTTCTTGTTATGGATGCGTCCGGTGGTAAGATGAAGGACGACGTCTCTGGAAGAACCCTCCCTGTTTGCACATACACAAAGCTGAGATGTTCCAAAAGCCAGTTCTTCTCTGAATTATTCAGCACTGCTATATCATCAATCCTGCTTGTGATTTTCTCACCTGCTAGGAGTTGCTGTGTTTTCATCCCCAGATCCTGCAGCGCCCTCTTGTGTCCAAGAGCACGTCAGAATGGCATAGCCACAGCCGGGCTGAGACACCATTAGTTCAGGTAGACCTTCTGGACTTGGGTTAACCGAGAGACTGTCAACCTGGTCGAAGCGCATACAAAAAGCTGTAGTAGTTTGACTTCGTGTTGACATTATGTTTGTTGCATCTAAATCAGTACCTGGCCCTCCAAAAGCCATTTCTTCAGTAAGATCAGCTGACCAGAGCTTAAATCTGAAGCATCGGAGGGTTCCTCCCACCTAAACGCCCGCACCACCCGGTCCGTGTAGCCAACCACAAGCTCACAGCGCCCGTCTCCGTCTTATAAGTGCACAAACACTTCAATATTTGCATGTATTAAAAAAGGTTTAGAAATTTTTGAGTATGTCGTACTTGAATTCCTCACCGATATCACTGATGAGCATCACTTTGGTATTAGCGGGGATGTGCTGGGTGTAACTGGGCTTCTGCTCGTCCCCGATCGAGACATCCTGCTGACTCCAGGAGTCTGGCTTGCCTGCAGCAGCACTGATGTCAAACAGATGAAACCAGCCCTCCGCACCCACCGCTACCACAAAGTTCTGCCACATAGAAAGGTATGTTACAAATACAAACGTGAAAGTGTGACTT
This sequence comes from Enteromius treurensis, assembly GCA_032275025.1. Classification (NCBI taxonomy): domain Eukaryota; kingdom Metazoa; phylum Chordata; class Actinopteri; order Cypriniformes; family Cyprinidae; genus Enteromius; species Enteromius treurensis. Next base: position 8,914,179 of record JAUCMU010000080.1, on the reverse strand, counting down.
TTTTTTAGCCAAAATAAATAATGCATTAATTAAAAGAAATAATTAATGCAATATGTATATACATTTACATATATATCTTTATATTAATATAATTTATGTTAATTTATTATTAAAAAAAGTGTGCATTAAATAACATGAATGAACAATAAACAGTGTATCTACAGTATTATGCTATTTATTCATCTTTGTTAAAGTTAGTTAATAAAAATACAGTTGTTCACTGTTAGTTCATGTTAATTCACAGTGCATTAACTAATGTTAACAAACACCATTTGTAATTTGAATAATGCATTAGTAAATGTTGAAATTTACATGAACCAAGATTAATAAATGCTATAGAAGCCTTGTCCATTCTTAGTTCATCTTAACTAATGTAATTAACTAATGAACCTTATTGTGGAGTGTTTCCGATTTAAGATTGTAACAATAATAACAGTATTATTATTTATTTACTGAATGAGATTGGATGACCAAATATATTAATATATTAATTTCTGCTAAAAAAAGCCTTTATTAAAAATAAATAATAACAATAAAAACATATCACTTTGCAAATATATAGTATTTAATTTGTGTTATATTACAAATATATAATACCTAATAATTATGCTGGTGATGACGATTATTATTGTATAGTAGAAACATAAAGAAAAGGAATATGCACATTAAAAAAATTAATTAAGTGATTCTCAGGGAGAGTAATAAACTAAAAAAAAGTGTACTAACAAAACTGTAACTGCGCACAAATTCTTTTTTTATACAATATTCATTGATCAAAACTATGGTTTTATCATCTAAAAGCATCCTTATACCCTGGTATCTTTTTGCAAAGTTAAAAAAAGAGAGAGAGAAAGACAATCTTACCCTTCCTTTGTTGCAAACATCTCCCACTCCTACACATGTTAACTAGAAATAAAAAACAGCATCATTCATATTTATAATATATCCATTATGACATCATTCATAAACTCCTAACTGTAAGGTCCTGCTCCTTACCATGCCCACACAGGACCGCGTGATCCATGGCTTACAGTCATCATTTTTATAAATGTACAGCTTCCCACTACTGTCTCCCACCACCAGCTCGTTCAACTGCAGAAGAAAAAAATCCGCGTGCACAAAAACTTAGGCTACTGTAACAGATACTAATAGTTAGTTGTCATTTAAACTCGCATGCACACACTTGGTAACGTTACTTACAGAGTCGTTATCTGCATCTCCAAGACAGATGGCGTGAGGAAAGATTGTTCCCGTGAAGTCTAAACTCACGCGCTGCACATAACTGACCGAGCGCATGGCCTCTCAGCTCTGTACACTGCAGACTAACGATTAAAACATACCAAACTGCAGTTAAGACAAGCCATATTTCAGCTACACTTCCCATCCAGTACAAACAAATGCACATGACCGAGGTTATTTTCAAAATAAAAGTCCGTGTATGTGTCCTGAGACTTAGTCTGTAAACATACTGTACATTACCGTAGCGTTCGTCATTAAAAAAAAAGACATTAAAATCAAATAAAATCAAATACAAACATATCTTTATTCAACAATGATGCATTAAATAATTGAGACATAAAAACACGACGATCCCATAAATTATTTATAGTATTTCAAAATGTCTTTTGAACTTTTTATTTACCAGAGAATCCTACAAAATCGATCACGTTTTCCTGGAGAAAAACTAAATGAAGCAGCACAGCTATTTTCAACATTGATAATAAATGAGTAATAAAAGCAGCATATTTGAATGACTTCTGAAGGATCAAGGGACTCTGAAGACTGGTGTAATAATGGCTGCTAAATAACATTAAAATAAAAAAAAATGTTATTTTAAATTTGTAATATTTTACATGATAGAGTGTATTGTATTTTTTATTTGATAATACCTTATATGCTAAGCTTTGGAGTTCTGTCCGAAACACTGGAGATTTTACCAATTCTAATTTATTTTAACATTTACTCACCACAATAGCAGTAAATTGCATTTCAAAACCATTAACCGCCGTCAAGGGTTTCATTATTGCTATAAATGCATGATGCTATTAATGCTGACGAAGATAAGCAACAACTAAGCTTCAAGGCATACTAGTTTCAAATATTTTTTGTAATTTTCTGTCATTGACTTTTTTTTGGTCAGTTGTTATAGAGAATTTTAGCAGTAAAATATAGAGATGATATTGTCATACTAACAAGAGAATGTAAATCATGGAAGCAATTAACAAATTAAATAATTTGTTAAAGTAGTCTAAAAGCTGAATGTCCTGACATGAACTGTGCTTGGAAATTTTCATTAAATATGAGCTGTAAGAATAATCAAGATGGGGAGACCATCTTCGGACCATGGGAAAGCTTTGTCATTTTGCTGAGACAGCAGCTGCACAGTGGCTGTTATTAGATACCAGACCACAAAGTGTAAAATAATAGTGGCTGACCAATCAGGCACAGGACGCACAGAATAGGAGGCAACATTGTAACAATTTCGACTGATGAGAAATGGAATATAAGTAAGGGTGTAAACAAGCAAAGATCAGAGGCAGTCTTTAATAAAGTCTTATTTCTTCAACATCTGAAACTCTGCTGTTTGAGCCCGTTTCTCTGCACCGACTGAGAATGACACCGACAACAACCTCTTTGGGCCACAACATTGTAAATACGTAATTGAAAATACTGTCAAACAATAATAAACAATAAGTGACATTTAAAGAAGGTTTGCAATGTAAATGTACTATTTTGCCATGTTCCCAACATTACCTAAGGGATTACAGACTAAATACAAAAAAAATTTATAAAATTAACTGGCTAATAAAAAAAAAAATAATATTAATACTTTTTTTCCCTCACAAAAAGGCACATATCCTTGAAGATTACTATTTTTTTTTTCAACATAGGATTTTAAAGACAATACCATCAGGTTTAATGAAATGAAATCCAGCACCCATTTAGGGTTCTTTGAAATATGTAAAGTATGAGGGTAAACTTGTAATTATCACCTTTTATAGAGTAAGTTTAGTCTTTGTAATTATCACCATGGCAGTTAGCATTGGCTGTTTTTCCATTTACAATGACTTGAAGTGACTCGAATAACATCACTAGAGGTGTTTTTGTCAAAGTCAACTAAAGTTTATTTGCAGAAAGATTATTTACATCTTCAAACTACAAAAAAAAACATTGTTTACTTTATGAGCTTCCTCCTCATACTAACACGAGTCCATAAATTTCTGGCACCTCTGGCTATGGTTGTCCTCGATGGGAAACTGAGGCTTTTGAATGGCTCTCTCATACATGTCAGCATCCCCGGTTGGGAGCTTTGCAAGTGCTCATGGGAAATGTAGTTGATCCTTCTTAATTGTTTGCTATAGTAACTGCGCAGATGGTGCAGCTCCTCCACAGCAGCTGCAGAGATGATAGAGAGCTCAGAAGGAGCGCTAACCAGATCCGCTTTTGCCCGGTCCGCATTAGCAGCGCAGTTCTGAGTTAACAGTTGTTTTTGTCTCTTTTCCGGTGAAGAAGATTGCAATTCTGGGGAGTTTTTAAGACCTTTCTCTTCTTCACTTTCACAGTTCTGTTCTTCTACTAGATTGACCTCGACATCAACCTCAAATACTGAGGTTGGCTTTACATACTCACTTGCTTCAGAAGCAAGACTTTCAATGTGATTTTGAGCAAGTCTCTTCTCCATGTTTTGGTGATTTTTGTGGGTTTTGTTATGCCTCAGAATGGCTACATTGGATTCATCAATCAAGGTCTCAACTTGCTCTTGTGTCTCATCCTAAGGAATGAGAAGAATAAATTAATAAACTAGTAGTAATTTTATAAACTAGCATAGCTGTCTTTAAGAGAAATGCAGAGCTAGAGAGGGGGTTAATGACACATGCAAAGCATTAAAGAGAGTTCACCCAAAAATCAAAATTCTGTCATTATATACTCATCCTCCCAAACCTGTATGACTCACTTTCTTCTGTTGAACACAAAGATAGGTTGACTGTAGCAGTAGCCATTGACTTCCATAGTATTTTTTTTTCGCAGTATGGAAGTCAATGGTTATCCTTAACAGTCTTCATAATATCTTGGTGTTCAGCAGAGCTTATACAGGTGAGTACATTATGACAATTTTCATTTTTGAGTGAATTACCCCTTTAGTTCCAATTGGAATGTTCATTTTGTCTTAAACACAACATGCAAATCAAAGCATATTACACAGCCAAGAAATAATATAAGGTTTGATGTGGATGCAGTAAACATCATAATAGGTGACTATATAAACATTTGCACAAGCAAGAAAATAAAACAAAGTGGTAGATGTTTCCCTCGTTAGATTCTTGCATTTTCTTAGTCAATGTCTACATGCTTTTGTTCTGCGAATATGGAATAAATTAACTGTACTTTTTGGTTCTTGTCCTTATGAACTAGGGAAGGGTCTTGACTTTCTTGGCCCCTGATTTTTTGCCGTCACTGTCAGCCAGTCTTTTTCCTTCTACTTTGGCACTACTTTTGTCCCCAGCACTTTCTGACACTTTCTTTACCTGTGGGACAGCATAACATCTCTTTACCTGTCGGTGGGCACTATAAAAAAAAGTTGTTTGAATAGGCTGGCACTAGAAACTGTAGGAACACAAGAGATACAAGGGGTTACTGCATGTTCAATGAGGATTCATGTAGCTGAAGTGACACCTCCGACAGAAAAGGTTTTTACTCATGATGGGAAAAGGTCATGTGTTGCATGTTGTACACAGAGGGCCGCTGTTTGTAGCTGATCCAATTCCACCTTGACTGCCGGGGACGGGGTTGTTTAGAGGATGATAAATGCATCATCTTTGAGACTTTTAAACTGAAAGGAAGTCTGGTTTGGTTTTGCATGAACTGGGCCACAACAAAATCCCTCACTTATTTTTTTTTTTTTTAAGACAGCATTCTTTTGAGGTGATTTTCTCTGCCTGCTTAAAGTTTATTAATCATAGAAGCTTAGAATATAAGTCTAAAATAAATAAATTTTAACTAATAGTGTAAAAATAGTAACTCATTGTGTGTGTGTTAAAGATTTCCTTGATTTAACTCATTTTAAACTATTCTGAGAGTAGTTTGGTTTTTAATTTTTAATGCTGGAAATCAAACCAAGCAAACACTATATGAATGTGTTAGTTACTAGGCCCTCAACCACTCATGGCATCTACCTGAAACACAATAAGACTGGAAGATAAAGATAATAAAACAGATAAACACAAATGATCAGCAAATACTACAGAACAGAGATCAAAGGCCAGATTCAGTACAAATTTTTTGATACAAAACACTGAATTATAGAACCGTTAAGTTAAAACTAAGCAAATGCAATAAATATGTGTTATACTAAGTTGCGTAACTGTTACAAAGAAAATAATCAAGAGGATTTTTTTCATTGAATCTGGCCAATTGTCACTATTGAAAGAAGTTCAGGAAAGTATTGACACTAAAGTAAACATTAGAAAAAAAAATTTAATCTAGAAATTTGCTAGAATCTATGAAAAAACTGGACAGCGTGCACGTGAAATATAAAAACTACTGAATTTATTGACTGCCTTACAGTAGCGTGCGACATCACTCTCCTCCTCATCTTCATAGTGATGGAGTGACCGGCATTCTTCAGGAGAGCTGCCTTACGGCCCAGCTTCAAGTAGAAGTGGGTTGTGTAGGGAGTGAAGCTAAAGTCCTCACTTGTGAATGAAAGAGAACAGAGGTACAGATTGAAACTAATAAGACAAAGTAGTTTATATAGATCTACTCAAGCCATCAAAGCGGTCTGAAAATACCTGAAGTAACCATGCAACAAAAGGTGGATGATAATGGACTCCACTTCCAAGCGTGACAGTGACGTGACCTTTATCGTTTTGCGATGCTTAGCGGGCCCTTTTCCGAACCAAGCATCACAGACCTTCAGAGGGGTCAACTTTTCATCCATAGAGCTGGCCATTTCCACTATCGTAACAACATCTCGAGCATGTTCGGTGATGTCCATTGTGATGTAGTCTGAAAAACATTACAATAAATCATGCTATTTAATAAGTTAGGTTTGTAAAAACATATGTTGAGAGATTCTTACCGTTGCCATGCCGACAAACATCACACATTTGGTTGCACTCGTCATCATTCCATACTTCATCAAAATGAATGGCCATCATAGCACGACGACACCTATATTATACACAAGTCTTGTCTTAATAATAAATAGCCATATAGCCACATGAAGTTAAATTAGTGTTATTAGCTTATTTTTTTTAATTAGAAGTATCACCAAACCAACACAACAGTGTATATTGCAAATTCTGTGTATTTTGACTCACCGGTCCACATTTTGGCAATACGCCACCATATTCTGTAGCTTCTGCTGCCCTGTGTTCTCCATCACCACCATTGTGCTTACTCTGAAGATGTCTGTAAACCCGAAGAATACAATACAGTCTGCTGAGCCACCATCCCGCCCTGGAATGCAAATAATATTAGTGATTAATTATTGAATAAAGTTCCAAATTATGACACTTTATAAAAAATTGCAATCTAAAAAAAAGGATCAAAAATAAATAACATGCATTGATGAATTGTTGCTTACCTGCACGTCCACTCTCCTGATAGTAATTTTCAATAGATTTGCTGATGGTGTGATGGATAACAAAGCGCACATCTGCCTTGTCAATGCCCATCCCAAAAGCCACAGTGGCAACGACCACCTACACAGACACAAACATCACATTACACGACAGCAATTACAAAAACAGGCAACAACAACAACAGAAGCTCTGTAGGTGCAACCTGGATTTTCTTGGAGGACCACCGTTGATGCACGAGAGACTTGTCTGAAGGCTCCATGTTGGCGTGGTATGGCTGAGCAAGAATGTTTCTCTTCTGAAGTTCTGAAGCCACACCTTCTGCATCCTTCTGGGAGAACACATACACGATACCTGCAGATATAACATATATTGTGCATCACGATTAAGTGGGGTTTTCAAAGAATTACTGAATAATCTGTGACATTTGGGGAGCATAAAGTCCATTTTACTCCAAGAACAGCAACTATTTGAGCATCCATATGAATACATAACTTGTCTGAGACTTTAAATGTCCAAGCTCTTTAAAAGGAGTCACACAAAGACAATTTTCCACAAGCTAATATAATTCTTAAGGGTCTTAATGGAGAGTTTGTAATATAATTGTAAATAAATTTCTTAAAGATAGTAAAAAAAAATGAAAATTTTACCCTGTCAAAAACAGCTCTTTAGAAATCACTCTGTTCTGTGTACTTCCCCTGTAAATCTTCACGAGCTCCGCTGACCCTGTCCCTCTTTTCAGAGGATCTTTTTTTAGCCATATTCATAGTGAGACTTCCTAATTAGCACAATATTAGGAAAGGCGATTTGCAAAGATTCATTAAAAAAACATTATACTCACTGCTCCTGTAAGTGAGGCTGGATCATGAATGATTTGGGCGAACATAAACGCATTTCGGTTGATCAAGGGCGTATTTCCCTTCAGAACCCAACGTAACGTTAATCCTCCGTGTCTTCAGTCACTCAGTTGTCGGGGGTACATCACTATTGCTATGTTCATTAATATCTTCAACAACAAAACACCGCAATCTCTTAGGAGTCTTGCTTGTCTCTGCATCTCGATCTTATGACGGCTCACTGAGGGCAGGTCTGAGGTAACACAGCAGTTTAGTCTGTGTGACACGCTGCTGTCAATCAACTATTGTGGGAGTGGCCTCTGTCGGTGTGACGTCACACCGACATGCATTTGTGAATAGCTTTATTTCAGAAGGGGCAACTTATTTTTATTAAATTAAAAGAAAACTACTGATGGTTCTTTATCTTTGTAGGGTGGTTGTGTACGCACACTCCCAACACTAATTTCAGTCCAAACAGCTTGTAAGAGTGCATGTGACACCGGATGACCCCTTTAAATGTGTGATCGCATTCTGACTGGCAGTCAATGATATTCATGGTTCACCAGCTGGAAAAAGTCAGTCAGAAAGTGATTCCAATTATGAAATCTTAATAGTTATCGTTCTTGGAGTAAAGCAAAATCTACTTCTTTAGCAATTAAAATGACTTACCTGACTGGTTTTTGTATCGTTCTCTAATCAGTTGTGCAATTTGGTCGGTACAGTTTTCGTTATCTTTACAACGAACCTGTAGAAGTGAGATGACAAATGATTCCAATCTTATTTCCTTATTCTGCACTTTTCTAGCAGTGATGTGAGCTAAATAATCGATAAGCATACCTCATAGTAAAGGTTTGGTCTGTTGAAGGGTGCTGTCAGAGTGATGGGTTCTTGAACACACAGAATCTTCTGACAGTCTTTAAGAACGTTGCTGGTTGCAGTGGCAGTCAGTCCGACCAATGGGACTTTGGGGAACTGCCGTTTTAGGATACCCAGGAGCTTGTAATCTAAAATTAAAAAAAGCAATTAATGTCAAATTCAATCACGGAATATGGTTTTTACTCTGTTTGGGGGAAACAGACTCTTACCTGGCCTGAAGTCATGCCCCCACTGACTGCAGCAGTGAACTTCATCAACAGCGATGCGTGCCAACAGACCCATGTTGTAGGCCTTCTCGAGTTTGGACATCAGTAGTTTGCTTTTGGCGATTTTTTCCGGGGTTACATAGAGCAACTTGAAGGGGCTGTTTTTATCCATCATCCCTGCCAATACCCTCTTCGAGTCCTCCTGCGGGTGAACATGAACATTAGCATCATATGTGACTCAGATCTGTCCAGTACATGCGCCCCATACTGTACCTTTGTACTGGAAGAATTGAGAGTTACCGCCGGCACATTAACGGACTTCAGATGCATCAGCTGATCCTCCATTAAGGACACCAACGGGGCGATAACCAAAGTAAAACCTGATAAAATTTTGCAGGTATTCACATTAGAGTCCTAAAAATTAATTCTTCAATAAAATATGCATCTGTGTGTGAGCATGTACCCTTAGAGCAGAGGGCAGGCAGTTGGTAACACAGGCTTTTTCCTTGCCCAGTGGGCATTACCAGGAAAAGGTCTTTCCCTGACATGCTGAGATTTATGGCTGCCCGTTGCAGTGGACGAAATTTGGAGAGCTGGAACATGCTACACAGATTCGCCTGGACTTCTTTAGACCATGAGAAATCTGGCAACAAAGGAACAAAAATTTAATTTACACACAACTCATTTATATCTCAAAGATGTACCTTTAACAATACATACTATGGTGCCTAGACAGTAGAAGACTTTTAGAAGTAGAAGGTTTTATTTGTTCAAAAAATGCAATATTGTGAATTACTATTACACTTTGAACATTTTATTTGGCCATAACTAATTCAGTGTCAAATGATCAGAAATCACTCCAATATTCTACTTTCCTGCTCAAGAAACATTTCTTATTTTCAAAGATAAAAAATGAGACAATTCTTCACATTTGTCACAATCCCCTTTGGTTCAAAGCTGCACTGCAAACGATGCAAACGATTATTTTAACCGTGATGATATAATGTAAATGATAACTGTGAAGGAGTGCTACCTGACTCCTCATAGTGCTGAAGGTCCTTTTTGCTGAATGACAGTTTGGGAGGTTTGCTGGATCCAGAGGGCTGGGCCGAGCTGCAGGCTCCCTCCAGGGTCTGCAGGAGTTTGTTTTTCCTGGAGTTCAGCTTCGTCTGTTTCTCCAGCAGCTCAGAGATCTGCAGCTCCACCATTTCCAACTCTGCCTCCACCGAGTCCAGTTCCGCTTGAGGGTCATCTGCGAAGAACGGGACTTTCTTGAGTCACATTCTCATCCTAAAAGTCTGTGCGCTTTTATTAGAGAGCATGTAGCCTTCCAATGCACTCATTTTCTACTAAACACACAAGCCCTTAAGAGTATTCCCTTAAGAGTCCAGGCTCCTCTTCTGTATAATTCCCTGTGTCTCTCACCTCTGCATCTTAAAAAGCTTAATGAGACAAGCTTCACAGTCACACCAGCATGTTTACTTGCCTTTCTCCTCAAGGGAGCATTAGGAAACAGTCTAATTCATGCCCTCAAATGCATACTTTAAATATATCTAAAATATGTTATATAATCATGTTTGTATTTACATTACCAATAACCAATTATGTATAATAACAAGAGTTATTAGAGAATGTCGAAAAACAAGAGACACTTACCAATATTATTTGCCATTTTATGCAGTTCTTCAAGATCACAGATGAGGATGACTGTTGGAGAAAATCAGTATTTTTATTTTAGAGTTTTGCTTTGTGCAGTTTAGCTTTTCAAATAAAATGGCCCGTTTTAAAGATATATTGATATGTATTTTTACTGAAAAAGAAGATTATACACAATTTATTTAGAATATTTTGTCCTAGTAAATGCTTAATTTTAACAGTAAAGTATATGTTACCCATTAACGTTAAGTCTGAAGGCAATGAGGACTGACAGCCATTTTCAGGCACAGATCTACGACGATTTTTCTTGATTTATTGCAATTAATGATAGACACAAGCAATGGAATACACATATGCCATGTTTCTCAACGACTCAAGCATTCAAAGTACGTCGTGAGTTAAGTTCAACATTTATGAATAATACACCATTTGTACGAAAACGCATTTCTGGTAACTCACCCCTTAGTGATGGCAAGTCTGCTTCTTTTCACTTTCACTTGTTTGCACCAGGCGAAGCCCTCGTTGCCCCACGCGACCATTATCCGTGAAACTGACCAATCACGGGACTGGAAATACAAGCGTCCAGACAAGACAAGAGTCTGGAGCAATAGAAAGATAAATACTCCTGTAGTCCTATCACAAAAAAACTGATTAACTACAACTACATGTCATCGTTTATGCCTTTATTCAAGTAATATTTACTGTGGGTAACGTTAGTAAAAAAAGGGTTTTAAGGAATGCACATGAGAAATTATCCTGCACTGTTAAACGTAGAAGACCCGGAAGTTGGATTTTTATTTTTCAAAATAAAAGTCAGTATATGGCGTTGTGAATGACGTGACCAGTACACAATAAATTACTGAAAACACTTTTTACACGCTCACTAGTTTATGTTATTGGTTTACAAACAATGTCAAACAGTGAGTGTACATATGAATTCTCGCAAATACTGCCTCTGTACATGAAAGTCATGCTAATTTTTAAAAACCAAAAACACCCCCTGTGCGTAAATGATTTTTTTCTCAATAGCTTTATTGTTATTTTTATTTAAGCAATAGCTTCAGATTATTTTTGTGTTCACACTAGATTTGAATTTGTTATTCATTTAAGCAAATGGCATATGTTTTTACACATGCGTACAAAACAATAACTACAATTTTATGACTTGCTTATCAAAACTGATAAAATTCAGTGTGATGCACAATAGCATTCAGCTAGACAAAACTGTATTATATAGTGTCAGGGCTGCCAACTCTCACGCATTCAGCGTGAGACTCACGCAATTGACCCAATTCTCACGCTACACCCCCCTTTTCTCACGCCGCATGCAGTGTTGCTAATTTAGCGACTTTGTCGCTAGATTTAGCGACTTTTCAGACCCCCTTGGCGACATTTTTTCCAAAAAAGCGACAAGCGACAAATCTAGCGACTTCTTGGAAAAACCTTAGCGAGTCTCTGGTAGTGCTGCGCACGCGCGAGTTCTTGTTTTCACAACGCGCGCACACCCCTCTCTCCGTGTGTTCTGTTTAGCGCGCGGCTGTGAGGAGCAGGGCTTTCAGTGAAAATGGATATTATGTTGCTGCTAACTCTATTTTACATGCAAATAGAAACAAAATAACAGCATAGCCATTGTCTATATCTTATGTGCATTTGATTTGAACGGCTTGATTATAAATCAGGATATTAATCCAGATTAACATCTTGTAAGGTAGAGCTAGTTTAACCTAATAATGGG
>JAUCMU010000080.1:8867511-8892982 GCA_032275025.1 Enteromius treurensis | reverse complement strand
AACGCTTGCAGCACGGCAAGGGACGCAGTACTCGTTCCCGTGTCTCAGGGAACCTGGGTTACGGAAGTAACCTGTACCTTCCCTTTCGACCTATCACTCAGATCAATCCCGCCGTGCTGTAAGCGTAGAACGACCGAAGCCTGACAGCGGACCTAGGGGATCTTTGTTGTCATTTTTTTATGTGCCCCTCTGGTTAAACACTGGCCCCTTCTTGGCCCCCCTAGTAAAATTTGTCTAGAACCGCCACTGATTAGTAGTTATTTAACAATAGCTAATTTTCACCATAGCTCTCTCTGTTTAGCAGTAGATCTTTATTGTAAAATCACAGAGACCAAGTAGCTTCATGTGCAAACACTGGCAGAGGCAGCAAGTCAACTTCCTAATCTTTTGGAATATTTCCTAATCTTTTTAATGTGAAAAAAGCTACATTTTCTTTCAAGTTTCAAAAAAATGAGAGGAACAACAGTTTTAACAAAATAATTAATATAAGTAAGTAATAAACTTCACATTTCTGCTTTAAAATATTTAAAAATATTTTATTATTACTGCATGCCTCGACATTTTCTTTTTTAAGAAAGAAAGAAAACAAGTGATAAATCATTTTTGTTTTTTGTTTTTTTTCCCATAATCAAGATGTTATTGACCCTTGAATATTCCTATAATGCCACATTATGGGCTCAGAGGCCAGAGGGTCAAGATATATGTCACAGTTATTTTTCCCAAGCAACATTACTCAGCGGGGTAGAAGTAGCTCCACTGATAAAGTGTCGGAGAGACCATATTGTGAAGAGGTAACATTAAAGCAGAGATGCAGGGAGGCCTTATTGTAGAGTATGTGTCTATTCTGGTTTGACAGATTGATGGAATCGGTGTATAACGGCCCAGTGTGGGTTCTTAGGCTGTGATGAAGTTTAGGACTAGAGTGAGTCGGTCCCACAGGGGGTTAGGATGTCCTGCTGAGATGGGATAAGCCCAGAACCACCAGCTTTTGTCCCGTTGCTTTTAAGCTTACAATACCTGGTAGAATCATTAAAGAGCTAAACACGGCTTTTCTCTCTATTAAACATTTTTCTGACAAAGCATTTTTCTGTGCATGCCTTAGCAACTGGCTCTGTTACATCTGGATTACCCAGAATGCCTTGCAACATTCTATGGTGTACATAGTAAAAAGATCTTAAAACAGGACTCTCTCTCTCTCTTTCTCTCTCTCTCTTTCTCTATATATGGATCTTAATTTGTATAAAAAATACATTAACAATACAATTAAATCTTCAATCTCTCTTCAAATGTTTAGCATGTTTAATGTCTAAAAAACAATTTTGATTTTGGAGGAATGAAAAAAAATATCCGGGTAGGCCTACTACAATTGATACTGTTACGAGGGGGACTGAAGGTCGAGAGGGGATCCAAGTGCAAAGCTTTATTAAAAAACGTAGTCAAACATGCAGGGTCAAATGAGACGCATGAAACTAGGGAACCAATCGGAACATGACACATGCAACCCAGGGACCAATGAGGACATAACACACAGACAGGGGGCGACACACAGAACAGTCCAGGGTGGAGTGCCCTCTGGTGGAGCTCGATGGCACTCTGGCTGGTGATCATGACAGAGCCCCTCCCCAAGGAGCTGCTTCCAGGCGCTCCACACACAAAACACAACGGTCCAGGAGGATGGTGGAGCGGAAAAGGAACAGGGGGAGGGACGGAGGGGGCAAGTCCTAGAGAAAGTGAGGACCTGAGGCACGGAGCAATGGCAGTGCTGTGGCTCTAGGTTGGCAGCCATCTTATGCAGTGGCTCAGGGTTGGCGGACATCTTTTGAGGGGGTTCTGAACTAGTGACTATCTTGTGACGAGGCTGTGCACTGGCAGCCACAGAACATGGTGGTACCAAAAATACTGCCGTCGTGACCATAATCACAGGACCTGCTGGTGCAGACCATTGGCGCTTGATGATGTTGGCCCCCCAAAAAATACTTCTTAGGGGTTTCAAGGTCCTCTACTTCACCCACAGTGAACACAGAGCCACATAATAACAGTGTGTAGTCCATGAGATCCCTCAAACTGCCACTAAATTCCCTCCCAAACAGTGATTTTGTGAGTTTATTGTGTCCAAAACAGAACAAGTCTTTGAAAAACCCCACATCATAAAGCAGTTGAAATGACAACTCACAGAACTGGTGTACATAATCCTCAATAGAATGGCCTCCTTGCTGCAGATGTAGAAGCTGGTTGACGGGGTTCATGGTTGAAGTTGATGGATCCGGGTGTGGCTGATTATTCTGTTATGAGGGGGACCGAAGGTTGCGAGGGGATCCAAGGGCAAAGCTTTATTCAAAGCTGTAGTCAAACAGGCAGGGTCAAACACCAGCAAACAGTACAATCTGGGCAAAGGCAGGAGAGTATCCGATAACAAAGCGAGGGTCAGGGCCGGCAGCAAACAATTAACACAGGAAAAACAAGGAAAACACAGGAGCTAGAAACAAAGGATAGACTATGTAATAATCAGCGTAAGAGAGAGAGTGAATGCTTCTTTTAAGATAGAAAGAGGGGAACACAAGACTGAAAGAGACACATGAAACTAGGAAACCATTCGGAACATGAAACAGTAGTGCACCTGAGTGAATCAACAGGAAGTCATAAATCGACCCATGATACCCTGTTGCCTGCCTAATGCAAGCAGATCTATGTCAGAGGACAGCGTGCAACATTAACTCAAAAGAACACTTGGGAGTGGCTGTCTGGCAGGAGATACAGACTGTTGTATCAATTTTTCAAGGTTCAGAGACAAGATGATAAAGACTTTTGATCATTCAGTTCATGGGCTGGAGGCTTCCAGGCAGTTAACATCTCTCCGTCACTGCTTCATCCGCTCTCTGCTCGCTTTCTGGAGGGATTAGTCCTGGAGGTAAAGGAGGAGATTCTAGCATGTGAGCTGCTGGGTTGCCTGGAGAATCTCATTGAACTTACCATGCGCTTTAATAAGTGATTCGACCGGCGCCGGCATGCGTGACTGTCACAGTCTGAGAACAGAGGAGTTTCAGCCACCTCACCTGCTGTCACTGCTTTCCAGAATGCCGAATGGGGGCCTTCGCATTTCCCCTGAGGAGCGTCGCCGTCGCATTGAGCGGGCTCTGTGCATGTACTGTGGTGTGAAGGGTCATTACACACACAGTGTCCAGTAAAAGCCAGAGCTCGTCAGTAGCTCGCCAGTTCAGGGTAGAGTGCCCTCTGGTGGAGCTCGAGGGCACTCTGGCTGGTGATCTTGACAGATACCATGATGAAAAAACTTGTACTTGGTAATTTTGTGGTTCAAGGAATATATATTTCTTTTTACTTGATTGTTCTGCCATGACTTTTGAGAGTCAGTAAATATAATCTAAATATAATGTAATCTTTAAAATGGTATTAAATGAACATGGTAACACTTTAAAATAAAGGACACTTTAAAATAAAGTTTAACCCAACTACCTTAGTTACTATTAGCCTCGAGTAACCAGAACCTCAGACTGATGGCTGAAGGTCTGAAATCTATGGTACAGTTTGGCTAAGGCCCGCCCAGGAGACTATTTGACCGACATGTCACTCCACCAAACACAGTTTGTTTCGGGCATGGAGATGTCATCATAATAACAGACTGGTGTGTAAAACTCTCTAACACATTTTAAAGATTCTATGTCACAAATTTGGAATAATCCAGCATTTAATTGCTCTTGATAAGCGCTTGTCGTCACAGTTGTAAGAACAAAGTCTTTCTTCTTTTGTGAGGGTGTTTGGCGTCACAACAATCTTTGTTTAACAGCAGAATGCTAGAGACCAGGACACACACGTCTCCCGGAATCCTGTATAATTCAGCCAATCCGACGACCACTTCAAAACTCCTGAAGTGTTTTCACTTTTGTGTGCCATATGCCAGTGTTTCCCAACCCTGTTCCTGGAGGCACACCAACAGTGCACATTGTGGATGTCTCCCTTATTTGATCAATATATTTCTGGTCGTGGAGTCTCTACTTATGAGCTGATGAGTTGATTCAGGTGTGTTTGATTAGGAAAAGTTGGGAAATGTGTAGTGTTGGTGTGCCTCCAGGAACAGGGTTGGGAAACACTGCTATATGCATATATGCATGCATATGCAAGGTTCGGTTGGGGATCCAAGGGCAAAACTTTATTCAAAAGACGTGGTCAAACAAGCAGGGTCAAACACCAGCAAACTGTACAATCCAGGCAAAGGCAAAAGAATATATCTGATATAAAGCGAAGTTCAGGGCAGGCATCAAACAATAAAAAAAAAGACCTAGAAAACAGTCAAAGATCAAGAATGCAATGAAACAAGGAAAACACTGGAACTAGAAAACAAGGAATAATCTAAACAATAATCAGCATATAAGAGAGGGTGAGGGCTTCTTATAAGATAGACAAAGGGAAACACAAGACAGATCTAACCAATGAGAACATGACACATGCAACCGAGGGACCAATGGGGACACAACACATAGACAAAAGAAGCACATGAAATAACACTCCGTAGTGGAGTGCCCTCAAATGGAGCTCATGGGCACTCCAGCTGGTGATCGTGACAGCGTCAAAAGTTTAGCCTGTTTACTGTGGGGAGACTAACTAACTATTAATAGATGGTAAATTATGAATTTATTGGTTTGTTAAAGGGATAGTGCACCCAAAAATGAGAGTTCAAATTTAAAGCATCCTAGGTTTAAAGCATTCCGACGAATCCAATCAGAGTTACATTAATATCACATGATTAATGATGAGCACGCAGAGAGAACAAAATAAAATGGCAGTCATGAACGAGAATCGCAAACCAAGAATTTGAAAAGAAAAATCTAGGTGGTTCGATATAAGCCAAGAGGAGACTATTTTTTTCATTGCTTAAGTAAGGAAACATTGATTCCTTTGAAACTACTGAAGTCACATACACCTTTAAAGGGGAGTAAAATACAGAATAGTTTTCATTTTTGGGTGAACTGTCCCTTTAATTGCAAGAATTGGACCTTAAAATAAAGTGTGATCAAAGAAATCAACATGAATTCAAACAGTACATTTCAAAGAACTTGGCTTTAAACTAGATTAAAATTCTATTTATCATGGACATATAGTATACCATAGGCCCTCATTCTGATTGTTTCCTGTTGATATACTCTATTTCCAGAAAGGTTTGTAGGTCTGTTGACGTTTCTAGTAGTCACCAAGGGAACAAACTTACATTAGTCATTTGGTTAATATTTCTCCTGAATATTTGTCCCCAGCTGAAGAGTGAACGAGCATAAGACAACTTCAGTCCTTGAAATCCTCTCACAATAATGAGATATGATTAAAACGGCAGATAGACAGCAGTCTCACTGACACGCACAAGGGGAAACACACACTTGCACACATTCCCACTAATGAGCTTTGATTTGTGGGACTGATAGTGTGTGTGGTTTCCTTAAAACGACTCTGTAAATCCTCAGTAATGTAATTAAGCACGACGGCAGATTTATGCATGTAGCAGGACAGAACCTGATCCTTGCCTATTCTTTCCACGCTTTGAAAAGCCCTTTGTCTACCTCTGCCATCCACTGTTTTGGACTTGTGTGTGTACATTTCTTAATTTTCGATAAAGATGACTCACCTGACTGGTTTAGTATAATCATTAACAGAAGCAATAAGCTCTCTAGTGTTTCATTACAGAGAGCAAGACCAAATCGTTTGGATTACGAGAACAACAGAAGCCTAGACAACTCCAAATAACCACCAATAACTTGAAGTTTCAGATTAAACAGGTTTAGGTACAGAATACCTAGCATGTTGACTACTGAGGATGGACCTAAAAGGCACATTTACAGCTGGAAACCTCATTCTGTCAGAGCCACTCAACCTCATTTCAGTCACCCTGGGAGATGTATCAACAGCAAAGCCTGCCATCTGAGCTCCAGACCCCAGTGCTGGAGAAATACGGTGAGTCTCCGCCACACCAGGGTTCTTCAAAACCCTTTAGCATGGATAACATTAAGCTCGGCCTGTCAGTGGATCTCTGATCTCTGCTTTAGAAATCAAAAAGCACTTCAAATCGAACCCATGTTGAGAGGATGAGGAAGCAGGGACAAGAGAGAAGGCGACAGCAGGCCTGAAATCAGAGCATCTGCCCAGGTTTTCGTAATGAATGTTAAGCAGGTTCGCTGCCGGGGTGCGGCTGTGGCAGAGGTCAGTGACGGGCAAGGCAAACTTCGGCTTTATGCCACCCCCCCAGTGAGCCTTCGAAATCACGCAAGGTGCTAACTCCTGCTCCTGCTATTGTGGCAGTCCCACTAACCATATTGATCTCTGATGCTAGCAGATTAGGGCATAAAGAAGGCTCTGTCCAAGCAGTGGGGGTTCGCTTCTGATTCTTCTTTCGGGGTCACAGAATCTGTGGAGCCCCTCTGACCCTCAGAGTCAACACGTACACACACCATTGGCTCTGCAAAGGTGGCGAGGATGGACACTATTAAGCCAGATTGGTTGGACGGTTACATTCATGGCTCATCATAGCTGACCCGGCGAGCTGCAGTGGGCTGTTGGTTTTGTGCATGTGTTTTACACCGGCCTGCTCCATGCTGGGGATCAAGGCCTGCCTCTTTTGTAGACTATTAATAGGGTTGCAGTTTGGAGACCCCATTGTTTTGGGGGAAAAAGGATTTCCTCATGTGTTCGTGGTGCCTTTGTGGTTTGATTGATGTTCTGTGTTGTAAGGTTGTGTGTGGATGATGTTAGGGTTTGTGTTTGTTGTGTATTAGCTTGGTAATTCTCTTGTTGCGTACGTCTGTGAAATGTGGTTTGTCAGAGATTGCTCTATAAGACTAGACAGTGATTTGCTTTTATCAACTCAATTGAGACTGAAAAGTTAATCTGTCTAGACAGAATGACCATCAGTCATCAATCGGGAATATTTTTGAGTCCTTCTTTGAGTTCTTAAAGGCTTAGATCACACAAATTAATTAATTTATTGTTTATTCTTACAGTGTTCATAAGCGATAAGATGGGTTTTAAACCCATGTCCTCCCTTGAAGCACACAAAACGAATATATTTGTAATCAAACCTGAGAGTTTTCTGTCAAATGTATGTGAAAGTCCCACAACAAGATCAGAGACACTTCAGAAATGTCATAAAGACAGTGTACCTATTAGGTTTAAATATGTACACTTTAAAGGTGCCATAGTATGCATTGAGAGAATTCTGTCATTAATTATTCCCCTCATGTCATTCCAAACCCATAAGACCTTCGTTCATCTTCAGAAAACAAATTAAGATATTTTTGATGATATCAGAGAGCCCTCTGACCCTAGACAGCAACAGAACAGAAATGATCCCAGATCCAGAAAAGTGATAAAAACACTGGTAAAACAGTTGCTCCACTTCACTTTTGCGATGCTAGGAGAATAATTTTTTGTGCAAATAAAACAAAAGTAACATAATTTGTTCCAGAAACTAAAGTGCTACCTAATTTTTCCTTTTAGGGCCTGCTAAAAATATAGATTTTATGATTAATAACAATCTTCACTTCAACATCCCTGATAACGATTCTTAACGATTCTCTTTTATTCTGTTTTCAGTGACCACATGACTGTGTATTTTTACAGCATTTCCCATCCTGCATGTCTCTGCTAATTCACTTAACATTTTGTGTCTCTCAGCATTTATTGTGTCCAGAGGAGAACAATTGAGATTTGTCAAAAAGATAAACGTGTGCTTGTGTGTGTGTACATATTAGCCCATGAAATATGGCCAATACACAGTGATCATCTGGTCTCTGACTCATCGCTTCAATGATCGTCCATAAACATTGATTAAATCGTATATAGGTCTTATATAAGACAGTTTGCGATAATTGGAAAATATGCAAGAAGTTTCCTTAAGAAATGAACAGATGGCCCACAAGCCAAGAGAGAAAGAGTCGATGAGGGAGGAGAAGAAAGGACCACTTTGCTTATTAGTACATCAAGTAATTTGATCTTCTTTCTTCCACCTACTTGTTTTTGACAAGCTTCACATTTCCTGTGTCTATACCAGTCTAGGAGCATTTCCTGCCTGGCCTCAGTCTCTGTGATGCAATAGTAAACAGTCTCCCTGACAGGAAAAGCCCAAAGGACAGGGGCTCTGCTGCGCCCCCTGAGACACTGAGGCAATGGAAAGCCCATCTGCCTGGAATTGGCCTAATCTCATCTGGTGAATTGGACGATGGGATACAGAAAACACCAATCACGCCTGTCCAATTTCATTACGGATCCAAATGATGAGAAGTTCAGAGAGGAGAGCAGAATGGTGTGGGCTGACTAGACTCAGTACAGACCCGCTTATGTTTGCTCCAGAGCCCGATTGAAATAAGACCGTCACCCTGTGACCTCTTAGGCAGGGTGTTGGATTACGACATGAATATGACATCTAATCAAGACCGCTGTTCACCCAAGCTGCCCTCCTGATGTTTAAACGCAGCTTGTGGTGTTGTGACTTTTAATGAGTCTTAGAGTCTCATGATGTCTGCTGGTCTTGTCCGTCCTTTAGCCAATCTGTGAAGTTTGTGAATATTACTGTCCTCATTCACAAAAACAGATGCACTATTTTCTACTGGGCTCTGGTTTCTACTGGTAGTGTTTAATCAGTGTGTTCTGCTGCCTCAGGATCACCCTTGTCGATCCAAACGTACTTGAATTTGTGTTCAAGGAGTAATTAGGTTGAAGACTACGGGATTTGGACATTGTGCACTGTCCAGCAGTCGTTTAGGTGAAGAGCATAATAAGACAAGCAGAAATTGCAGGGCATTCAAATGTTGTCTGCAGTTACATTCAGAGGCAGGTAAAGAAGTAATTTTTAACTCTATGTCACTGGTGATTCCCAGATCTGGTCCTTTAGGTTCAATTAACTATTCAAATGCTTCAACAATAATTAAACCGATAATCTGAAGTGTAAAAAATGTATTTACAAATTCAGTAAATTGATGAAAGAAATAAAATGTCACCCGCAGATTGTATGCAACAGATACAAAGCCTGTGAGATTAAACCCATACGGAAATATAATTTATTTTATTATTACCTAATATATTATAAGATTTAATAATTATTAGCTTTTCATTAAACTAACAAACCCACTGCAGTTCCTTAACCAACCCTGTTTGGGAAACTTTGATAATAATATAACGTTTTATGCGCTTTATATAGTTAATTACAACAAGTGGAATATATTTTCTTATACTCTTTGTATTTTTTTTAATCAGTATGGTACAATATTCTTAAACTTAAATAAATTTGATAAATAGTTATTACTAATTACTAACTACAATTTTTGTCATGTAATTTGGAAACAGTAATTGATTACAATTTGCACCCAGCTCTTTATATTGCCCTATCAAGATATAAATAAATAATCTTTATATATCATTCTCTGGGTAGATGACGTTTCTAATGTATACCAATTGTCTATAAAATGTGAATGTGTACTTTACGTATGTCAATATCTATACAGTGATTTTCTATATGGCATTATAACAAACAATATCTAATAATCTATTATCTATTACTATAATCTATTTTTAATATATATTTACATATAATATCAACTTTTTAAAATGGATAAACAAGTATATGATATATGTTCAAAAAAGCATCACACAAATTTAAAGATGCATTCAGTTAAATATGAAATGGTTCCCATTTCTGATTTGGTATCATATCATTTTTAACAAAATATTTAATGGAAAAAATATATAGGAATATATATTTCTATATTACATTTGTATACAGGAAGAACTGAATGCACAGATTTCTTTGTTATTTATAATTATGTGCATCATTTGAGAAAAGTGAGATTTGTGATGATTATTATAATTGTTTTTATTCTATACAGTAGTTTATCCCAATAGTGACTTTTTTGGCCCTTCTTGGTAATTAATTGTTTGGTACCATAAGATGGTAATTTTTTTACTGCATCTATAATGGTTTTTATTTTTATTTTTTGAGACTGTGAATGTCAGGTAAAGCCTTTTTTCAAGTATATTGAAAATTCATGTATTCCCCAGTTGTCTTCAGCCTTTTTTTATATATATAATTATGAATCACTTCAGAATACTTGGATCGAATCATAGTTTCAGATTTCACACCGTATTACTTTCAAAAAAGCAAAGAGTTATGAATAAATCAAATTGTTGTTCGATACATTATGTGCATTTCTACTAATAACGTGAACCAGGCCCGTGATGGTGATGGTGATTTTACAATGGCTTCAAATGTGGCCAAATCCAACTGTTTTGTATAAAAAAGAGCCAAAAACAAAACTTTAAGAAAGAGAACAATGCTGCAACCTCTCAGTAACGATTTTCCTAATGCTCCTCAATGGACAGGTTCAAGCAGGCGTTCAATATTCTTCCTTTGGTCCCACTCTGCAGGTCCCACTCATTGCCCACAGGTGGGCCGGTGGTTTCAGATCGCACAATTCCCTACCCCACTGTGTGACCACTGTGAAAGAGAGGAAAAAGCACCAGGCTGCCAGGCTGAAGCTGACTCAGAAACTCTGGCATCTGCCACAGTGAGACTGATGACCCTAGAAGAGCCAAATACGTGACCTCAGTGAACAGGGACAGGGATAGACAGAGGAATCGTGAGATGTCTGTGGTGATGGATGAGTCTCTGCTGGAGCCCTGGGCCACAGGTCAGATAGATGAGAGTGTCCGAGAGCCAGTGAAAAGAAAAAGGGATCTGAGAGATGGAGTTGAGACCCCCACAGCATTGCAGCTAAAGGCAAAGATAGCTGATGAGAGCTTGATGAACTTCCTCAGAAAGGCTGGTGCAGTGGTCGGTATTCACTATTGAGATGCAACACAGCTCTCGAGCAAAGACAGAGGCTCAATTGACATTCTGAGAAGGAGGTCTATGAATCACAGTTGCGTGTGTGTGTGGTCATGTTAGTGTAGCCAATGTTTGTGCACAAACTGAAGAGATGAGGATCATTTCAAAAACTGTCAAAAAATTTTTTTTTATATGTTTTTCTTTGCAAAACTGTCCGCCGCAGTGCTAGTGTGTTTTTATGATTGTCAAGGTGTTGCTCAGCAGTTACTAATGTGTTTGGAGGAGTTTTTGCATGATGTTGTGAGTTTGTTAGGATTTTCTGGTTGATTGTTGAGTGACTGCTTGCTGGTCAGACAGAGCTAATGCTTTTCCCCTTTCATTTCACTGTCGGACAGGTGGAAAGTCCTAGAACACAGGTTTTCAAATTGCCATCTGGAGGTACAGTATCATGTTCAAGGGTCCATAGAAAATCTAAAAAAGAAATAATTTTAAAACATGTATTTTTAGATCTGACAAAATAAAACCTATTTTTTAATAACAAATGTGTTTAATTGAGAATGCGTCCGCTTGCTTGTTTGCTTCAGGTTTATACAAATAATACATAAATTCAATATTTTTGCTTTTATATTTTATTATATATCAGAGACAATATGAAAGCAAATCATTTAATTTAGCTTTGCCATCACTGGAAATAAATTACTTTTTGAAGTGAACTTAAAATTAAGTTGAAATAATATTTAACAACGTCCATGAAATAATGAAATGGTGTAATTGAGAACATAAAAAACTTAAAATCAATAATAAATAAATAAATAATAAATATATATTTTTTTTAATTATACAAAAAAAAAAAAAAAAAAAAAAAAAAAAAAAAAAAAAAATATATATATATATATATATATATATATAAATCCTAAATAAAATGTTTGAACAGTAGTATAAATAAAAGAAGAGTTAATTTGATTTGGTAAAAAAATGACAAAATACTAGCTTACTACCACAATAAAAAAATATATAATAAAACATGATAACATCATAAAAAAAAAAAAAAAAAAGGAGTTATATGTTTTTGTAAATAAACTCTTGGTTGTATTCATAATATCCTTCTTACCATTTTTTCTAAACTGCATTATTATTTTAGCAAAAGGCTTTCTGTCTATCTTTTGGAGGTTTTGAAAACACCTTACAAAAGTAATAACGGCATTTACATACAAATAGTGCACAATGAATCATGCACGGACGGTCAGAAAACACAGTGACCCAAAGTATATAAGCAATAATAACAGACATGTTTATCTTAGCAAACAAGACTAATTAGTGTCAACATCAGTCCAATGTAAACCTGTTTCTGTCCCCCAGGCACCATCATATTACTTCTGTTTTGTGAAACAAGCTGTCCTGTGGAACAGAGGACAGCATCACACGGTGAGTAGCCTACTTGTGTAAGAACACAATTATGAAAAGACTGCTGGAATCAATTCCAAATGATTTAGCATGCTGCACACTGACATAATCAAATAAAATGAGACTGATATTCAAATATGACTCCTGCAAACAAACACTATTGCTTGGAAACACATAGGCACTGATGGCTTGTGCCCATCCACCTCACTGTCTCCGTCTTCAAGAGGACAGAGACTGTGAATGTGCCACAGGCAACACAGAGGTTACCATGGGGACAGTGAGTTGTGTGGGCTGGCTTCCTCTCTTGGCCTCTGCTTAAACAAACAAGAAAAAAAGGGCACAAAGATCCACCAGCCTCTTACTGACTAATTTACATCTTCGAAATGTACCACACAATTACCCAGGGGCGCACGAGTATGAATAAACACACACTTATGCATCGCTAAACTTGAAAACACACACACACACACACACACACACACACACATTCTCTGCCCTCTGGATCACCTCGGGATGCTATAAAACACTGGGCGCATCGCTATGAACTTTACAGGGCTGTCCCAGTCCAAACATCTATTGAGGACACGAGACGATTAACCCACCCATTGGCTTCATACCTCACGGTCTCCATGGACATTGTCGCCACTGAGACGACATCACGAGTGCCGTCAGGGCCCTGAATACTGTACGCCCCAAACGATGACACATGCACAGGTGGGCAAACACACTTGTGGACCCGCCTCGCTCCGCAGACAAACACTGGTGTTTACACTGTGATTTATGGTTTGGTTTGGTATGCATTCTGTTCGGTATGACGTCCTTTCTTAACGACAAGTGGAACTATACTTCCATTTTTGTGTGCATAGAAAAGAGGGTGGCCACAGGAAGGCAAGCCACATTCAAACTACACAGGCATCCGATCGGGACACAATGACTTGACTGTGTTAGCACTCAATAAGAGGGTACAATTCTGACTCTGGAACAGTGAAATATATTGTTTGGAGTTGAAAGGTGATTTGTGATTTTTTTCATTTTTAATTAAAATACTCTTACTACTTCACTACTAATACTAATCACTACTATTACTAATACTCTTTTCTAATCAAAAATAATAAAAAATAATATCTGTGAGTGTATATATATATATATATATATATATATATATATAGGTGAGTAAATAGTAAATAGATAATTAAGTATAAAATCATATAATGTATCATTTTGGGGTTATTGAACAAATATATATATACATATACATAGTTTTTTTTTCTTTTTCAAATTAACATGCTTTCTAATGCTTTATGATGTTTTTATTTGATTAAAATACGGTAAAATAGCAATACTCTCAGATATTAATATATTACTATGTTATATATTATCTATTTTAGTATATTTTAATGTATTTCTGTTAAGGAAATATTTAGCATTTAGTATCCAGCATTTAATCCTATCTTCTGTGTCACGTGACTCTTCAGAACTCATTCAAATACACTGATCAAATACAAAAAACAAAACAATTATTTAATATCAGAAATGACAATATTTTAGTGAAAAACTGACATTTTTCAGGTTTCTTTGATGAATAGAAAGTAAAAAAAAAACTATAATTTCTTTGAAATAGATATATTTTGTATCATTATTATTGCCTTTTGTCACCCGATTTAATGTATCCTTGTTGATTACAACCCTAGTAAAAAAGTTATATATTTAAAATATCTGTATTTCATATAGTTTAAATCTATTGACATATTTACTTGAGACCGATATAAAAATGTTTAATTGTGCACAATGCATATTTCGTATTAATCAGCCTAAAATGCGTGTTTATGTCAGTTGTAATGCTAAATATTTAAAGTGTACCTAAAGTATACCTCCAATAGTTTCACTTTAGCACAATCAAATATACTGTCCTTAACTGGACTTCAGCACTACTTCTGCACAATTAAAGTGCGTTAAGTACAAAATTAGTTTTTCCAAATCAGCAGACCTAAAAGTACAGGTGCATGGCTTTTTTTTTAAATACATAGATATGTTTACCAACATAAAAATAATTATTAAAGGTACAAAATTAAGCACAGCTTCCGCCTACATACGTTTAAGGTTGCCTGCTCTATATTCTGCAGGATGGGACGAGCTGTTTTTCAAAGGGCATAAAGTTTAAAAGAGAAGGTGAAGGGGGTGAAGAGAGATAGAGGAGATCGAAAAAGTAGCCTCATTGTCTGGCGGGACAGAAAGTAGAAAGTTGCTCAGAATGCTAAGCTGCATCTGAGCCTGGCTTCTGACACGAGCGGCTAATCAGATTTGGTCCTCCCAATCCTAGAGTCTCCACAATGCGCCCCACTGTCATCTCTTCCCCTCCTCTCCTCCGCTCCTCTCTTCCTCACCGCCCCCCCCTGTCCCGGAGCAAAGCTAATTATGGCGCAGGCAGAAACACAAATCTGGCTGATTGAAAAAGTCACTCTTTTTCAGCAGGGTTTAACCTTGTTAGCGCTAAGCCTGGCTTTCTTAGACGTCAGGCCTTTTTCAGAGGAATCCTCTGTTCCCCTGCAGACAGAGGCACAGAGACACACTTCTGTTCGGGCCCCGATGGCTTCGTCTCCCCCCGGCGGAGGGTTCACACAGAGGCGTGCGTGTGTATGTGTACGTGTGTTTGTGAAGAGGCTGAGGAGTGTATGCAGGCCTCTTCTCGGGACGGGCCATCTGGGACTCTGGTTTACAGACGAGTGTACGCTGGCCCATCTCCGTCAGAAGGCCGTCCGGCAAGAACACTCGAGGTTAATGACATTAGTACAGGCGGTGTGCGTGTGTGTGCCACAGTAAGGCCTGCCTGATGCCAGGGGGTCATGTCATTTCCTGTAGGCCTCTGAAGAGCCCACACACTGGGGCAGAGGACCCTCAGGCCCGACATGGGGCTACAATCACCATCACAAGGTCAAAGACACTCGTCGTTTAATATACAATGCCACTCTCAGAGGACTCCAAACTGCTTCTGTGAGTAAAGGCATCGCTTTCATTGCTTTCAGGTTGGGGTC
This sequence comes from Enteromius treurensis, assembly GCA_032275025.1. Lineage (NCBI taxonomy): Eukaryota > Metazoa > Chordata > Actinopteri > Cypriniformes > Cyprinidae > Enteromius > Enteromius treurensis. Next base: position 8,877,730 of record JAUCMU010000080.1, on the reverse strand, counting down.
GGAGACAATGCCTGACAGTTGGTTTTGGGTATTTTGAGAGATGTATGTCTAAATTAGGGCCTAATTTATACATTTTCTGATGTGTCTGCCTTAATGAAACTTGGCATATTGTCCATGTTATATGCTAAGTTACATGTTACTTGGAAAAAGTATGGGTTCCAAGACTAATTGGAATAAAATTGGAATAAAATGAAATCATGAAGGCTGTGATTTCACCAAATGTTTCAGAGTTATGAGTAGCACAGTGTTCTTTTACACACGAGCATCTCAGTGTTTTCAGTGACTCAGTTTGAAGAAAATACCGCTCCACATAAACTCACTCATGCATCTGCTTTATTTCCTATATTTAGCATGAAAAATCCCAATGGGATATTACAATCGCTTCATTCAGAGAGTCCAGGTTAAGACGGCACACAAAACAAATGACAAGATAACAGTACTGCAAATACTTTTATAAGACATTTAGAAGTATTCAATGGTGGAATGCAAACAAAGTGCATTTTGCAATTCATTCAAACCAAAGGAGCATGAAAAGAAAAAGCTATTTTAATAAATTCTAAGTACACCCTTGAGACTTTTAGCTGAGTTTTTGTTTTGTTTGCATAACCGTCTTCCCAGACTTGAAATGAGAAGTGCCTATAATCCCGTTGTTGTCCAAAAAATAAAAATGTAATTAAAAATTAATAATAAAATTTTAAATTTTAAGGTTTAAGGGTTCCCTGCAATTTTCAAATACAACAATAAATATTTTATATAATAAATATAATATTATAAAACATTTTCAAATAAAATAATAATTATTTTATATAATAAATAGAATATCATTATAAATATCTAATAATTTTTGTTTATAGTTTATTCTACAGTGGAATATTACAATGTAATACTTCTTATTTAGTTTAAGATCCATATAGTATAATAAAATTAAAAATATACATATTGCTATTATTATTAAGAATAATAATTATTTTTCACTATTTGTGTTTTTGTAATTTATTTATTTTATTATAGTCTTAAATATTTATTATTATGTATAATATTTTAATTTATTAATAATAATAATAACAATAATAATAAATGCATTTTTATTACCATTGTTATTTAGTAACAGAAGTAATAGTATTATCTCCCGATAATAGTATTTTATTTTATTTTTTTATAGTTTATTAAACCCAATTTTGGTCAGAGATACAAGCAAAATTCGATAATTTCCACCAAATCATGTGGTGGTGTTACTGCAATTATGGGCTTTAAGTGATCCTAAACACTAGGATTGCATGTTTCACTAACCTTCACAACATGAAAAAAAGGGCAATGGACACGGGGATCCCTTTCAGGCGTTTAAGACAGATGTGTTGGGACAGGAGGACAGAAAGAGAGATCGAATGAATGAAAGAATGACTGAAGGGAGATAAAAGGTGCGAAAGATCTGTTTGTATCAGACGAGAGGCTTCATTAGTGTCAGAGAGAGAGTGTAAAATGGTTTCAGATCACTGCTCTGAGCTCCAATAACGCAGGGAGCACATGTCCCCTTTGATAACATTGTCAGCTCAGACATAGCCATGTTTACTCAGCAATTTACTGTCAGTCAATTCAAAAGGGATAAAGACATCAAGACCTGTGTGTATTTGTGCTTGTTAACATTGCCCCATAGCACTGGACAGGTTAAAACTTGCTCTCTGACAAGTTATAAGCGGTGTGGCACCCATCTGGCTACACAAAGCAAAGAGAAAGTTTGCGAGCACACACACAAACACAGAGAACTAACAAGAATTCTGCTCAGATTCCCGGAAAATTTACATGTTATGTGTTTGTAAACAACATAGCTTGTGAATTAGCCTGAGGATGCAGCTATGTTTGCTAGCTGGTCGTTGCTGGCCAACAGGCAAAGGGCAACCAAGTTAACCTTTCTAAATAACCAATATCAACTGCTGCTCTTTGCTTTCTTATTGTCCCAAATGTATTAACTTAACTGACCATACTGGCCCTGCAGCAAGAATGCAAAATGTATGTGTCACAGCGAAAGGCAGTATTGAATAAGGTGTTCAATAAGTCAGCACAAGGGGGCACTGCAGAGAGGTACTTATTCAAGCTAGGCTGAACCAGTGCAGTGGCTTTCCAAATGTTCATTTGTAAATTAGTATAAAGATTTTTTTTTTTATCTCTTCAGGTAATTAGACATGAGAAATGCCCTCCACCCTTGTGTTCTCGTTTTCATGCTCATATGGAGGCCTGGCCTGTCCATTTCAGACCCCCGCATTTCCTAAACATGCAACACAGCCCAGGGTCTAATCATCTGGGGCAAAAACGACGACAGCAGAGTGCTCCACAACCTCAAAGATGTCCAGGTTAGTACTGATATACAGTGCAGACATTTAATGAACAAACTGTCAACGAAAAGCAAGAACAGCATCATATGTCAGTCATTATTTGAGCTTCTTAATTAAATCAGTCGTTATTAGTTTTTTTGTTGTTGTTGTTTAAATGTACCATTATTTACCATTTAATAATAATTTTTTATTTATTTATTTATATAATTATGAATGCTAATTTTTCCATTTATTTGCCATTAACACCAACTTTGCTTATTTAAAGGTAATCCCAGAAATGGAAATGATATTAATAATTTAGCAAATCTCAAAATTAACATAATTTTTTTAAATTCTATACAATATAATGTTTTGTTGCTGAGAAATGTAATATTGAAATAATTTGTTTATTTCTTTAATGTTTAATTTTTTATTTAGACTAAATATTTAAATGTAAAGGTATATAATAAAACGTATACAAATAATTATTAACTTATTGATCAGTAATATAATTTTCAAATCAATGTGTCCCTTATTTATATTATAACATAACAACAGCAATTATTATTCAGTTTTGAAAATATCTTCCCCATCAAAACAAACTTATTTGAGAATCCTTATTAAATCAGTCGTTATTATTTTTTTTATTTACCATTATCTCCCGATAAATAAATATCTTATCTATTCATATAATTCTAAATATATAAAATGTATATAAAACTTGCCTATTTTAAATAACTTACTTTTTTTTTCTTATTGATAAATATAGTAATTTCATTAGTGTATCCCTTATTAACATTATAACAGCGCTTAACATTCAGTTTTGAAATGTGCTTCTTCGCCAAACTTTTTATAGCTCAACAGTGTACCGTGTCAGTGTTTACTGTGGCGCCGCCCTCCTGGTGGCCTGCTACTTCCATTAGGCAGTGTTGTGGTGTGAAGGTATTCGGATAAGATCAGTCATTAACACGCATCAGGACCATGTCTTTCAAAGCAAGCTTGGGAGTCAACAGAGATGGGAGCATTACTCTACATCACAGGCCAAAACTAATTATACAGCCATATGGTGCTCGGAGGCTCTAACAATCAACCCCGACCTGCCTTTAGCTCCCCAAGGAGAGTAGGGGGGCGAGGCAGCAACAGTGCGATATGACACATGTCGTTCACACACATACATTGTGTGTGTGTGTGTGTGAGACTGTGACAGATGGACTAGGCAATGGTATTGTAAGAACAGCAGTGCAGCTATGTGCTTTCCAGCCTCTCTCTCATTCATTTTCTCCTTCCCCTCACTCAATCCTTTTCTCTCGCTGTTCTGTCCTCTGACTCCTCAGTGACACAGACTGAGTCGAACAAGAGCGTATTGTGTAGGGGCCTCTGGTCTGCTTCAACACAGGCCCCTGCTGGGGGACTCACAATATACTGGCCTGGGGGACAACAAACGATAAGGGACGAGAGCCAGAAATGGTTAGTCTATTGGTGTAGATATTTTTGCATTAATTTGACCAAATGCTGGATAGATAGATAGATAGAATCGCAATCTTTGGAAAGGGTCCTCTACATTCTACTCAATTTAACTTTAATGGTTATGGGGCCCACCCAAAAACATGGTCCCAGAAACTTTGAATTGTGTCCCTTAGAATTTTTTTGAAACCTTTTGAACCCTTTGTCATAACTGCATCAAAACATTGTATGCCATTTCGGTTTCTTCAGCAAGAAAAAGACCAGTGTCCTCGAACATCATGCAAGAGGAAAGTCTCTGTAACTCTCTCTCAGCAGGCATCAGCATCAAGAGCCATTGAAGAAAGAGTCAGGCTTGGCTCATTTGTTTGCTTTGCTGTCATTGCATCCATAATTAGCTATACAGGGTTTCTAATCCCAATTATGAGAATGAGTTCCTTCATATAGTGGTTGCAAGTGGTAATTATCATATCTTAGAGTCACTCTGCATACTGAGCTGGGAACTGGACAGCTGCTCCTGCAGAGGGGCAGAGTTTTCAAGGGGAAGGGGGTGGTGTCCGGGGCCCTTGTTAGGAACCAGGGGCCCGCAACAGGCAAAAGACTGTTTGCTCTGAGGCTCAGTGGAGTAGGGCAGCGTCAGCTATTGGGCTGGGTGGCCTTTGCCTCTCTTCTCTCCTTTTTAGCTGTAAATGATGATGAATACGCTTTCCTCCTGACCCTCATGCAGGACCCCCATGTTAATTATTCAAGACCTCTTTTTGTGTGCGCCCGAACAATGTCTGTCATTAAGCCTGTGTGTGTGGATGTACGCGAGTGTGTCCTGTTCATCAATACATGAGACAGCTGCAGACTGGGTGCTCTGTTGTGGTATGGTTTGTTCAGTGAAGGATTTCTGCTCTTGTGCATTTGCGATGCCCTTTCTCATTTGCATTTTTGACTAAAGATCCCCCGAACCCCATACTGTGGTGCGACCCTAACCTTGACCTAGATGTAATCTCCCCCTTGGCCAGGAGTTTCCAATCCTGCTCCTAGAGGACCACCTTCTTGCAAAGTTCAGCTCCAGATCTACACCCAACTTATAAAAACTTCCAGTTAAGTGTGTTGAAGCAGGTCAAAGCTGAACTCTGCTGGAAGGTGAACCTACGGGAGCAGAATTGGATACTTCTAGTAACATACTCGAACCCTTGCAACCCCTGGGGCTTTCTTCATACCCACATTAATTTGAAAAGTTCTCAACTTCTTTTTTCTCCCCAGATGTCAAGAGGAACCAAAATGTGGATAATTCCAGTAGGAGTCAATTCAGTGTGGTTTTACCGCATATAACTGGATGCCCTAATCCAAGCAGAGCTTCTCCAGAACTCCTGACAAGTCCCTCTCTGGCTCTTAAGTCTGTTGACCCGCAGAAATCCCAAACCCCCAATACACACTTGCAACTTACAGATGAGGGAGAAGATGTATACTCTGCTCCACAAGATCTGAATCAAGGGCACCATGAACTTGCTAAAGAAGAGTCAATGACCCCAAAAACTCTATCTCCAAGCATTCCAGCCACCCCAACTACTCCTGGAACCCAAAGTACTCCAAGTAGCCAGGTCACTCCAGGCACACCAAGTTCATCCGTGACCCCAAATTCTCTTTCTGATTTTAGCCGGCCTTCATCAAGCCAGTTCAGCCGTAGCACTGACCTGAACAGTAGCTTCTCAGATGCCCTGTCAGGTACATAGTGAAATGAAACTTAGAGGATGCAGTTAAGAGACCCTTGATTGATTTATGCATTCTCTTTTCATCACTAGTGAACTTCGGCGCTGACCATTGTGAAGACAATAATACAGATGACGAAGATAACCATGTTCCTGACCTTGACCAGAATAATTATGATCGGGAGGGCTTCTCAACGTCTCTCCCCGAGCTTCACTTTAGCTCTGCAGGAAGTTACAGTCAGGCCAGCTCACGAATGGATGTCCTTCAAGAACGTCTCTCTAGATCTCTCACCTCCTGCAAACAAGAAACACCTTCCACTTGCTTGCCAGACACCCCAATTTACACCTCCAAAACCCCTCAATTTCACCCAACCCCAGCAGCCCAAAAGTCCACATATGAAACCCTGCACAGATGCCCTGGACCCAGCCGGTCTGACCAGAGCTTTCAGTCACAAAAACATGAATGCTCAACAGCAGATAGTCGATCAGAATGGAACCTTTGGCCAGTGCTTCCTCCCATCATGCCACAGCAAGATGAATTGCAAGGTGAGTTGAATGGGATATATAGATCTGATGTTCCAAATATAATCCAATTATAATGACTATATATATATGTGTGTGTGTGTGTGTGTGTGTGTATATGAAAATTCTGTCTTTAATTACTCACCCTCACATCATTCCGGTAAGATCTTTGCTCATCTTCACAGTACAAATTAGGATTTTTTTAAATGAAATCCGAGTGCTTTCTGACCCTGCATTGACATCAACACAACTGACACAATGACTACCCATAAAGGTAGTAAGGGCATTGTTAAAATAGTCCATGTGACATCAGTGGTTCAACAGTAATGTCATGAAGCTACAAGAATATTTGTATTTAAAAAACAAAAATACAGACTTTATTCATCAATTTCTGCTCTTCTGTGTCACTCTCTGCTGCTGTTAACAAGTAAAAATAATATTATTCAATATTATTAATTATTTAAGCTCTTTTTTCTTTTTTTTAACTACTTTTAAATATATATTCTAAGAAATGCATATGTATTTTTACTGTAAAACAAAACAAAAGAAAAAAAAACATCTTTTTTTTGTGTTTGCAGCATGATACATGTTTTTATAAATTAATTAAGACATTATTTAGTCTGTTCATGAACTTGGCTGTTTTCTAGCCTTCTGGGGACATGTTTAGAAATTCCATCCCTGAAAGAATGGCAAAATCTGATCTCATACACACACACACCTACAGACACTGTACGCTTTATTAGATTGAGTCTCGCATAATCATCCACACACGCTGGGGTCAGTTTGGCCAAAATGAACTGAACATTCACCGTAACTCAGACATGAAAGGGAACAAAAGAAAATCAAAGTCCTACAGCACGACCATGAGCTTCGGCTTTCTCGACACAGCGACTAAGTCATAAATATGGCAAGGAGCTTTTCTCTTCTGCTCTTTACTGAAAGCAGAGGGAAAGCGAGGGGGTTCTTTTGATGGGGAATCAGGCTGGTACCATTTGATTCCCCAGTTCAAAGTGGCCAAGGCTTTTACAATGGGGGACGAGGGGGGTGGCAGTGATGCCGGCTGTGTCGTGTTCTCCCCTCTGAGCCTCAGCCTCCTGCGTTCCCTTCTTTCTTCCTCTTTTCTCTCTCTATTCTCTCCACTCCCTGAAAGGCAGACGTGTGGAGCGGCGGTCATAAATCCGAGCTGACCGCCGCCTCGCTGACGGGTGAACAGTGAGCGAGCCTCAGCTACAATGCGTATCTCTTAGATGCCCTCCGTGCGCTAATTTACCGTCCCCCGTAAGGATAAAGAACAGGAGCACTGACATCTGACTCAAACTGAGAGTTCATGAAAGAGAGAGCAAACAATTCAGAAATTGCTGAGAGATTTCTTCTCTCTTTTTTTTTGTCAGAGGAGTGATAAAGTGACTATCAGTGTCTTGTTTGCTCACTTATGGGGCCAGAGAGATAATACATCACTGATTGGATAGTAGAGCTGCGGTTTAGTAATTTACTTTATTGTGTCTGTGACCTTTTCCTAACTTTCGTCAAGTCTGTCTGTGTGCAGTTGTGTGTACAGCACCATAGGCCAGTCTGGACAGCTTTTTTGACCAGCTTTCTGTCACCCCTCATGCTATGGTCCAGCAGTCAGTGGCCGACCCCACAGCGACCTCTTTCAGCCCCATCTCAAGAGTGTAACTGTCCTTGACAATGAGCGGGACCCCCAGGCCTCACTGAGGCACCATACCACACACACACACACACACTCAGAATCTCCATACATTGTGGCCAATGAAAGAAAATGGAGAGTAGAGAAAGGAAAAGAAACACATGGCACAATTGTGACAAATATTTTGACTCTATAACATGCACACAACCTGATATTTGTGATCAAGCAAATAAAAATATAAATTTTCTGATGGAAAGCCCTTGAAATAATTGACTACTTGTACATTTTGAGCACCAACTGAATAATTGGAAAAGGCAAAATAGTACTTGCAAATTACACTCAAAAGAAATGACATCTATTTTTTATTCAATTTTTTATTATTATTATTTCAATTTAATCTTTCTTACAAATAGCTTTTATGTTTTTAAAATGTTTTTCTTCTATACAAATTAATTACGCACATAGTGCATTTGACAGTAAATAAGAAACTTTTATTTTATACAAATAAAAGATGAAAAATCCTATCGTTTTAAACACATTTCTCACTTTTCAGTGTCATTTTACCCCATTTTGCTCCCAATTAATTTCTAACCCTGCCTTCCTCCAACCTATAGGCTGGTGTACATGAACCCCGCACACACATAGACTCAAGTCTCAAGAAGCACTTGGCTGAAGATGACGATGAGCTTGACAGCACCAATATGTTTTGAAGTGTTGAGTCAAGTCTCTCTATTGTGTGTGTGAGTGGTAAGCCGAGGGCTGTTCCCATACAATAGCTGTGTGTGTGTCTTAGTGCAGGCAAACAAGGAAGCCTTATTTGAATATTACATATATAATGTATGTATGTGTGTAATGTGTACATATGTGTGTTTGTCTGTTAGCGTTTAGAATGAGAATTGAATAAGAAATAACATAAAGTTGTCCACACAAGTGAAAATTACGGCTGTTGGCGTTGTGCGTGTATCTGTAAATCTACACTATAGTACCACAGAAGCATCTGGGCAAAAGTCATTCTCAGGAATTAATGACAGCCCTGCAGGGGAGGGTGTAATGATGGTTGTTTTGCTCATGGAGGAATTACAATATTCAATCAGCCTGGAGCAATAAGCAAACTGACAGCTGAGGAAATAGGTTAAAACGTCCATCGCGCTAAAATGCAAATACCTCAGATGAGGATGAGATGTTTACATAGTTTATTGCGTTTGTATTTATGTTTTTGGACCGTTTCAGATGGGAGTTTACTGGGAGGGACCCCTGACTCCCTGTCTGAGAGGTCACAGTCTGATATCTTTGCTGAGCTGGATGATCTGGCTCCTCTCTCAAGTTCCTGTGTGTCTCCAGACCACCCAGCCGGGAGTCAAACTGACCGATCCTCACCTGCCACAGGTAATAATGTCAAAAACATGGACATAATCCAAACAAAGAAACAAAATAATTAAATATTAGGAAGATTTACTTTGTGTTAAGTCAACAATGTATCTTTTCTATCCCATTTATTCCTGTGATGGCAAAAATGAATATTCTCCAGTCCATACTCCAGTTTTTAGTGTGACATGTTCCTTCAGAAATCATTTGAATATGCTAATTCGGCAATCAAGAAACATTTCTTATTTTTATTGTGTGATTATTAATAAATTTGGGGTCTTTTTCATGTTTCTTTGAGCAATAGAAATTTCACCTTTAATTAAAATATATTAAACTTTTCACATTAAACTCTCCTTTGGTCACTTTAATGGACCTTTACGGATTTAAATGTAAAAAAACTTACTGGCCCCAAACTTCTTTATTATATCTTATATTTATATTAACAGCACATTTCTTGTTTGATTTTGATAACAGTTCTCCATAAAGCCCATAATTTAACAAACAGAAGTTGCTCCATATTTAAATCTTTCCAAGTAATCAGTTTATTATCTATGATAATCTTGTGAACGATGATTAGCTTGTTTGTTTAAAAACTTGAGTACTTGTTCAGCATGCCAATTATTTACTCTCCGTTTCAACAGAAATGTCCACTGGTAAATAAGTTATGCTGTCAGGCTCAAAACTCAAATATTGTAAGGACCAAGAGATTAAAAGCACTTGCCGCTGTGTAAACCATGTTTACCAGTGTACTAACGGCCCCACAGACATTATTTCAATTCTGTTTGTTGTTGAGAAAAACATAATCCTTCAATTGGAGAGAGTCTCTGTTTTCACCCTGCCCTGAGGATTATTGCTGTGTGTGTGTAGAATGTGGTAAGTAAACGAGGGGGACAGAAACATTACCTAAGTGATTTTTTTCCCCTAGGATTTCCTCCTGAATCTTGACAAGGTGTTAAGCGTTTCTGGGTGCCTGTGTGAGCTGACTTCCTGACCTGACCCTTTCACCTGTCTAGCTCCTGTGTTTATAATGCACAATGGTCGTTTGCACTGTAATACATGTCATTTTGTATAAATCCATAAGGAATAACTGTTAGTCTCTGTTGCTGAGTAGTTTTGTCCTCCTTAGAAATGTTTTTGGTACACTGTTAAAAAAATCTGTAGAAAATACAGTATTACTGGCAGCTGTTTGCCAGTAACTTACTGTAGATTTAAAT
>JAUCMU010000080.1:8857026-8867411 GCA_032275025.1 Enteromius treurensis | reverse complement strand
TAAACAACATAAATTTAAATCTACAGTAAGTTACTGGCAAACAGCTGCGTTAACTACAGCAAATTTTTTACAGTGTATGGATGCAACTAATTGAACAGCTCAGGAATTTAATAAAGATGACATGAGGAGAGTTTCTATCTGGGTGGCAGTGTTAGACCAAGATTCGAAACCAAGCTTAGAGGTGTTAAAGAGTTAGTTAGAGTCTTTTCAACAGTAAAGAAACTTTACCAATTATTCACAGGCTATAATGGAAAATCTCAAATGAGATCTCTCTTATGGATAATTTTGTTTATTACTCACATTTTTTGTTTTTGTTTTTTATTAAAAAAATCTTCAAAAATTAAAACTTTTTATAGTAAAAAAGTGAGTAATCTTTCACGTGGCTGTGTTCTGTTTAGGATGTTGGTGTACTGTTGGTTAACCAACTAGACCAGCACCAACTAACATAAAGTAGTTGGTCTAAGCTGGTCTTTTTAAACAGGGTTTAATATGAGCAATATTATTCATGCATTTAGTACATACCTCTATACTCTTGCACAACTGTCCTATTTGTTTCACAGATAGAAGATCTGTTCACAGAACAGATAGAATCTATTGACAACAACAGAGTTTTACAGGCCTGTTTATATCTTTGAAAGGCTTTGCTTAACAGTAAAAATGTTGCCTTTGTCATTCAAAATAACGTGAGCAGTGCTGAGATTCATGGTTAGAGTGTAGACAGCAGAGTGAATTCCCCTAGTTGCCACACCTCAGTAGTGTGGGTTGAAGATTTGCATATGTGGCCCATAGCTGTAGTGATCCCATTACTAGGGTGTAACCGCAAACACAGGACCCTTATGAGACATGATGAAAGTTTGATCCTTCACCCTCCTTAAAAAACTAAACAAAAAACAAGAAAGGTATGTCTAGTATCTAGACATGGAAACACTTGACATGACACCTGTCAGTTTAAAATTTACAAGGAAGACTTTTGTTCAACCCTTGAATTAATATAAATTATATTATATTATATTATTTATTGAAGATATATATATATATATATATATATATATATATATACATTTAATATATTTTAGTGAAATATTCAAATATTATTCATATTATTTTGTATGCATAGAGCTCATAAAAAGTAACACAAATGCATGTATTTCTCATTATCGCTAATTTGGACCACATTTATCATAGAAATTTACATTTCACATCCACATTAAATTAGCTCTGACTTTATGTGCATGTTCCCCTTATTTTTTAACAGACCTGAGTCCTGGACTTGCAGCTCTAACTGTGGGATGTGATTCGGGCGATCTGGGATCTTTGTCCCGTGTGCAGCTCCTGCTATTGGAGCGAAGAGGATCCAAAAGTCCATGTTCCATCCCAAGCCCCCAATGGTGTCGAACTCCAGACGGGGAGGAGTATGAACCTGGCCTTAGAGTCTGGAGCTCGGGCATTCCCCAATATTATCAGTCCACAGGTACATTGCATATCATATAGCAAGCTGCCAAGCACCTGTCCAGCGTAGCGGTGAATGTCTGCGTCCGTTGTGTGTGGGTGTGTGCACGTATAAGCTTGCCTTTCAGTGCGCGTATTTGTGCGTAAAAAGATCGTAGCAGACGCACTGGGCCCTGCTATCTCTCCTTGTCACCTCACATTAGATTGCAATGTTTACATTCACGAACAACAGCGCCCTTGATTGCCTTTAAATAACTCTGAAAAATAACAGTTAGGAGGGGGTGGGGGCAAAAAATCCCAAGAGGAACGGTTGATTTGAGCTGGGGAAATTTGGCAAATGTAAGAGGGCGTCGGGGAATAACGTTGCGGGTGTGCCGATTGTTGGCCGTCCTTGAGAGTAATGTTTTTTGTAGTATTTGTGTATGTGTATGTGACCCCGTTGCCGTTACCTTTGAACCAAAGCCGGCATGCCTCTCATCTGTTCCAGGGCGCGCGGCTACAAGTCCTTAACTGAAGCCATAAAGATGTAGCGGTTTGTTGCTCCTGCAAAAAAAAAAAAAAATGCTTTATGGAGTTATGAAAAAGTCATATTAATCAAGATAAAAAGTTTATCATTAACCCAAAACCTCCGTTCATCCACACGTCTGGTCGCAATAGCCCCCCTATCAGAACATAATACTGCGATGCGGCTATTGTGCATTGTTCAGGCGCAATCCACAGATAAAGGCACTACAAAGGAAAGCCACGTGCGCGGGATCAGATCTGGGTGCAATCTTGATCGGATGTGTTTTGAAATAGTGTTAATGTGTTTCTAAAGTCTGGCACAAACACGCACGGCAGCGCGTGGAGGCCAGGCTCCTCGCTAGGTGTGTCTGCACCTGGCATGCTGCGAGTAGACAGGTGCTGTTGGAGTTTGTGAGGCACCATTTCTATCAGTATTTGCAGAGGGATTAAGGACCTTCAGTCATGTCAAATACGAGGCATTAATCACTCACTGTCGCCCCTCTTCTTGCATTTCTTTTACACTTGTGTATATTCGGTCTGCCCTTGTTTTCATGTCATGTGTGTCTATTTGCAGTCCCCGACAACCACAAACCATTAAGTGGCACAAACAGCGGGCGAGATTCTTTGGCAACTTTCAAGGGACGCAGAAAGCGCCCCGGGGTGAGTATGCTGCTCATAAAACCATTTCAACACACATAGAGGAATCTACAAGCCACTTTATGGCTGTCGTTGCTATATGGAGGCGACTGGGGGATTTCTGCTTGCTGCTGGGCGGCAGGTGTGGGGCTAATAAGTCACTACGGATGAGAAAGGTGCAGTCGTTTATCGAAAAGGAAGTTGGGCTTCTCTGACTTGCCCTGCTGATAAGAGGGCTGGATTTTAGGGCATGGATGTGCCATAGCGGGGCCAGAGGGCAAGGTTTAGGGGGTAAACAGTGTCAGCGAGGGGTACGGGGACTCAAAGCATTGGATGCAGGTGCAAAAGGATGGAGGCATTAATCTTTCTTTTATGAAGAAGGAGGAAAGCCAAGGGAGGGGTATGGTGGCCTAATCATGAATGTGTTGTAAGCTGCCGTCAATTAAGTTTCAGTATAATAGATTTTCCCCAGGACAGATTACTTTCGGCACTAGGGAGGCCACTCCTTCTTTGCATCAGTGGCTGCAAACACACACTTATTTGTATTGGGTGGTTGTGCACTTTTGTCTTGTTTGTGCTGTTTGTGTGTTAATTGTTGTGCTTTTAGCTCATCAGTGTGGGGAGCATATCAAAGACATCATCCTGTGGTTCTCTCGGCTCAAGGGTGTCTGAGAGCAGCTCCAGGAATCAGGAGAAAACCAACTGTGAGGAGCAAGGTGTGCCACCGCTCACATCACCAAACATGGAACTGTTAGAAAGGACTTGATTTCAGTTGAGAAACGACACATGACAGATACAAATTATAACAACGATCAAACCAAAGATGAGAATTAAAAAAAAAAATCAGAATAAGCAATCTTTAAGCGATAGTATTTGCGAATAAGCATTGTTAACATCCAGTGAATCAAAGAGAGAAAAAAAAAGTTACTTCCTGATAAACTGGCACTAAATATCACTAAGAAAAGTGGGACAAGCCACTCAAATATGATCATTTTCCTATATAATAATTTACTTGAACCTCAGAGTGAGCATACAAAGAATAATAAATGCACTCGTTGCTTTTGGAGGTGGATGCTGTTTGGGAACACAGTGTATGAGGAATCTGGAGGCAATTATTTATGGGTTGCTTTCAAGAAATATTCCAGGTTAAACTCAGTTTGTGGCATTATATTGATTACCACGAAAAAAAATATTTTGACTGTTTTTATTTTGGCCTTCTTTTTGTTTAAAGTGAGCCGCTTACAGTGAAAGTGATTAGAGCCAATCCAGAAACATTCAAAACCTCACTTACAAATGTAAAGCCACAAGACCTGAACAATATACATGTTCACATGATTTACACGTGTAAAAAATACATACTACTCTTTTTCTGTGTAAAGTTACTGTATGTCCAATTTTACGTTAAAACATGACATAAAACAACTGTAAAAACTATTATAACAGCTTGACAGATCAAATAATACACATATTGTACACAAAGTCTCACCAAGAAATTATGTGATCAAAATACAGCAAAACTAATACTGTGAAACATTATTACATTTTAAAATAAGTCATTTAAATATTTATAAAGCTGAATCAGTCTTCAGTGTCACATAATCCTTCAGAAATCATTCTAATATGCTGATTTGGCATTTCTTACAAAAAACTGTTGTGCTGCTTAACATTTTTGTGTAACTGTCATACATTGTTTTCCTTGAAAGAGCAACATTTATTCATTTTTGATCAATTTAATAAATCCTTTAAGATTTAAAAACTGTAAACCCAAGATTTTGAACAGTAGAGCAAGTTATTAAATGCATTTATAAACTTTGCATTTGCTTTTAAGTCCTCCAAAAAACAGTCCCCATTTACTTCCATTTGGTGCCTCGCCATAAATGTTTTACTTTTCTTTCAGAAAACAAGTTGCAAGTCGAAACAATAGTTTTGTATTCAACATTATGCCACAAATACTGTTACTGAGCTTAAACTGAATTGAACCAAAACAAATTCCTTTAAACCTAAACCAAAAATAAAAAATTTGACCATAAATGTGCAAAATAAACTTTTAGTTCTATACCCCTACATAAACATGTCCTGCATGTGAGCAGTGTAAAACACCTCTCCAGTCCCGAGGTGAAAGTGCTATCATAATGTCCACCTCAGGGATGAATACCTGCATGCTGCTAAGAGTGTACAGAGTTAAGGTGCCACTCCAGGCAGCTCTCATCGCTGCCATGCCAGTGTTTGGTATCCTTGTGTCTCCGGTACAGTTAAGCCACATAATCCCTCTGAGAGGCAGCTGCCTGGTGCCAGGCTTGTCTTCACTGTGTGGCCATCTTATGTACATAAATGAAATCAGGGCCCAGAACGAAAATTAAGAGTCTGCTTCTTTAATCCTACCTCTCAAAATGCAACCACAACCAGACTGGAAATATGCTCAAGCCTATTCTGCGATGACTGAGCTGTATTGCATCCGTCATAGCTTTGAAGAATAACGTTAATGACAAGCATCCGTCAATGTGTTGAGGGAGTAATGTTCCATGTTACCTGATCAGTCACCCACCTCCATTAGTGGCTCAGACTGGCATATCTGCAGGGCACAAAATTGCCCCCAAAACAACCCATTCAAGGACATTTATAAGAATTACTTTAATCTTTTGAGGTGCTTAAACAGATAGTTATGACAAACTCATAAGAGTTTTACTTCCATGGAAGACAAAAGGAGGAATTTAGGAGGGTAATAACACCGCTCTTCTCTGTACAGTCAGAGTGGATGATGACCAGGCCTCAAGCACAATATGCACCATTTAAGCAACGCAAGCATAGTCCTTGTGATTCCTGCCATTTAAATTATTGCTCACCCATCACTCTCACTGTACAGGAAAGAGCAACGTTCTCATTTTGTGTTTCATAAAAGAAAAAACATAAAATCCATTTTTGCTCTGTTTCTTCACAAGGTTGTGAATCCTCAGATGAGAGTGTCCCACTCTATTTGTCACCTCTCTCTCCCAGTGCTTTGCTGACAGGTGAGTGGCTTTACTATAACGGTATTGTATTGATGACAATACTCTTAATATATATAGATATATACACACACACACATTATTTCATACACCAAGTCGTAGTCTCAACACTGAAAGACTTTCAGTTAGTCATTTGAAACTAACCAGAACGAAATGAATAAGGGACATTTAGATTTCACTAAGAGGGGTAAGTAAAAGTAATTCACCTCAAAAGAGATGTTACTCATGTAACCTAGGAGATGGTGGGAGTGATTGAGCGTAACGACCCTCCTCAAAGTCCAAAGACATGGTCACTCCTAGGGAGAGGGTCAATGTGGGGTCAGTGCGAGGTCATTCCATGGCCAGTTGGTATTGAAGAGGCCTCAATGTGACAAAAACAGTGGACATGAGATTAAAGCCTCCCGCTGAGAAGAGCATGTGGATTATCACTGATTGGGACTCAAAAATAAGCAAAAAAAGAAGAAAAAAAAAAACTCATTTTAGAGAGGAAAGTGGGTGAAATGAGAGATGAAAGCACACCACTTACAATCAAAACCACTAATGTTATAAATGGAGAGTTCACCAAAAATGAAAATTCTATCATCATTTACTTACTCTCAGGTCATTTAAAATCAGTATGAATTTTCTTTGTGGATCACAAAAAAAAAGATTTTTTAATTTAGAAGAATCAAGCTAAAATGACAGTATAAATATAATACATTAGGCCTTACATCAGTATATGTTTTGTCCCCACAGTAAAAACTACAGACCTCCATCATAAAACTGAGCATTTAAACATTGCCTTATACTTATTCATCGACGTTGCCATCAGGACAACTGATGCATTTTATTTAAGAAGTCTATATGTTATAAAGATCTCAATATGTTCTCTTATATTACACATTAACAGCTGCACCAATTTGCATATTTTAGTTCAGTTTCATTAAAAAAGTTGGTTATTATATCATATGTCAGGCGTTATAGAGTTATAAATTGATCAATAGTGATATTTGTGTGCAACTTTGTGTCTGATTTGAACTGATTTAGATTTTTTCTTTAGTTAAAAATAATATGACGTGTCAATTATTGATCACTGCAAAGAAAAGGTTGATTTTTAAACCATGATTCACAGTCCCACTAATAAAGGTGTTTCGTTCCCTGCTCAAAATGACACATGACACGGTCCCGATTCCCACCAGTTTCAGCTCCCTGACCACTCTTTTGTGCTCCCGGCTCATAATGAATTCATAGGTGTCCTAATCCCTTTTTGTGACGGAATGGCTACTGTTGCTTTCCTCCTGGTCACTCGGGTGACCCCTGCAAGTGTTTATTATAGTCCTTAGCATTCAGCTGAAACTGAAGATGTCACAGAGGGACATGAATGTGCCATCATCCCGGACAAAAACAAGGGCCTAAGCCGGACTGACCCAGGCGGATTGTTCTGGAAGACACCGGGCGCTGGCGAACAGATTAAGGGCGTGAATGAAAGAGATGGGGAAGGAGAGATTAGCCATGTTCGAAGCGGGATCGTTTCACCCTAAAACAGGACCACACACTGACACAGTCACTTTGCCACTATTGTCTCTCTCCCACTGTCACAGAGGGCTCGGAAGCCATTGTTTGCCAAATCCTGAATCGTTTGGACAACCCGGATACCGTCTCTTTGATTGGCACTTGTCAGCACTGCTAGAATGGAATGACGAGTTGGGAAACTGAAGATCCAGAAAGGACAATCGGTACCATGAATAATAATCAAGGAGGGATTTTCCCCTTCTCCCCACCCTTCCCTCTATTCTGCCGAAGGTTGGAGGAGAATGGCTCTGGGTGGCACCGCTAAAAGCCTCTTGCCGCCCGATTGTGCTGTTGATGCTCATCCCTTTCTCAAACACACAAAGAAAGAGATACACGGTCGACCTTCTTGCTTCTTTCTGGTGCACTGGATGCTCGGATTTCCACATGGGAGGGTGGGCAGGGTGTGTGTTAACCAAGGCGGACCAGGGGAGGTTTGTGTTTTGTCTTCCATGGCCTTGTGAGCACCAGGGGAGGGCTAGATGAAGGATTTGACTCTGCCACTCTCAGCCAAATCCAGCTATCTGTCTCTTTCAGGCCGGCCAGTTGGTATGGTAACCTGGCGTGTGTGGGTTTAAGATGGTTTCTAAGCAGGTCAGTGCCTTGTTTCCAGCTTTGACCGTTCAGTAATCACTGTTCTGCATTGGAGGATTAGGCAGTGTAAGAAAAGGAGGTTTTACAGGGAGAGATAGGCCACGCTGAATGGAATTAGTTGGGTTTCACAAATTAGGCTGTGAAACATGATTTCACACAGCGGTCAGGGTCTGGAGATGTTTAAGTCTTTAAAAAATACACCTAGGTTTTAGAAACACACTAAATATGATATGCATATTGATTATTAGTTTGGTAGATCGTTCTGTAAAGCCTGACATATAAAATAGAGATTAGTTTTTATTGTTTGGTGCAAAAAAGAGTGTAATGCAATAATGATAATATCTATATATGATATCTATAATGATAAATCTAATTTAAATCAGTATCACTGGCCAGAAAAATCACTACTATGATTAACTAGTAATTTAAATGTATTTTATTTTAGCACAATAGTCAGTAAAATGTGTTTTTTCCAGTGGGAAGTACTTTCTCTGATCTCACGTGTGAAGTCTTGCCAGATTTTTTATTATTATTATTATTTATTTATTTTTTTAAACAATGGCTTTCCTTGATTGGCTGACAATAAAATTTGCATGAACAGAAAACTTTCCATCATCAAGTTTGGGCTGCAGACTCTTACAAGTTTACAAGGACCAACAGTCTGTGGATCATAAACTATGAATCATAAACTATGTAAACCTGTTTGCCCTTGCAGGATTTATACAAAGGTGCCTCGTTGTCAGTGCTCTCACGTTGCACAGAGCTGATCACAGATCCATTATGGTCCATTTTTAGAGCTGAGCAAGTGCTTAACTGTCCTTATTCACGTCTCATTTGCCCGTTTTGCAAAACCATAAAATATGGCTGCTGTTTTCACACCATTAAATCTGGAGTGTGATGTATCGGCATCTGCCAAGGTGAGCGATCCATAGCAGAATAATCCTATATGATCAGAACTGAGATAGAAGTAGAGATATCTTCTCTTATCTGCAATATCTGTAGATATGTGAACTGTATAATACTGATTAATGATCAAAGCATATAGCATACAGTCTTTTGATGAGAAAACAACCACTACAAGGAAGAAATTATTTATCCAGTCATGAGACGTTTGCCTTCCTTCATATATAGAAATATCTATTTATGGTACAAAAGTAAATATTGCATGTATCTTATCTAATAATCACAAATAGTATTATAAAATTACTTGTAGCAGGAAAACAAATGATTAAAGTTATGTAAAGAAAACAAATATTTGGATTTATTTTAAACTGTAATGTCCTTAAAAATCAGTTGATATATAAATAAAAATAAATAAATAATTTTTTGATGTTGTTGCATTTTTATGTATTTTATTATTTTAATATTATTATTCTTTCCCCCAGCTTTTTATATTACTGAACAGACTTGCAGCCCCACCTGTCCTAGTGTTGAAAAAAATACATTTACTGTTGTATTTTTGAGCCGTCCTGTAATTCCAAATATAGGGACATAAATGAGAAAAAGCTGAAAGCCAAAATAAGATGTGTCTTTGTGGGTTAATAATTAACAAACTGACCCCAGGAATTCATGTGCAGTAGTGTTAATGAGAATAAGAGCTGATTTTCCTGCTCTCCTCTCTCTCACACTTCAGCATAAAGCCACATCACCGTCCAGTGTTTCAGATTTAAATGCTGAAGAACACACAATCCAAAACCCCCCACAGGTTCAGTGCTAATCGATCTCACTCTTTGTGTCTCTAAACGCAGGAAGTGCTTTGTGAGGACTTCTCAATGAGTTCTAATGAAAGCTGCTAATTTGGGAACGCTGGCAAATTAACAGACCTCCAGGTCTCTCAAGAGAGCATTTAGCTTTTAAATAATGTCTTTGAGGAAGGACAGAAAATTTGATTATGAAGGGTAAAGAAGGAAGGAAACAGAATAAGTACATTTTGAATGGAAGAGTTAAGGGGAACATTTGAGAATTCTTCCTCGACCCATTGGCATCTGATTCACAAAAAAAGCCAAGTATAGGTACAAATAAAGAAAGTAGGCATTGTTTGTAGTCTCACATAGTAACATATCAAAGGGGTACATCTTATTTTATATTTTTAAAATACACTAAATGGGTTATATTTTATGGAAAGAAGCAATTATAGAAGAAAATATAGAATATTAAAGGTCATAGTAGCAAAATTTGTTTTATGGGTGGTCCTCATATTTCCTGGGCCAGAAGAGTAGCCCATATCAAGGGGGTTTTTAAACTGGGATCCAGGACAAGAGAGTGCTATGGGGTCTGAAAATAATTTCCATTATTATATACTATGTACAGTGGGTACGGAAAGTATTTAGACCCCCTCACATTTTTCACTCATGTGTTTGCACTGAGGAGAGGCTTCTGTCGGGCCACTCTGCCATAAAGCCCAGACTGATGGAGGGCTGCAGTGATGGTTGACTTTCAACAAACGTTCCAAACGTCTTCCATATAAGGATTATGGAGGCCACTGTGCTCTTAGGAAGTGCAGCAGAATCTTTTTATAACCTTGGCCAGATCTGTGCCTTCCCACAATTCTGTCTCTGAGCTCTTCAGGTATTTCCTTTGACCTCATGATTCTCATTTGCTCTGACATGCATTGTGAGCTGTAAGGTCTTACATAGACAGGTGTGTGGC
>JAUCMU010000080.1:8825475-8856926 GCA_032275025.1 Enteromius treurensis | reverse complement strand
GAAATGGACAGCACCTGAGTTAAATATATGAGTGTCACAGCAAAGGGTCTGAATACTTATGACCATGTGATATTTCAGTTTGTCCTTTTTATAAATCTGCAAAAATTATGTGTTTTTCTGTCAATATGGGGTGCTGTGTGTACATATTAATGAGGGGAGAAAAATAAACTTAACTAATTTTAGCAAATGGCTGCAATATAACAAAGAGTAAAAAAATCAAGGGGGTCTGAATACTTTCCGTACCCACTGTATATAACAAATATGCACAGTACAAACACATATATTATGTAAAGAAAAACATTTATTTTAGATGCAATTAATCGTTTGATAGCACTAATTAGATTAAATTAGATTTTCATATTTTTTATGTATTTTTGTGAACAATTTATATTTATTCTAACATTTATTTAAATGAAATATATTTATTCATACAAGTTCACTAATCATAAATAACAATCTAATATGCATGTTATGTCTGTTAAATTATAGAAAGCTCAACAAACGGGGGGACCATATTGGTCCCGGTCCCTCAATGTGGAACAAGTGATCATGCTGAAAAGCACAGAAACAGGTCCGACAGACTTCGGGAGAAGAGGAAGAGGAAGAAGGACAACAAGAAGACTGAGGAGAGGAAGAATAAAGCCCTGCAGATTTACTCCAAACTTCAGAATGGAAAAGACCCAAAAGAGCCTACTCAGCAGAGCCCTTGCTCTAAGTTTGAGGACTGTAAGTACACAAATTCATGTGAAAATCTATTTGAATTAGTATACTAATAAGGTGGATGTACTCTGACATCATTTCCAAGTGGCTTATTTACCAGTCTGCCTGTACAAACTGGCAATTTCAGCTGTTGATTGATAAGCTCCTTTCAGTAGGCCCGTCATTTTCATTTTAAGGACAATAAAAAAGCTCACACCATTCAAACAGAGAACCCCAGCTGTAATTTGACACTCTGTACACACTCCTGTCGCCCCACCATCTCTTGTTTAGTTTTGAGCTCGGAGCTTTGCACTTGATTTTTTAATTAGCTATGCTTTCGAGTGGCGTTCTGCTGGTCTGTGCCGATAGTCCCAATTTGCCGGTCCTTTTCATGATTGGATATGCGGTTTGGAGTGCTGAGGAGAGTGAGGGTGTGTACTGAAGGTCAAGGTGAAGGGGCGGAGCTCCAGAGAGGTTATGGGAGGTCACGGGGCTTGTGTGAATGCTGGGGCATTGTGTGAATAGGCCTGATTGGACAGGTCCCTTCAGCTCCTAATCAAGCACAAGAGGAGGAAGCAAGCAGCTGTCGCTCACATCAGAGATGAGTGTCGCTCTTTGTGTGTATGCGGATGAAAGTGAGAGGAGTTTGAAAGGGAGAAAGAAGAGAGAAAGTAAGTTGTTTAATATTGAAGATCTGAATCTGGTTTAAACTGACTCACTGTTTGCCACTGTTTTTAGTCCTCTCGTTCTCCTGTAACGATAGGAGTCCCTCTGCATTCATGATAAATTGCGTGTATGAATATGTGTGGAGCCTCTCAAACACTTATGAGCGTGGCTCCTCATTAGGGACTCAAAAGCCCTAATTGGACATAATTTGTACCCACTCTCTTCATACTGACCAAAAAATCAATGCACAAATGACAAGTGTCCCAAAATAGGCCAGGACGTCCCTGTTCTTTCATTTTTCCCATCTTTACCCTCTTTCGTGGTGCTTTCTCTTCCTGATGCTTCTACCTGCAGTAGGTATTCAGTGTTTTCTGTGTTGTAGCACTTTCATGTTTGGCTGTGTTTAGAGTGGAATACTAGCATACAACATATAGACAGTAGAGCAGTGTGTGTTGCTTAAAAAAAAGTATGTGAAATGCAGTTAGTATGCTTAGTTGTTGTCACCTGATCTCAATACGTTGCACATTTAATCAGTGCGTGGTTCCCAGCTCAATAAAAAAATAATAAATATTATGTTTTATACAGAGCTCCTTGCATGACATACAGGGGAAAAAAGATATAGTGGCTATGAATTTGTAATGAGTTCCCATGCACACCTTATTAATATATGGCCACTTTTATTAATGTGTTCCCTCATTTTAATCAAACAGTGGCCACATTGTAATTTGTTTTCTTTTTTCATTTAGTTGAATTGTGTATATCCTTTTCTTCGCAGTGGAAATAGGAGTAAGTCCATATAGAGCATACAATTGTATGATATTTCAAACTTCCCTTATTTGTAAAACCAAATATGTGCATATTAATATTAATTATCCCAAACCAGTTTTTCAGATTAGTTGTATCTCTGAATAAGCAGCATCCATTAAATATGGCAGGCAAATATTAACTGGATAATCTACTATTTACCCTGAGTTTCTGAAATATGTTTTTATGCATACTTTATTATCCCATGAGGCCATGGGAAAGGAGTCATAACATTTGTCATAGAAGAGAGACACGGCTGATGTCTTCAGTATGACATTACCAACATGGCTTTTTTACAGTATTATTATGTGTAATGCATTATACACACATGCATAATACGCAGTACATACTTTGACAGTATGTGGCTTTCTGGATACTTAAAGTTTGCATATACAATATAAAGTAGTACACACTAAATTCTTTAAAAGTTGTATACTATTTCAAACATAAAGTCTTGGGGAGGTTGGGAAGTTAAAATTACAACACCAGTTGAGATCAGAGCAGGAAAAAAGCTGTTTTATTCAATTGATGGAGGTGTTGTAAATTTAATTTATACATATAATTTATATATATATATATTAAGGGGCAGAGGGGTTTTTTAAGGGGTATAATTATTAAATATAATTATAAATACAACAGTATTTATAATTATAAGTATAAATACAACAATATAATTATTAAATTACTACAGAAATTAGTTACTGGAAGGTATTTTAAAAATGTAAGTAAAAAAACATGTACACAATGAGTGCATTTTATCAAATGATTAATTTCATACATATATAAAGTGAGTCCAAAAATGTATTCAAACTCTGGGCTTAAAGAAATTTTAGAATATCAGAGAGAGAACTTTGTGGTGCTGTTCATACACTCTTTCCAGTAGCCCTTATCTACGATTCTTCTGGTCACTTGGAGAAAGTGGAGATCTCTGATAAATGTTAGCATTGACAGAGAACACCTGGTAGACCTGAGTCTGCCCCACCCTACTTGTTTGCTAGCTTGCTAGCAGTTAGCGTTCAGACTGTGTGTAGGAGGCTGACTATGTAGCTCCCTTGTTGAATGGCTTCTTCAAAAGCTCAGCATCCTGAAAGACCAGAAAGTGTGCGTGTATATGTGTGTGTGTAGGGGTACAGTGCCTTTATATAAGCTCTATTTGCACAGTGCTAAAGGATGGAATAGCTGTGTGTGTTTACCATTAGCTCAGAGTGACTCGGCAAACAAACAGTCTGGCTATTGACAAGCACGAAGCATGGAATATGCTCGCTGTTTTCAAAGCTCACAGTGAGAGGGAGAGAAGTGAATCTGTCAAAGACTCTATTATGCCACGTCCAAACAGAGTGGGCCTTTCCACAATGCCCTTAATAAAGGGACAATGTCAAGAAAAGCAGTGGCAATAATGGCAGATGATTTGCCCATTGTGGGGTTATCGCTGTAGATAAGTTATAACAGATGATTTGCCTTTTGTGGAGTTATCGGTGGAGATCAGGGTGTAGTGGTTTGTGAGGGATTGTGGTCTGTGTGTGTTTGAGAGTGCATGGCATGCAGCCAGCAGGAGGAGTGTGGTGCCTGCGTGTGTCTTTGTTTGTTTTTTCCCCCTCCTTTTCAAGGGCAGTG
The DNA here is from genome assembly GCA_032275025.1 of Enteromius treurensis. Lineage (NCBI taxonomy): Eukaryota > Metazoa > Chordata > Actinopteri > Cypriniformes > Cyprinidae > Enteromius > Enteromius treurensis. The sequence continues at coordinate 8,853,143 of JAUCMU010000080.1, read as the reverse complement.
AAGGGGCGGAGCCACATGTCCGGCGGCCAACAACAAAGCTCGCTTCGAGAGGTCTGCCAAAATTTGCCCCCTGCACTTGTTCAAAGGGACCAAAGTACAGTGCCAAATTTCGAATAATCAAGGAGCACAGCAGAGAGTTGGAAGGCCTGTGTAAGTTATTTGTCAGTTAGGTCAGCACCACAGCGACCAGCACGTGGCAGAGTGCATACAAAAGTGTGTGTGTTTTTTAGATGTGGCATAGGCCAGGAAAGCAGCTAGAGAGGCCACCAAACGTATTTAAGTAAACATTTTTGAATACAAATATGTGTCTCGTGTTATATAACAAAATCAAGTATGCAGTATCACTTATATTTACTTTTGGATGATATCAGCACCTCTCAGATAAACAAAGGTATCCTACCAAGTAACATGTTTTACTAACAACAAAAAGTGTCCTATATATATATATATATATCAATATTAATAGGTCAATAAGTATTTGAACACTTATTGTGATTTTGCAAGTTCTCTTACTTAGAAATCATAACTGTGAGAGTGTATATATAGTGTGTGTGTGTGTGTGTGTTTATGCTACATCGTTAGTTCTGCAAGGATGGTAAAACCTGAACAAGTGGGAAAATTATTACAAATTGTAAATGATGTTTATCTGAAAGTGTACAAATGCACACAGGTTTTCTGTAAGAGGTACTGTAGGTTCAGGGTTAAAAGTAATAAAGGGTTCATGGAAAGTCCTCACAATTCACAGAAACAAATGTGTGTGTGTGTATAATTTGACATGTAAACCTAACAGATTTATTTGTATAAATTATTTGTTTAAAAGATTATTTAGTATAATACTTTTAATACAATTGCATTCATATTATTCTTATTTTTTTCCAATTTTATTACAATAAATGTGAAACCCTTAGCTTATATTTTGAAAAAGTGTCACAAATCCAGCAAAACATTTGGGGTTCTCTTCAACTAAGGGCACTTTACTGTTCTACAGGCAGATTATTAACTCTTTTTTTGCTATTAGAAAAAAATGCTTTTTTTTTTTCTTTTTTTTTTGGAGGCACTAGATTAAAATCCATCTTAAAAATCTTAATTATTTGAATGATTTACAGATTTTTACACAAAGAAATTTTGGCATTCGCTCTATTATGTCCAATAACTATGTCCCTATAAAATTGTATGAATTGGAGACTGTGTTAAAAAAATATAGAAAATTATATAAAAAAATAGAAAATTATATTAAATTAGCCAATTCAAATGATTTCTATTCTATTTCTAGTCTATTTTCAATAGAATGCTATTAAACAATAATTAGAAATGCCTGGAATGACACTGCAGAGGAAATATTCATGGAATAAAAATACAAATGCTGCATTTGTCCAAAGTGGACACCCTTAGTTGAAGAAAAACTCAATTTTCTTTTGGTTTGACCGTTACTGCGCTCAACAAATGCGCTTTTGATAGCTACTGTCATGCTTTGACATATACTGTATATAGAGCGACCCCAATCTGACAAAACAGGTCATAGTCTGCAGACTCAATCTGACCTTGTTAGTAAACTATGTAAGGGAGTCTATCTGAATGATGATGAACATAAACAAAGCTACAGGATTAAATATGGAGAACAAACAAACACTGGTACAAAACGGCCTCAATAATGCACAATGAGTCTCTGTGTATGTATAACAGTGTTACTTTTGAGCGGGAGTGCACTTTTGTAAATGCGGCAAAAAGTTGCATCATCCATATTCACGACAAACAGAAAAGCAAAAAAGAAAAGTGAACTATACTTTCTAAGACAGTAAGAAATAACCGTATACAGAATGGCAAACATGAACATCCATTATTCATTGGCTACAGACGTGAAAGGACGTGCAATCAGTGCATTGCAGTGAAACAGCTGTGAAGTCCTGCCCTGAAGAGTGAGTGTTAAATGGGATGTGACTGCAGTTTTCTATGGCGTCTTCAGTCTTTTGGATAAAATGATACCGGCTTGAGGCCGTCAGCCCTCATAGAGGAGTGACTCTGTCAAAAAAAAAGAGAGCAACAAAGCACAAACACACAAATGTGGTTGACGGGGTGCACGTCGACTGGCTCTTGTCACACCGTCACACTTCTCTTTTTCTCGGACTTCCATTTGCTACTGAATTGCAGTCACTCCCATTACAGATTACGAGAGAAGTTCTGTTCTAGCAATCTCGCTTTCTGTCTCTCTCTCTCCACCTCTTTTTTTAAGGCTTCTTCTCTTGATTAACATTTTCTGCTAGGCTTCACACCAAAGGGCCCAACCTGTGTGCAGCAAAGCCCACAGTGGAAAAAAAGCCATCAGCCGCTGAAGCAGAATCAGATAAGGCTATCAGGCGGGAGGCGTTAGCCCAGGAGCTTTGTGCCCCCTCCATCCCCCTTCCCGCACGTTTGCCTGTGCTTCCTCCCTCAATCTTTCACTCCACTGCACCTTTTGTTCTCTTGATTCCATGGCACAGAACCCCCCCCAAAAAAACATACACATACACACACACACACCATGAGCCACAAATCCCTGAGTGGGCCGGTGGCCTGAGATGGGATGCAGTACTCTGGTAGGGTCTAAAAACATCAATGATGGAGTTTAACAGAGGACTATAGTGAAGTTCAAAGGCCTCTAGAGGAGGCAAAATAAGGGATTTGGTGCAGATACAGAGGGGCAGAAATTGGTGTAAATATACCCAAATACAGGTTTAATATTTTACAAAGTTACAAAGATGATAACTGATGTGCCAAACTAAAAATCAGTTACAAGGTAACTTTAACATTCTTTGCTTTTTAACTCTCATTTTCCTTTTTTTTCTTGCATCACTGAAAATCTTTTTTCACTTGTTATAAGCATAAATCTAATAATCAAACAATAAAAAACTAAATAAAGCAATGCAAATTTGAAAAGTAAATAAATACATAAATAAATTAGGTTTATGCTTAAAGAAAATTATATAAAATAAGCAATTAAATTGAGAAATACACAAATACTGTTTTGCGTAACAAAATGCCAAATAAGCAAGACTAAATAAATAAGTAAATAAATAATGTTTTATTTGAAATTTTGTATAAAATTTTCATTTCTAAAATAAATAATTATGCTTAATAAAAAATGTGAACTTGCAATGTAACTAAATAAATAAATCCATAATTAAACAAGCAAAAAAAAAATAAATAAATAAATTCATTAATTTAAAAAATGCCAAATAAGCAAAAATAAATAAATAAATACATATGCAAATATTTTATATTTTATATAAAGTTTACATTTCTAAAATAAGCAAATAAATAAATGAGGTTTAAGTTTAACAAAAAATAACAACTGGAAAATGAATAAAGATTATCTAATATTTTAAATGCGCTTATGTATTTTTATTGGAAAACAAGAATAAATTAGGGCAAAGAGGGGGGGAAATAGCTGGAATAAGCCACGTTCAAACCTCCTGAACTATGTGTGCACGTTGTGACCATGTCACGACTCTGGCTGCATCCACTATGCATTTTTCATGAGCCAGACATGGCATTACTAGACAGAGAGAATACAATTCTCAAGTGCGAGTGTCTTGGCTGCACACCCCATATAGTGAGTAACCAGATGAATACACATGTGCAGCCCAGTCAGATCAGATCCAGACAGTGGCAGCAAGACTGGGACGGCAGATTCAGTGTCTTGGGAGCATCTGAGACAGATGACTGCAGATAAAGAGAGAGTCAGTGAATACAGATCAGCTCAATGATCCGGACAGATCACTGTTTCAGATTTGAAGCTAAATCCAAGCGCTGCTGAGGGACCAGGGTGACACCAGAGCTCCTGCTATAGCTGCAGTTATTTGCAAACAGATGTGCATCCCTGGACCGAGAGGTTTTGATCAATCAGGACTTAACAAGTCAAGTTGACTACATGCGAATGTAACACTTTGCATGTGAATGGGAGAGGCCATGCAAGGCCCAGGTTTGATTAGGGGTAAGCTGATAAATGGCAGATTGAATCGGCCCCCTGTGAGCAGGCCGCAGCTCATTGGACCCAGTGCTTTAAATCCACACTGATATCAACTCTTTCCTTCCTATTCTTCTGCCTCGCTGATGAATAGATCCATTATTCAGTGGATTCTGTCTATCATTCTTGTTCGTTTCATGTATTGGAGTGGAAGCAGCTTAAATGAGGTCTCCACAGCTTCCTTTCCTCCCTTTTCCTTCTATTTCTTTTTAGCTTTTAGGTTCTGATCCTCTTTTCCTAACTAGTTTTCATTCCCATCTGTCTGTCCCTCTGTGGCCAAATGCTTGATTTTCTGTCTTTGCTAGTACTTAAGGCTTTATTATATGTGACTGGTTTCATTGTAATTCATTCATGGTAAATAGCAAAGTCATTTAGCTTCTCTGGCGTTGTTCTTTAGGCCAAATACACTAGCCTTTGGTTCAGTAAGATTTTGGAAAAAAATAAATACTTTCGTGCACTAAAGACACATTCAACTGATCTAAAGTATAGACAGTATAGACATTCACAGTGTTACAATTACAGTGTTCAGTTCTGTTTTGTTTTTTCATTGAAGGTTCTGAAAAAAAGGTATCATGGTTTCCACAAAAATATTAAGCAGCACAGCAAATCAGCATAATATGATGATGATTTCGGAAGGGTCATGTGACACTGAAGACTGAAGTAATGGCTGCTGAAAACTCAGCTTTGGCATCGCAGGAATACATTTCATTTTAATAACAATTACTGTTTTTTCTGTATTCTTGATCAAATAAATGCAGCCATGGTAAGTATAAATGAAAAAAAATCGTATTGACCCCAAACCTTTGAACAGTAGTGTACATCTATAGTTGATTGTAATAGTTAAGTTCTAAATATTTACCATAAATCCAAAAAATATATATGAATCTCTCTCTTTTCCTATATATTTAGAACATGGTTAATCCACTTTACATCGGTATGTACTTATTTGTGACACTTTAAAATGGGGTTATATTCAAATTCCTTATTTATTTTTGATCTGTTGCAAAAAAAAAAATGTTGCATATAATTGTAAAAAATAGCATTAAGTATACATATACTGTATACATGCTGTAGACATGTCAAAGTTAAAGGAATAGTTCACCCAAAAATGAAAATTCGGTCATCATTTACTCACTCTCAAGTAGTAACAAACCTGTATCAATTTCTATGTTCCGAACACAAAGCAAGATATTTTTAAAAATGTTTGTAACCGTTTCCTACTCTGGAAGTCAATGGTGACCAAAAACGGCCTGGTACAAACTTTATTTTTTTAAATATCTTCCGTTGTATTCGGCAAACCAAAGAAATTCATACAGATTTGGAACTACTTGAGGGTGAGTAAATGATGACAGAATAAAAATTTTTGGCATATAGCCTTATTATAAAGGTGTAACCCACTTTTTAATACCTTTGTGCGCTTTTTTGCAGTTGATTTTCTGGCCAAGTACTGCATCCTCAGTCAGGACAAGCTGTCCGTGTACAAAAGAGCTTTTGAGGCCGTGAGTAAAAGAAAATGCCACAATTTCCACATCAAAAAGAACGGTTATGTTCATTTTCATATGCTGGTAATGACAGTATTCACTTAACTGTCACTATCTCTGTAATACTCTATGCCTGCAGGCTGATAGTGATGGAGATGGTTATCTGAGCTGTCTCCAAGTGCTGCTGGCACTGAAAGAGATTATTCCCCCAGAACTTCTGACTGAAGAAGAGGAAATATATGTGTACAGGGTAAACTCCGCCTTCACAAAAATATACGATCTGCCCGTCTTTCTTTTTTTATCACAATGTCTGGAGGCAATTCACTAAGAATGATTTGTGCTGGCTGATAGCGACATTTATTTGCATGTGTTGTTTTAGCGCCTGATTCACTAAACTAAAGGAATCATGCAAATTAGGTAACAGCGCAAACACCAATAAAATCTGTGCCGAACACAATTTGCCCAGTGGAATTGCAGAGCCCAGTAAAACTGTGGAAATACACTGGTCTGCACCATATGTCTGCATTATAAAATGCTTTAAGGATTTTTCAGCATTATTTGATCATTTTGATTAAATAATTCAACATTATTTGTTAACATTAGTTAATATACTGTGAACTAACAATGTATTTTGATTAGTTAACATTAATAAGATTTCTTAATAGTGTAATAAATGTATTGTTAACTGATCGTTCATGTTAATTAATCCATTAACTAATGTTAACAAATGATACCAAATGATATTATTGTAAAGTGTTATCTTTTTTCTTAATATTTTGAGGTTTTTCTTTTTACATTTTTAGTTTTAGTAAAAATTGGTCTACATAGTTTTCATTCTTTTTTCTGTTATAGTTTTAGTTATTTTCATCAAGATAAACAACAAGTTAAACTAAATAAACATAAGAAGCATTGCTGTAACGAAAATGTTTTTTATATTAAATTAACATTTATTTTATTTCAAGTAATGAAAAACATTTTCATTTTAGTTTTCATTTAAGTTAGCTATAATGACCCTCATGCTTGCGAATGTATTTGCTTGTATTTAAATGCATATGTTATCTTTTCTCAGATTCTGGAGCTGGTTGATTTCAGAGTGACAGAAGGCCTCACCGATCTGCGCCTGTTTGCTGTAGTGGCCAGTTTGGCCCAAAAAATAGCCACACTCGAGTGAGTCAGCAGGCCAAGCATTCAAAATACACAATAGCGCTACAAGAGGAGTCACTGACCTTCCATAAATATTCACGGCCAGTTCATAAGTGTTTGTGTGTGTTGGACCGAAAATGTGTATATCTGTTTGTAGCGTTTGTACCATTCTAACGTACAAAAATACAAGAGCATGTGACATGCGATTGGAGGGGGACCCATGACAGCCTGGGCGGTCGTGTGTCGTCTTGAAGTCCATTACTGTGATGAGGGTTTGGGGGCATTTGACTGTGATGCTACATTACAGCCCATATGCTAGAAATTCCCACACACAGGCTCTTTCATTCCCGCTAACTTTTTTTAGGATCTTTAACAGCTTCCACTCAACGCAGGGGCCTATTCTGGGTTTCCTGGGTTATGTGTGCGAGGGGATTTGGGGTCACGCCTCTTCGTTGATTTACGGCATTGCTCTTTGAGCGAGTGAGCCGTGCCTTTTCCCTGCACTAGTAGACAAATGAAACAAATGAAAGGGAACAAGGGTGTTTCTTTGGAATGGACACAATAGGGACATTTATGTGCTTTAACCTTTTCCATCAACCTCTTCTGAACCCTGATATGGATTTGACCCCATTCATTAGCTGATATACACCCATATACACCCATGTTCACTTATTACAGTGGACATAACCCTCAATAAATGACAGAATCTAGTTCCTGGACTGCCTGTCCAAAGTGTCTCCTGCCATCTTTTGCTTTCGCCATCTGTCTGCACTTTGGCACTTTTCTCCCAGAGCTGGTCGTGTGATTAAACTTAACCACCACATTTCCATACAGAGGTTGATATGAGCAGTCCTCCCTCAAAACATAATGTCTTCCTCTACCTGTGTATGTTTATTGTGGGTTGGAGGCATAGGTAGAAACATCCTGGGTGGGCTGCATGTGTCCTGAGCTTGTCCGAAGGTTCAATTCCAGTGACGAGAACAGTAAATCTGTGGCTTAATTGGACTGATTCAACTGCGAATCACTGCGTGACTCACTGCACCAATACAAAACCAAAAAAAAAAAACAGAGAGAAACCTGAAACGACCTCCGTTAGCATCCCGCCTTTATCTCTCTACCGCACTCTCTGACCTGGTCCGAAACATGAACACACTTACCGCCAAAACTAGCTTGTCAAAACAACTCCGTCCACCCAAACTTTAAGTGGGTCACCCATCTGCCCCCCCCAAAAATCCAACCATATCTTTCAACCCCCCTGCCAGAACCGCCAAAACTTTGGCAATTACGTAAGCGTGAGGTCCATGGTAATGGGGCGCAACAATAGAAATGGGTTAGAGTTGCTATTATCCTTCTCTCTGTCGCTGGCGTGCTCTCCGTTGCCCCGGCTATTATCCACGCTGCAGTTTGGGCTCTTTTTCTGCAAACCAAGTGCAATTAATGATCATTAGCTGGCCTGTCTCCCTTCATTCCCATCAAACCCCCTCCTGTCTCACCACAACCTCTGGCGAATGGGCCAATAGTGGTTAGTCTGAGGGTGGTGTACCAGCAGCTATTCTCCTCCCAGCATGCTTTCTGGACGGAGGGGCTCGTTAGCACGGGGGATGACCATCGCTGTGCCACACGCTGGACAGTGGCGCTCTGTCCCGACTGAATAGTCGTTGCCTCAGAGCAATTATCCCAGTGTGTGCGCGTGCAAGTATATATTTGTGTAGGTGTGTGTTGGTCACATTGCTCTAGAACACGTCCCCTAAACACCCTCCTCACACTGGGGCAGTTTTTCTTTTTTATCCGTTATACTGGCGGGTTGGGATCATTGTTTTAGGGGACAGGCCATAATGAGCAACCACAATGGGCTCAAAACACTTTAGCATCATTGCCCCCCACACCACCAAAACCCAAAACAATGCGCCACAAGATTAGGCCCCGCTGGAAAAATACCCGCCAAAATATAGCAACATTTACCAGCTATCCTTGCATAACCCCATCTTCTGTCATTGTCATTGGTAAAAAATATATATATGTATGTTATTTCCCCCACCAAATAACAGAAGATAACGGGGTTATGTAAGTGTGTGTGTGTGTGTGTGTGTATTTATATATATATATATATATATATAGTTTATTAACTCATTATTATATAATAATAATAATATATTAGGGTAATTATATTTAAAACAACTTATATTGATATGATAAAACGGTATACAATAATATTTTAATAGATAATATACCAAGTGTACAGTGAAAATACCAGTGTGTGATAAAATAAAATAAAAACCTAACAATAAATATATTTTTGAATAATTTTATATTAAATTATATAATTATTATTTCAAATATTTATTTAATATGTATTGAAATCTGATAGACTTCTTTTCTCATTCACAGCGATTTCATGCGCTCCCTCATCAGCAAGATGGATTTCAAATCTCTGGAGATGAAGCTTTATAAAGCCAAGGTTTGTTTTCTATAATGGTATTTAGTGAAAAATGAACATCTGTCATACTCGCTATCAAACTGTTCCTGATCATTTAGCAAGTCTGTCCCTCATTCTCCCTCTTCCTCTCTCAGTAGGAACAAATTACAGTGAAATAGAGACCATAAAACACTTTAAAGGCCAACTCAACCCCAGGCTTAGTAAAACTAGCTGTTTCCGTCAAGCACCTTGCATGTGCATTGAGAGCCGAAGTAAAAAAGAGAAATGGGGTTTTCTCTCATTTTTCCTTCAGCCTTCCCCCTCCCTCGTATTCATGGATTACAGGCTGTAATCTCATTAAAGTGGCCGGCAGTGTACATCCAGTGCAGCGTGCTCTGTAATCAGGCAAAGACATACTGCTCATCTCGGATAAAGCAGAGGTATAAGGTGGCCATTCAGTAGCAAGACCCGACCGGGCCCATTGAACAGAGAGGGCCAGCTGCTGAAAAGTGTGGAGACTTAAAAGTTGATGGCAGAGGTTGGGGAAACTGAGCCCCTGCCCGATCTTGGGGTTAGGTGGAGAGGGGAGGCTAATTACAGAGTGAGCTGGGCTTGAATTGTTATCGAGCGAGAGGAGAGAGGAGTGGGCGCTTTGCCAGGGGATTACAGGACACACACACACACACACTCACTTTTAGTCATTACCTCGGATGCATTTAACTGTGCAAACAGGTGCGCTCACAGAAGAGTAGGAAAAGGCCGCTGTAACTTGAGCCTCCTCAGACACACGTGTAAACCTGAGCACACGCTTTCACGCGCACACACAAACACACAGGTTATGCCGACATCAGTGCCCTGACTATCTAGAAGTGTGCAATAGATGATGACCTGGGACAAATGAATGTATTCACAAGGGATTTGCACATGTGGAGGGAGGGTTATAGACTGAGGCTGCTGTGAACCACAAAGTTAAAGCCTGAAAAAAAATCTAAACTTGACTAAATATATATAATAAGTTTATGGAGAATAAAATGTTATAATTTGGTCATTCAGTATAACAACCTGCTCATTCTGACTTGTACGTATGAAAATATATAAAGGAATAAGGCATATTAAATATTATTGTTTAGTTTTTTTTAATAGTAATACATTTTTACTGACAAATGGGGAAAACCTATAATTGTGGCAAATTTTAAAAATGGACAATTCCATCTAATTAGTAACAATTAGTCTTTAATATGTCATAAATTGATTTTTGTTGTAAACATGCCGAAAAAATTGTACCACTGAATGACATTTTAGTGCATGTCTTCTGTAAATCGGGGAAAAATGTATAACTAAAATGTATAACTTAAAACAAAATTGCAAAACAGAAATTAAACAGAAAACGTAAAAATGTTGGGGGGGCAAAAACAATTTAAAACAGTATCACACCGATTGTTTTTATGCTTAAACCCTTTTTCTTCTTTGACAATACACAGTATATGTGGATGGAGGGTTGTATGTATGGACTGATGCTGCCAAGTAACAAGTTAAAACCTGGAAAAAAACTAAACTCGACTAAATATATATACATACCTGCACACATATATATATATATATATGTGTGTGTGTGTGTGTGTGTTTGTGTGTGCTGTCAAATGATTAATTGCATCCAAAATAAAAGTTGTTGTTTATGTAATATATGTGTGTGTGCTGTGTATATTTATTATGTATATACATGCATGGAACAGCTATTACATACATTGATACTAACCTGAGTATGCGTGCTTGTTCTACAGCAGTTGTTCTTGTTCTTGCTGGAGGCCCAAACAGGGGGTGCTGTGGTTCCAGAGGGCTGCATTGGGGCAGAGCAACTCCTAGTGGAGCTCAAGGCAGGGGGCATTAGGCCTGAGCATGAGGCATCGGTGAGGCAGGAACTTCACAATTTGCGCTCCCTCGATCTTCTTGACTTCCTCGCTCACCTGCCTCTCTTCATCCTCATTCATAACTCAGTTATCGCCAACCCCTTTGATGACTCCAGCAACCTGTGATGGTATCAACAACAACTGTTTGCACCAATACTTAGGCCATATTAACATCAAAATGCTTACATATACGGTATACATCCGTATGAAATAAATCTTGGCTCCTAAAGGATTTTTTATGTTTTTGAAAGCTTTTGCTCACCATGGCTGCATTTATTTGATCAAAAATACAGTTACAAAATAAAAGTAAAATTTTAATATATTTTTAACAAATAGAATTTATTTCTGTAATGCAAAGACAAATTTTCAGCAGCCATTACTCCAGTACACATGATCCTGTAAAACTGTTTGATATTCTGATAAAAAGTACTTCAGTATTATGGTGTGCTGCTTGATATTTTTGTGGAATAAAACAATTTGTTTGATAATAAAAAAAATAAATATTTGTTTGATTAAAAGAACAGCATTTCTTTGAAAAAAAAAATGCTATAAATGTTTTATTATTGCTCTGCTTTGATATTAATTTTATTAAGTGTATATGAATATTACATTTAATTTATGCATTATATTATAATATTTGATAGAGTAAATATAAGTGGGCCGTTATTGAAGTAGAGAGACTACAGCTTCATATGTATCATATTTTTTATATTTTGTATACTTTTTCAATATAAAAAAATCATCACTAAGTTAGACTAGACAAATATTGACAAAAATGATTATAGATAAGTGTCCCATTTATGTATTCATCCAGGTGCTGAATTCTTCAGAAAGTGACCAAACTCAATAAAAATGAACTACAACAGTGCTTTGCTAATTTTTCTTTTAGCAACCATGTCAATGGGTTGGTCAAAACAACAAAACCTAGCATAGATTTCAATTACTGCACAAGACTGAGCCATCACTGCTGAACATAGTAGAGTGGAAAGGAGTGCTGTCTGTGGTACTGAAACACTGTTTACATTGCACTCTTCAGGGCCAAAGTCAAGCAGCTCATATTTCATGCAGGCTGGAGCCTTTATTAATGTCATTTGCAATTCAGCATAAAGAGAGTGAAAAGTTTGCTCAGTGTGGTCATCAAACACCCAATCGTCACTGATAATCACTCACCAAACCTCAGTAGAGGAAAAAGAAGAGCTCTGACAAGCATAGAGAGCACCGTCACATTGAGAAATAACAAAAGTGAGCATTTGTATAAGAAAGGGGTGGGGGGGGGGGGGGGGTGAAAAGGATCGAGGTAGCGAGAAAAACAGAGAACGACCGGTCTCATTTAGCCTAAAGAAATGGCCACGGACATTGGAGAGTCGTGAAAAGCTTTCTGGGCACTCATGAGGAAGTGAGTGCTGTCTAACAGTCTGCGTCTTTAGATTTACAAAGTCTGTAGAAGAAGTTGAGAGGCAGGGCTGGCAGCACTTTCAAAGTGAATGAAAGGAGGCTGGAGAGGAGTGATAACAAGAAGTCCCCATGAATTTCAACAGGGAGAACATCAGAGGGGCCCGGATCACTAATCAGTGTGGGTTACATGCTGCCGCTCCTGTTCTATTCAGGCGTGGCATAATGAGGAGGCAACATTCTGCCACAATGGGATGGACACGCGGACGGGCTCCAATGGGCTGTTCGCACAACTACACACACTGCATTGCTCGCCACGGTTCCCTTGGACACTGTTCAGATTGAGCATGAATAGTTTCTAAAGGGAATTGGTGGCTTGTATTTTCAGGTTAACCACAAAGTGCATTCACAATGGGTCAATGGAAAAGTTTCAGCATGAAATTCACATTGCTTTCTAGGGAGACTGTGTTGGAAAAAAATGAGGTGTAGTACAAAGATTAGGCTATTGAAATATATTTTACAAGAAAACAAAATGCTATTTTAGTTTTCTACTTCGAAACTGAATGTTTTACTTGCTGCTTCATTTGTTGAACATTTTTTATTCACTTTTTTTATTCACATTTCTGCAGTGTCTCTTGATTAAACAAGTTCATTGAACAAGCTTATTGGAGGGAAGCCAGAGATCTGAATGTGATATTACATTTTTTTATAGTCTAATCTATCACCGGCAGACACAAGAGGACAGAAAATCAAGTGGAAAATGTGCTTTATCCATCTGAGCAATCCTGATTTATTGATTTTTTTTCAGGATTTAGAGCACAAAAAAAACACTGCCTCTCTTCCCCAAATTAATTTCACACCAGATAAATATGAAGCTTTAGCTATTGAAATGTAACTGACAAATGGGTCCACTACCTTACAATAAGACAGCGCTTGGTCAAGCGTCTGATGGATAAGCGCAAAAAATTGATTTCTCCAGCTAGTCGCCAGTTCAGACCCTTCCAATTTGGATGGTGGTTTAACATGTCATAGACTCTGGGTCACAGTGAATCACACAGTCGCAGGGAACTCTGGGACACCTGACTGTATATTAGGGGGTTTCCAAAGCAATTCCACTGACGAACCTTTTAAAGAACCTTTCAGTGAAAAGTTCCAAAACTTGTTTCTTTTTTAGTATTTAAATAATACGACCCTTTTCACTAAAGAATAATGTATGTGTGTACGTTTATTGGTTGTTAAAAGGTTCTTCACTTAACCATTAATTATTTTTAGCAGTGTATCTTTTAAAAAACAATTTTAGGCTCATCTGGACCTGTGACACACTAAAACAGTTTTTTTATCTTTGATCACAACTGTTAGGCCCTGCGTGGTCGCGCTAGTTTAAAATAAAAGAATCGTTTTGAATCTAAGATAAGCGTAAAACTTTGGCTAATTGGTAAGCTGGGGTACTTCGTCTTACCCTAAACAAAGCTCTCCTACTTTCGTCTGGAACATGTTTTTTTTTCTTTTTCTTCAACACCTGCCTCTTGTGTACAGCCTTCGCTTCCAGACGCTGTGTTTTTAAAGCTGCAGTTGTTGAGTGCGCGTCGCGAGCTGCTGTCAGAAAGGCACACGCGCCTTCAGCCGACTCCACTCGAGCGCCACACACTCACACAGAGCTTTTCAATTCATTACAGCAGGCACGCGCCCGCCCCGCGCACACACACTTTACCTGTCAAACTCCACGACTGTTATTTAAACTCAGCGACTCCGACTTAACAAGTGTCTTTAAGTGTCTTTTTACTGAGCAAGTTTAAATACAGGGTCGGCACGTTTTTTTCAAATCGTTTCACGAGTTTCTTTAAAACGCAAGATACTGTAAATACACTATTTAGTCTATATGATGAACATCTTTGCAATTTCTGATTTTTGCGAAGCGTAAAGTAGCCTAAAACATTTGTTGATATTTAAGGATTTGAAATATATTTAAAAAGAGTTACATATACGTTGATAAAATGCAGTTAATTTAATCTTTATTTATTTATTTAATCTTTTTTTAGGTCAGCACAAACCAATGTCAGTGTGGCAGGCAGGAACATGAATGAATATCTTATCTATAAAAACAATATTTCTTTTATATATAGAGAGAGAGAGAGAGAGAGAGAGAGAGAGAATTCTATTGTGCCCTGCGCGTTTTTTGGGGGGGGGGGGGGGGGGGTTATTTGTCAGTATTTAAAAAATATTTTTAATTTTTAACATTAATAAAAGCACATATTTTACGTTTTAAATCTCTAACTCGTTTATTATTTGGTCTGGCACGCTCTTTTTTCTCTCTTTGCCATGCTCGCTCTCAAAAGTGCGAGTAGGGTGCGCAAACAATATGCTTATTTTCCAAAATTGCTGTCTTCTCCAAATTGGCATTCATTATGAGCCCAGTCTGTGAAACGGTCCAGTGTGTTGGTCACGTCTCCTCCTGCCCGGCAACAGGCAGACTGCCGAGGGTTAGCAGGCTGATCACTTTTGTTGCCCATAAAAAAATATATAACGTGCCATAAAAGTCTACACTTGACTGCGTTTTTGTAAAAACGCTGGGAAAAGGCTGCGACACACAAAACAAACCAAGGAAAACATATTTGTTTTCGAAACTTTTATTATGAGACTCAATTGTAGAAAATATTGAGATAAGGCATATTCTTATTTTCTGAGATGCAAACCCCAGCATTGTAAAGGCAAAGTGGAACAGGCAGTGTGGAGACACAAAACACCTCCGTTTGGACAATAGCTGCATAACCTTTGATCACTTCGAGTCATATTACCATTGCAATTATTATTCATATTAATCAAGACACGTTGGTGTTAAAATTTAAACTCTTAAACTCCTCTAAAACCTCCACAACCGTAAAGGGAATTGCCAGCTGCGATGCATTTGAGACTAGAAGTCTGAATAAGCGAGAGGTAATGAGCAATTTACGGTAGGCTATAGGTCAAAAATAGATACATATTAAAATGAATGTGTACAAAAACATCTATAAATCTCTTACATACAAAAATAGCTTAATATATTTTAAAAAAACAACATGTTTTATACAAATAGAACTTCATATAATAAAATTCGCCAAGTTGGAAGCATATTAGAGTTGCGAGAGGGGTCAATCAGGGCAAACCTTCTTTGATTACATTAGCATAGGTAAAAGAACAACGTTTGCTTATTGTTGTTGTTTTTTGTTTAAATGCCACAGTGTCGTGGAAAGTCATTTTAAAAATAGATTTCTTGGGCGAATGCGCTGGAAGGACTGGGCTCCCGCTCTTCCCTTTTAGTCCTTTGGCTCTTTGACACTCGGGACCCGTGGTTTGCCGGTTTGTATGGGCCATCTCTGGGTGTGGATTCGAGTCTATCCGAACCGGATTGCAGCGCAAACGCAGTGCTTTCTGTTCTTGGAGGACATCCGAGTTCCTCCCAAGCGAGTGCTGCGATTTTTAGGCATTTCCTAGAAAGAGAACGGGACATGGTGAGTATCTTGCATGAACAACAGAATCGCGAAAGCACAATTATAGCGGAGAAAAAGATGATTTTAATTCATACTAACCTTCCTTTCGCGAACGTTCAAAACCAATTGGTGAAGTCAAGGAGCTCTTGTTCTTCTGGACTCAGAGGGTCGTATGAGCCCTCATCTGAAGAGTAAGAGGACACGGGCGAACCGGCCATAGAGTTCATGTCATTGGAGTAGTTTTGGGAGATGGTGGGTGACAGGACCCCGGACTGGAACGCTGCGCTCACCGCGTCATGCTCGTCCAAAAGCTGCTGGAGCGCGCGAATGTACTCCACTGCAGAGCGCAGCGTCTCCACTTTGCTCATCTTCTTGTTCGCCGCTCCGTTGGGAACGTGTTCGCGGAGAGTAGCAAAGCCGTTGTTCACCAGCTTTACCCGGTTGCGTTCTCTCTCGTTCCGCCTGGCCACCGCGTGCGGCTGCTGCTGGGGCAAGCTGTACCCGAAGCCGGCGAAGTTGAGCCTCCTTTTACACCGGAGCAGCTCCGGAGAGGACGAGCGCTGCCTCTTCGTCTGCTTCGAAGCGGACTTGTTGCTGCACTGGCTGTCGGTCGGACTGAGTTGGATGCTCTGAGATGCAAAAAAGCAGGCAGGTGGCATGAACTGCTGCTGGTTTACGCTTATTTCCATCTTGGCAGTGATGTCCATTTCGCGGAGAAAAAGAAAAGGAGCGATTAAAAGCACTAAAGTTTTCTTTGGGATGCCCTGTGGCCGTGCGTCTTGCTCGTGGCGTTCACGTGTGGCTTTCAATGGGCAGGGGTGCACCGGACTCTCGACCTGCTCTGAGTTGTGAGATGGAAACAGCGCGGCCTTTTCAATACGCCGGCGGCCCGCCGCGCGTTCCTCCTGACCACGCCTCCCGAGATGCTCTTGCGTTGCGTACGCCGGGCGCGTGCCGCTCCTGCCACTGAGTAAACAACTTCTCGTAAAGAATGACTAGAGGTGTTTTTCGGTTATGACAAGTGTTTGTCGGAGAACAAACACACGCACACAATCAACTTCGAGCGGCAATAAAGGCATCCCGTGACCTTGTAAAATTTAACAACGGCGCGCTTCGATTTTGGCGCTTTGAGAAACGAATAATTCATTTCGAGATTAGTCGTTTTAAATCACGGGAAATAAAAAACTTGTTTAAAAAATATAGGAATGATGCATGTTGACTTAATTTACAGCTAAACACCATGAAATTTTACAAAAGGGGAGATAAGTAATATAATATATAGAGATTAGTGTTTATTATAATATCAGTATCATGCATAAAAAAGACTAGTTTTCATTTTTTCAAAGAAGCCTGCCATTAAACGACACTAACAGAAAAAAAACTAAAACAAAGAAAAACTTGATAAACACAAAAAAATTCACAGAAACATAACAAGGCAAGATACAATTTACATTGTTCGCCAACAAATGTAACATTTACACATGTGACAACTTGCCCCGACTTGGCATTTAGGGAAAAAAAGGGGTTGTAGGTAATGTTTGAAATCAACATAGTTTACCATATTGTTTAATCACACACGAATCCTGCTATATCAAGCTCTCTACTTATCAAAGAAATAAGCAGATCTTATGCAAATATAGCAAATAATTTGTAACCGCTGTTGTGGTTAAGACGAATCCATTCAGAGGTAAATAAACTCATTCAAAGCACTTTGCTTTCATTGGACTCAGGTGTAGTTTGGTTATGAATTCACACTCGTCACAGTAATTGTCATACTGTTAACGTGTTACAGCCATGTAATATTGCTCCATACAGAGAACCTTTGTGCGCGCGAGATAAATTCGGCCAGTCATTATTAGAAATCATCACAGCTGGAAAGGCGGAACGGATGGGTTATTTTGCGGACGCGCGTTTAGAAAAGCTCCTGCCACCTTATTCACTCTATTTACTTCCAGTATATCTCTCGATTAATTTCGCCTCTTTCATAGCGAACGATAATGGGACATTGCTTTCAACCAACTTTGAATGACTTTGCCTGCGCCAGTTTCGTGTGCGCGCGCGGTGCATGTGGAGTGGGGAGGGAGGGGGGCAATAAATTGTGTAATTTCTCTTGGTTGGCTGAGGCATTCAAGATCAGGCCAGCATTCAAGCACCCAGCCCCCTCCAACTTTCCTTTCTCTCCCTCTCTCTTTTTTTCCCCTTCTCCTTTTTTAGCCCAGCAAGGGCGTTTAGAAAAGAAGCGTGGGTTCTATTCACTCCGGCTGGGACCCTCTGAAACATATCCACCATGCTCTGTCAGTGCATTTGCAGAGTCCAATTAGCGTTTTGTAAGCCCCTCTTTCTTTCATGATACTCTAGGCTGAGGGAAGGTTCCAGTCATTCCCGAGTGTAATAATTAATATGACATGTGGGCGTCTGAACTCCTATTGAAACACCTCTGCCTGTCTTACAACTCGGAGAGCTGCTGTAAAATAATAAAAACAAAACAAATCTATACAAAGCCGTTTGTTTTCTCCTATAAGCCCGGGTTTGATATGCAGGATTATATTTCAATTTGTTAGCTGTTAAAACTGCATTGTAAAGTTTTTTTTATTTTTTTATTTATTTTATCAGTTCAATGACTATTCATTGGTGCGCTTTTGAAAGCAGGTGCAGGGCGTTTATGCACTGCTATTTCATACATTAGTGGATGAGAGCGCGTTGGCGCAGTCGTATTCATGAACGAACTGAACCATTCCTTTTTACCTGTAAGGATTTTTGCAGTAATGCTGTGGATAACAATTGCCGCTTCCAGATATTCTTACTGAGAAGAGCAGTTTAATGTATTGACCAACCCTTTCTCTACTATAAAAAGCAGTTTGCGCATCCCAATAAAGTATGTTTAAGAGTTTTAGAGGCTTAATTAATTTGGTATGACACTGTAAAACAATGCAAATGACCAGGAACTGTGCCTATATTTGATAAATAAAGAAGGATTTTCCACTTTGTTGTAGGCCCGTTGAAGTAAATAAACTTCATGCAGTTCCACTATAAGGCAAAGGTCACATCAGCCGTTGATTCATTCATTTATCTTGAATAGGTGCGTTAGCCACCATGCCTCGATCTGATTTTGTGATAATATTTCTATACAGAGGGAGTCTACTGTATCCTAACTGTACCTTACCTGAAAGCATCTGCAGGTGGTGTTGAATGGGCATGGTGTCCAGATGTTCATTTAAGACAAGTCTTTGCTGTTGTGCACTTTGTTTGACTTCAGTTCTTAATGGATCACATAGAGGTTTGGTCATGGGCCTATACCCCCTGTGTAAACAGAGTACAATATTCTCATATTATCATAGTCAGTGATCACAAAATAGCTAACGTCAAGGTAAAGCTATTTCAGTACTAGTTTTCAGTTCAGTTTATGGTGATGTAGCACTTTTAGTGTTGCCCTTCTTATCTCTGACGATTTAAATGGACAGCCTACGTACAATACAGTAAAGAAAATGTGTTTTGAACAGAATAGATGGTTCATAAATTGTATAGAGTAGACACTTACTGCCACCTAGTGGTGAAGTCGTGGTTTGTACAAACCCAAGCAATAGGTGTGTGTACAGATATACAAAACAATTGTACAATTGTGTGTACAATACATTGATTTATGCAACACAAATAAAATTATGGATTAAACATCATATCTGCTTCCTGAGTCTATGAGCTAAATGCATACACCGTCACAGTTAATAAAATTAAGACTTGAACCGCACAAATGTCGCCAAATAAAAGGCAAAGTAAGGAACTTTACACAAGTAGGCCTAAATATTTCGCAAGTATTTAAAACCATAAAAACGTACTTAGTTGAAGCGTATTTTTAACATTACCTGCCCACAAACGTGCAGCAATTGCAGTCACCTGAGGATGTAACCATAGCAACGGTAAACCTACAGTACTTTCACATTTCTGTTATGACACATCAGTACAAAACACGACAAGTTAGTCATAAATAAATAATTAACAATTATTAAAATAAAAAAAAACAATTCGTCAAATACTTGACATAGGTTTAATTAAGCTAACGTTAGTGGCGACAATTTTAACAGAATATGCCAGGAAACAAATCAATTAAAACGTATATAAATATTAAAAGTAGCTATACCTTTCTGAGATCAGTGTATCAGTGTTTTAACACCGACACATTTGCACACGTGGACCCCAGACAGTCCTAGTTAACTTATAAGCTATTTGGTGCCATCGTGTGGTCATAAACAGAAAACCAACATAATGATAGTGATGATTATTTATAACGGGATGCTGCATGTTTTTGCAATCTTAAACTGTGAATCCCAACTTCTCTAAAAAAAAAAATACTTACTAAATTTACTAATAAAACTATTAAACCAAGTAAGAAGAAAAACAAAACGGCTAAGTAATCGTTACGAAATGCTGACTTTGAACTCCGTTCTCAGCCAAAACTCCCCCTGGAAGCTCTTTCTTACTGGACAACACAAACCAGATGCGCCTCCAAATCTCCCAGGGGTTTATGGGCATCTCGTCGCGTGACATGCACACGGGACGCTCAGGGGGTGTGGTGTCACGTGGTACTTTTTAAATGGCTGGAGTTTGGGATGGGGAGCACAAAGTGCACAGAAGTATCCAGCAAATCGACATCACCTGAGGATTGAAGCAAGAATGGACGCAGGTCTCAAACAGATGAACGGGGATCTGGAGAGGAAGGTGAACAAATTTTACCATTAAATTAACAACATTATACTGCATTGTTGCTCTTTTGCAATTATGCAATTTATACTTTTTTTTTTAATCATGTTACGCATGTGGTTTTATAGCATTGCCCCCAACATTAGACACTACAAGAACAAAGACATGCGAACTAAGATACAATGTAGGCCTGTGTGATGGAGAAAAGTCAAAACATAAATTCTGCGTGGACTTAAAATTGTTAATTGACAACCCAGCTTATTCTTGTTATTGTTATTATAGACCTAACTGGAAATTTCTTTCCACACCACAAAACAAAGGCTGACACAGCGTCAGCTGAAAAACCTCAATGAACAGTTATTAATCTGTTAAAACTGAGATGTGATCAGAAATATTGGTCTGATGCTTTCAAAGAGGTCAATAATTTTTTACAAACTTTAAAATTTTGAATGTCCTGAGGTAGACTTTTTGTTCCTTTAAAAAAAGTATTATGGCAAAATGCATCATGATACTAACACCTGACTCGCAGGAATGTAGGTTCATAGGAATGTGAGTGTGACTTCAGTCATGAGTTGTAAAGTCCTTCTGCTCAGACTGCACACAGACTTTTTGCTATATTAAGATCTCACAATGGCTTTTATACCAGGTTAATGTTATTTATGAGAACCCTAAACCTACACAAACTTGGTGATATTATTCAGTATGCAGCAATATATGAGTGATTTTTGGTGATTTATGGGCATCTCTATTTAAAAGAATCCCCATAGCTGACGATCACGTACAATACTTGCCTTGAAAGTTACTTAACGGTGGTTTATGTTTGCTAATGTGTAACAAAGCGTGTTGCATCCTAAAAAAATAATAATACACACAGTGGATTCACAAACAGAGATGGCTCATTTAGGGTTATTTGGTACTATGGGAAATATTAACTAATGTTCATTTCAAAGACCAAAGAAAGAAAAGTAAAAACTCATTAAATAAAATAAAAATGCCACTTGCAATGACAGTTCTGCACTCATCTGATGCATGTTTATGACAGAGAGTGCAACTGTTTGAGTGCCTCCACATTTGTTTGTTTAACAGGGCTCTCTGACCTCATCCTACCTGGAAGAACCGTTAAACAAAACAGGAGTTGTGTCCTGCATCTTCTCTCTGAAACAGGAAGTTGGAGCTCTTGTAAAAGCTCTAAAACTATTCGAGGTTAGTGTCTTAAAACAAAGCCTTTGAACTGCATAATTTGTCCCTTTTCAGTGTTTTTTCGTCTCTCCATTTTTCATTGTTTCTCCTGCTCGCTCTCTGATATACACTTGCATTTATCTAAAGCCAAAACATGAGGGTCAAGGACAGCAGATGATAGTGGGGCATTTGTAGAAATGCTAAACACTAAGCATGACGTATGTGGGGGGGATTAGGAAATGCTATGCACATGGTGCAACTTCAGCAGAAATTAATCAATAAATTAATGAAAATAAATGAAAAACACATTAAAGCTTCTGTAAGATATGAAAGCATGGTAAATTAATTTAAGCTGAGGTATGAATGCTGCAAGACAGTGCCCTAGACGAGGGGGCTTCAAAAGAAAAAAAATATGGAAAGAAATGTATACTTTTATTCAGCAAGGATGCAATACATTAATGAAAAAAAGTCATTTATAAAGCTGTTTCAATTATAAAAGAATCAGGAAAATGAATTCCACAATTTATTACAATTTTCAAATAATTTCAATTGTTATAACAATAAGAAAGGTTTAGCAAATTATTAGATTTCTGAATGATCATGCAACACTAAAGACTGGGATAATGGTTGAAGCAAACACAGAGAAAATAATACAATTGTAAAATACATTTAATTAGATAATAGTTATTAAATATAAAGTACAAAACTATTTCCAAAAATTAAAAAGGGCAAGATGGATAAGTTGGTGAAGCCACTGAAAAAAAAAACATTGTGACCTGTTCTTGGCAAGCATATAGAAAAATCAACAATATCAACCAGAACTGTGCTTTGCGATGAAAAGATAATAGACATGCACACAGTGCACATGCCTTGTAATAATGCCAAGATTTCTTGAATCATCTCCAAAGTTCTTGTATCAAAGTTCAGTATATTTTGTTTTCGGGATGTTGACTTTTCTACTGCCTACGTGCGACGAAACGTGCACCCAGGTAGATGACTAGATTTAATTTACTGATTATATGGAAACTGTTACACAAGCACAGTGTTGCATATCAATACATGCTGTGCTTTCCTGCAACTCAGTACCAAACGAATGAGTCTAATATCTCTGGTGTTTTCGTGCTGGCCATTAATGGATGTGTGCCAACCACACACCGCTTTATGCCACTATAAAGATAAACGCTCTGCCTGTGGATTCTGATTGGCTCTGCCGTACCATCCTACTCCACCCCTAAAAACACCCCCTACTCCACCCCTCACCCCAGATACTCCGCACACACTTTCCAGCTTAATTTGAACCTAATTCAAAACAATGTCCCGCAGCCCGCACTGAATGTTTACTATTAGGGGGAAATACGCTTTATGAAAGACTGAAAGTAACTATAATGGATGATTATAGTTATAATAAATAAGGGCTACTATTCTGAATTAGCTATACAACTCCAAAATTGCATCTAATTATTTATTCCTAATTAATACAATTAAAATCAACTAATAATTAATATAATGCAATGAATTCATATGATTAATACCTTGTCAGGACAGTATTAAACACAAACCAAAAATGAACAAGCAGGGACAATCGACTTGGCCAAAGATTAACAGAGGCTTTGTAGCATTATACATATAAAAAACATATGCAGACACTTGACAGAAACATGGTCTGACTGAACCCGGTGACACTCCGAACACAATTGTATTAAAAATGAGAAGCATGCAGAAAAATAATGCAGTAATTCTCTGATGTGTTGTTTATTGAGTGTTAAAGGATGCAGATACATATGGACTCAATCAGCACCACATGGACAGAGAGGGAAAATGTTGAAAAAGGACCAGAGAAGGTCTAAGGAGTTGTAAATCCCAATCCGCCTCCTCTACAGGCCTATAGCAAACAGCAATGGGTGTCCTCCCTCTTTGTGTGTGTAAAAACACATGAATACAAACAGATTTGGCTGAAACTGTGTAATTTGAACTTAAATATGCAAAAACACCCACTCTTCTATTGGCTGAAGAAAAGCTGCACATGTGATTCTCAGTCGCAATGTGAATGTGGTTACTGATACACTACAATAATTTACTAAATGATGCTTTAATTAGAAAAGAAAAGAGAGGACCACACATAGTTACAAAAAAATCATGTCATGTTCATCATAAATCTTACGCGTCTTATAAATAAAATGGTAAATAAATCAAAAAATCACTCAGTCTAGCATGCAGTTTTCTCCAAAATGCTGTATATTGTTATTGTTTTTGTTGTTGTTGTCTTGTTTTGTTTTTTTGTTAGAAGATCTGGCCTAGAGCGCTCCCTAGTGTTTATTCACTGTGATGCATATTATGCATGTAGATTTATCTAAATATCAAGCTTACGTTAAATGCTAAACTGTTATTTATATACTAAAACAGAATAAATAAAAAACAATTTCAAAGTTCTAAAGTTAGAGTAAATTAATATTTTTGAAAAATGTAATATTTCATATTTTAATTTAAATGTGACCCTGGACCACAAAACCAGTCATAAGGAGCACAGGTATATTTGTCGCAATAGACAAAATTATAGATTTTTCTTTTATGCCAAAAATCATTAGGATATTAAGTAAAGATCATGTTCCATAAAGATATTTTGTAAATTTCTTGCCATAAATATATCAAAACTTAATTTTGGTAATATGCATTGCTAAGGACTTAATTTGAACAACAATATAATTTCTTTGCATCCTCAGGTTCCAGATTTTAAAAAAAGAAAAATAGTTATATCTTTCCCAAATATTGTCCTATCTTAACAATCCATACATCAATGGAAAATATAAACTGACTGGTTTTGTGGTCCAGGGTCACAAATATCCAATAGACAGACAGACAGACAAGCAGAAAATAATAATTTGTATATATCTCTTACTAATACATAAATAACTTGTAATACATAGTAGGTTATTGAATAATTGTATGTTATGTAATACATTGCAGCATTGTGTACATGTATGTTACATATATGTATTTTACAGGACAAAGGCATTAACCTGACGCACATTGAGTCCCGTCCATCACGCGACAACAAAGAGGAATATGAGTTCTTCATCAGTGTGGATCAGGCTTCCTCTAAAGCTCTAGATAAAGTTGTTGATGGTCTGCGCACACAGATCAGTGGCCAAGTTCATGAGCTGTCTCGCAACAAACAGAAAGACACAGGTGAGACACCGGTCTGATAAATAACTCATTGTTTCCTTTAAGAAAAGAAATAAAAAGCTGCTCTACAGCATTTCAGAAACTCAACAAGAGAACGAGAGCGAGAATGGGATGGAATAGAATATGAAGAACAGAAATAGAGCACATGCTGTAAACGTTCATAAATGTCATTGTGGAGATGGATGGCAAAGGCCTTTGCACTCAGCCTCTCTTATGGTTGTTTCCAGAATTACATTAGTTTAGTTTTTGAGGACAAACAGACTCATAGAGACAGGCTGAAATGTCTGGTGTCTTTTCAAGAGTCAGTTCAGCAGGGTGGGGGTCAGAGTTCAATGCAAAGACTGACAGACCAACAGACCCCATTACAATTTCCCCCTTATACAATAAGAAAACACAGAGCAGGGGACGTTTATGGATATTTATGGCCGATGGGGAAAACCAGTCTGGGTCTTCAGTTCTTAGCCTTTTGTTTAGACCGCCTCAGGCTGGTTGCTGAACTCTGTGCTGATGGCTGAACTTCCAAAGAGTTTAACTCTCATAAATCTAGCTGCTGAAGAGCAAGGTTTAGCCTCATAGCCCAGACTGCGTTGTCACCCTCTGGCTCATTCACCACACAATGCTTTCTGTTTACTACTGTGTCATCCATCTCTGTTAGCATGCCAGCATTAGCGACCACAGCATTTAGCATTAACAAGTTCACATATTTAGAGCTTAGCACATTAATCTCAATTTAATAAAGAGAATGGAAACACTATAGATCAGGGCTGGGCAACCTCGGTCATGGAGTCCTGAAGTTTAGCTCCAACCCTAATCAAACACACCTGAAGAAGCTAATCAATGTCTTTAAGATCACTAGAAAGTTACAGGCAGGCGTGTTTGATAGTTTTACTTCAAAGATACATTAATTTTAATGTGTTATTTATCATACAGCACATGCAAATTAGCTAATTTGATAATACCTCGAACTGTTGTATGTTATTGCAAATAAATTTACACTGCATTATAGTATTATATTTAAAATATTTATAAATGCGCTATATTGTGTAATTACAAATATATTTAAATAAAATTACATATATATTAAGTATATATTTAGTGTATTTTTTTAGCATAAATAGTCATCAATACATTCTCCAGAACACTTTAATTTTAAATACAGCAGAAGAAATTCTGAAATTGCATATAAAGATACATTATCGATTATTGGTCCGTCTTAAATGGGTCAAAAAAATGCTAATTGCATTTTATTTAAATTTAAACTAACGCATTTTCCTTTAATTAAAATGCAATTATGCATTACATTATGTATATTATTTAGGCTTAGATATTATTTATTTTTAAATTATTTGAAAATGTACATGGACAGACACAACGTGTCAGATATAGTGTCAACAGCTCCTAAATTGCATGGATAATATAATTAATAATGCATTTTTCGTTCTTTCCCTCTCATCAAAAGTTCCATGGTTCCCAAATGACATCCAGGACTTGGATCGTTTTGCCAATCAGATTCTCAGTTACGGGTCCGAGCTCGATGCAGACCATCCTGTAAGACATCTGTGTGTGTGTGTGTTGTGTCTGTTTTTGAAGTGACCATCTGTATGATCAGAGAAAAGAGCGAAAGTGAGCATGCGAGGAAACTTCTTCATTTTGATTTCAAACGCATGCGTGTGTGTGTGGGTGTATTTTGAAAGATGCGTAGTTGGTCCACGCGGCACTAAAAGCCCACAGTCAGAATCTGCATCACTCTCTATTCTAATGGAAATGGGCGGGGGCTCTCAAATTGATGTCATCGCTTTAATTGAGCCCCTGTAATTATAAATAATTGCCCCTTTCCAGCCATCATTAAACTGAAATGCATTCATCATGAGCAGCAAACACTCTACAAAGGCTTCATTTGAATGAGTCTCCTCCACGAGACTGAGTAACACTGTCAAAGGCTACAGAGAGGTATAGATACACTTTCTTTCACACTCTAACGTCGCTGTCATCCGCAGGGCTTTACGGACCCCGTGTACCGTGCCAGAAGGAAGGAATTTGCTGACATTGCCTACAACTACAAACAGTAGCTATTGCCCTCTCTGCTTTCTCTTTCTCCCTCAACGCATTTTCCCATGGGCTGCAGGGATCGTCCCTAACCTCTAGCTCTTTCCCTGTTGTTTTGTTGTGCTTTCTATGGAAAATTACTCCTGCTGCCTAACAAAAGGGCTAAATTACAGGGTCCCAGTGCAGTTCGGAGCACCGGGAGCTTTGTCATCATAATTGAGATGCATTATTCACACGGCCACTACAAAGGGCAGAAGCATTGAATGCTACGCCCCCTGAGGAAGCACACATTTACATAAACGCTCGATCAATAATAACACCACTCGTCACTAAATGACATAAATATGACGTGCAGGCTATAGAGTTTATGCTTAAATACCCCATTCTAGGATGATTTGGGTAAAAGAATACAATGGGACCCAATAAATGTTTGTATACTTAAATTTTACACAAAATTTTTATGTTTTACTATTATCGTCATTATTATATATATTATAACAATTTCAAAGAATAGAATGTAATCTTTCACAATCTTTGGTGTCACATGATCCTCCTAATATGTTGGTTTGGTGCTCAGTTGTTATACATTTTTTTATTGTTGCTCATTTATTAAATTCTTATAACTATCAATTTTGAAACCACACACTGATGCTTAAAGGTGCCATAGAATGGAAAACTGAACAGTTCAGTACATGGACATAACATACTGTGAGTCTCAAACACCATCGTTTCCTACTTCTTATATAAATCAAGTGT
>JAUCMU010000080.1:8813109-8825375 GCA_032275025.1 Enteromius treurensis | reverse complement strand
CAAAAACAGACTGTTTCATTCTAGGGTCAAATTCTAGGGTTGTAAATGGACCTGTAAAACAGTTTCTGGGCATTTTCTCCCCTTACCTAAGCTTCATACCTTCTATGTACATATCAGAGAACAATTTAAAATATTCTCTCAATGCATTCAATGGCACCTTTAATATATATATGACACTAAATACACCAGTAATGACTGCTGAAAGTTCAGCTTTGCATCACAGGAATAAATTACATTTTAAAATAGTTAAGTTCTTTTAAATTGTAAAAATGCTTCAATATTACTGTTTCACTGTATGTTTGATCAAATACAGTAAATGCAGCTTTGGAGCGTAAAGGACACTTTACACATTAAAGTCATTTTTAAAAGACTTGGATTAACTGGTAGTTTAAATCACTTCACATTATAAAACAAAATATGATAGTGGAATGTATTTTAAAGAAATAAGGCACAAATATGCTTTTCAAGCCAAATCATTCTCAAAATAGTTTGTTAGTTTTGTTATTTACTGTCCAGACAAATGTATTTGAATAAATTGTGTCCTAAAAATGAACTAAGCATTCCTTTCTTTTCACAGTGGACAGATTATTCCACGTGTTGAATACACGGCTGAAGAGAAGGCCACATGGGGAACGGTTTTTCGCGAGGTGAAGACTCTGTACGCGACACATGCCTGTCGTGAACACAACCGTGTATTTCCACTGCTGGAGAAGTACTGTGGGTACCGCGAGGACAACATCCCGCAGCTAGAGGACATCTCACGCTACCTGCAGTGTAAGAGCTCTTTTAAACTCAAATACAGTCAGGTGAAGGCAATGTAAAAATGAAGGTGGCGTGGAATTAACTGAAGCTTTTAACTGTAGTCTTTATTTGTAACCGAATGAAAAGAAAAGAACTTCTACTTCTGCATATCTCACCCTTTTCTCGATTTCTCAGCGTGCACAGGTTTCCGTCTGCGTCCCGTGGCCGGTCTCCTCTCCTCGCGTGACTTCTTAGCTGGTCTCGCCTTCCGAGTGTTTCACTCGACACAGTACATTCGGCATAGCTCCAAACCCATGTACACACCTGAACCGTGAGTATACAGACCAAGACGTTGTTATAGAACTGTGAAAATGTATCAAAAGAAGACAAATAATTGCAAATTTGTTTCCTCAGGGACATCTGTCATGAGCTGCTGGGTCATGTTCCCCTGTTTGCTGACCCAAGTTTTGCCCAGTTCTCACAGGTTTAATAATAATATAATATTATATAATAATCTTTGGCTTTTATTCTCACAATTCTGACATAAATATAAATACATATAGCTTCCATAGTATGTTTATGCAGGTATCTGCTTCAGACTTTATATGTCTAATTTGTCCAAATGCAAAAATAAAAATGAATAAAATGCAAATATTGATGTCTGTTTGACCAGGAAATTGGACTCGCTTCTTTGGGCGCCCCGGATGAGTTCATAGAGAAGCTGGCCACAGTGAGTATTGCTTTAGGTATAATTTTTCAGTTTTTAATTAAAGCCAGTCATGTTACAAAACCGCAAAATATATTTCTCTCTCAAAGTAGCTGAATAATTATAATGTTTATTTTTTCCAGGTCTACTGGTTCACTGTGGAATTTGGTCTGTGTAAGGAAGGAGATAAAGTAAAAGCTTACGGTGCCGGTCTGCTCTCATCTTTTGGCGAGCTGCAGGTATGTGGTCTTCTGGTTTATGTCCAGTGCTGCAACCCAACAAATTCAACTGGCTTTTTGCTTTGAGCGTTCAGAATAGGAGTTTGCTGCCTAATTGAGTTTAATGTGTCATTAGTGGCGTGAAAAAAGCAGAAACATGACACTCATGCACAAAAGGAGGACTGGCTGAAAATTGGATGTTATTCTAATGTCTTGCAGTACTGTTTGACGGACAAGCCCGTACTTATGCCCTTCGAGCCAGAGAAGACCTGCCTGCAGAAGTATCCCATTACAGAGTTCCAGCCAGTTTACTTTGTTGCTGAAAGTTTTGAAGACGCCAAAGACAAAGTCGGGTAAAGTGACTGCAATTAAACCATCTTTAAAATCTCCCATCCCTCAGCATTTTTTAATTTATATGTGCTTTGTTTTGTTTTTACAGGAAATTTGCTGCCACCATTCCCAAACCTTTTTCTGTGCGCTATAATGCCTACACACAGAGAATTGAGACGCTGGACAACACACAGCAGCTGAGGAACCTGGCCGACAACATCAGCGGTGTGTCTTCTTCATTATTATTTAGCACTCAAACTGAATTTTCCCTATATCATACGAGAATTAAGAATAAAAAATCAGGATTTTCAAGAAATTAAAAAATATATTTTTTAAATTTGTGTTTTATCTCTCTACTGAGTGTAAAGACAGCACAGATGAGCGGTTAATGGTTACATTAAGGATTTTGGAAAAGTACACTGTAAAAATGTGACCTTAAAATTAACTTTTTGTGGTTACAATTTTTTTTTAATTAAATCATCTTCAAGTCAAATTGAAAAAATTCATTTCCACTCACTACATAATATTTGGTTTCTATTTATTAAGCTTGTAAAAATTTCTACCCATCTTTATTTATTTTATTAAATGTTGAGTTCAGACTCAATTTTCTTCACTCAAGGTTGGGGTTCTACTTTTACAGCAATTAAAATTTTGTTTTTAATTTAACTGGGTTGGAAATTTTTAAGAACTTAACTCCCTGAGCACAATTTATCACGTTTTTTAATGCCCTGAGGTTGCTTTGTTTCTTATAATTAGTGACTAAATACATCGTTTCATCAATTACACATTTTTTTTGTCGTTTTGTCTGCAGATTTTTTTTTTTCAATAACCTTGTCGGCTACGTTTCATTTTAATCCCACATGGATCACAAATGTACCTTTTTTTCTTCCTAGGTGAGATCTCAATCCTGTGCACTGCCTTGCGAAAGATGGAGTGAAACGATGGTGGACGATTTTCAAGGAAATTAAAGATGAAATGCTAGAAAATCAAAGACGCTAAATAAGCATCATCTGTATTGCTTTTTGGCTCATATACAACATAACTTTTCTAATCAAGCTGTGATAGAGACAGCATGATATTAAATGTTAAATTAGTCTTTATGTATTGCATGTAGAACATATTTATAGACCAATTTTGCTAGTTCAAATATATTTACTCACTACATATTTAAATAACATATAACGAAATAACACGGGAAAAATACCTATGCAAAACAAATCGCGTGTAAATACCTAAAAGCTTCGGGCATTATGAGGCCCGCCGTCGCAATATTTTTTATTTTATATATTATATTGTTGTATTTTTCTCAGTAGTTTAATCTTACGAAAATACAGATTTCCTACCGTCCATTCTTTGCTTCAGCCGTTGCTTCTTGTTGTCGCACAATGTTGCTGTAATTTTCCCAAACAAGCCGCAATCAATGAATCACGGGATCAAAGGCTTTTTATGACCATGTGTTCAGCCAATGCATTTGGGGGACGAAATATTTTCATTACAAAATTGCTTTTGTTTAAACCATGCGTTCATATTCTCAATTTCACCAAAGCTTAACGATTAAAATACTTCAACGTTATATGTTTAGCTAGACTGTGAAAGCAAGTTAACATATACTGCATATATCATTTATCTGTTGCTAAAGACTGAGATGTTATGCATGCATTGTCACATGTACTTAAAACGAACAATAAAGATTGTTATTATTAAGTCTTTGAATGTTTCCATTTTTATTTATATAATAATAATACAATTATTATTATTATATTAATTTATTAATTATTATTATTTACCGCATTTACAAGTGAGCAGCATGCGTGTAGAAGAAGTCGGTTTCAGTACCATGGAGAGCAGCACAATCTCAGTGCCGTGTTTTCTGAAGCATTTAACGCATTTGTAGCATTTTAACCCCTAAAAACAAAATGATATTTGTTATTTATTTATATATTTCCAATAAAGACTTTAATGCTGACCTTTCACAAAAACTACCACTTAGCTCGTGTAATTCGTCGCTTTTGGCTGTGAGGCACCTGTAAAATGTCACGTGCTCTTATTTGGGTGCTTGGAAAAGCAAAGCACAAACTCATGACGCATCTGAGCTTAAAATTAGACTTGCATTTACGCAACACATTTACATAAAGTCCAGCACCTCTGTATATAAATTGCAGGGCTTTGGTCCCACAGTGAACACAAGAGTTTTCTCCTCATTTAGACAGAATCGGACTCCTTATTTGGTGTCGACACAAAGATAAATTGGTTATATTTATTTTAGATATAGTGGCCTATATTTCCCCCCTAAGAATCAATGAAGACGGACAGTATATCTCAGAGCATTCCGCTGAGCGGCAGAAAGCGCAGTCTGATCGAGGAAGCGCGGCGCGACAGAGAGAGCGGCTCGTCATCTCCGGGGCCCTCGCGCTGCGGGGACAGCTTCGTGTTCGAGGAGGAGAAGGGCGGAGAAGTCACTCTCAACATCCTCTTTGCTCTCAGAAATGAGAAGAACGCGGGCTTCTTCAAGGCTGGCAAAGTCTTTGAGGTAGGCAAGTGCTTTTACTTGGGTTATTTTCATTCACAAATTACAGCTGTGGTGAGGTTTTGTTTCAATGTCTGTATGGTTTTTTATTTTTATTTTTTTTATTTATTATTTATTTTTGTCCTAAACATATACTTAGTTTATAGACTGTGTAGAGAAACAGTAGCTAGACCCTGCATTACGTTTTACAAGAAATTACCATTTTATTCTTTTTGCTTCAAAATTTCTAATTGATTTCAATGTGTAGCCTTTTATCTTAGTAATTGTTCAAAATAAAAGAAACTGTTAAAAATAAAGGTGCTTAAAAGGCTTTCACAGCCATGCCAGAAAAACCTTTGGTTCCACAAAGACTCATTCAGTCTTTCGTTCATATTTTTTTATTTATTTATTTATTTTTGCCTTTTTAATTATCTGAAGAACCTTCTGTCTTTTGTGAAACAGAAAGGTTCTTTTTGGAACTGTTTCAACAAAAAAGGCTTTTCTACGGAATTGTGAAGCATTTCCCACATTTATTTCAAAATATCAAAACAACAAACAAAACAACATATATTGCAAATAAATCTGAAACAGGCTAACAACACTACAAACATAACAGACCATGTACCGCTTTTAGTTGTGGCAAATTTGGCTCTATACATGCCTTTTTCATTGCAGGTGCCATAAATAATGTTTTGTGATAAAAACATAATGAAAATGTTTGCCTGGTTTTGCTACTTAGACTTTTGAAGCCAAGCTCCTCCATTTGGAGAGTCGACCAAGCAGGAAATCTATGAAAAGCGGTGGAGATGATCTGGAGTTCTTCATGAGGTGTGAAGTGCACTGCTCCGACACTGACATCTTCATCAACTCCTTAAAAAGAGTTGCAGATGATGTGAGAATAGTGCAAGAAGAAAAAAGTAGGTGATTTATTTATTCACAAATACAGCAGAGCAGAAATTTATTTTCCGCTATTTTATTATGTTTTTGTTCATTTTGTTTTAACACACAGTTCCTTGGTTTCCAAAGAAGATTTCTGACCTAGATAAATGCAATCATCTGATAACAAAATATGACCCTGATCTGGACCAGGATCACCCTGTAAGTGAAAAACAATGATGCTTTTCATAAAACAGGACAATACTACAAATGTCATAATGTTAGTTCTACTATCAACTGTTATATCGGTGACATGAGCGCTTGTATTGTTTAGGGATTCAGTGATCCACAATACAGAAAACGCAGAGGAATCATTTCTGAACTGGCGTTCAACTATAAACAGTAAGTCACATGATATTAATTAATCTGAAGTAACAACAACAAGAATAAATATGCATTATGCTATCTACCCAGATATTATTTCTAATAGAAAATATATTAAAAAATCTTTCTTTTGTTTATGTAGTGGTGATCCTTTACCGGTAGTGGAATACACTCCAGAAGAGATTGCCACTTGGTAGGTTTTCCCAATTATTTTATTGAATTTGATTGCTGTCAACTACATGTCAGTATTTGCATATCAAATGTTTAGAGGGGCCTACTGCGACCGCATGATTCTAAGAGTTCTTTTTGTGATGAGGCAGGAGGGAGGTCTATAGGACTCTGAGTGGTCTGTACCCCACTCACGCCTGCAGACAGTTTCTAGAAGGCCTCGGTCAGCTGGAGAGTGAATGTTTGTATGGAGAGGATAAGATCCCTCAGCTAGGAGAAGTGTCTGCATTTCTTAAAGGTGAGAAGGCCTGCTTTTTGCATTCTGCGTGTGCAAAACTAGCAAATTTACAAAAACTATGTTCTGTGTCTGTGTGTGCTCCTGTTTAGAGAAGACAGGTTTTCAGTTGCGGCCAGTGGCAGGGCTGCTTTCTGCTCGGGACTTCCTGGCCAGTCTAGCGTTTAGGGTGTTCCAGTGCACCCAGTACATTCGTCACCCTTCAGCTCCTATGCATTCCCCTGAGCCGTACGTATAAAGACACAAAACCACATTTCATTTGTATTTGGGAACATTTTATTGCAGAATATTAATATTTTCAAATGTATTTTATTTTAAAAAGTGACTGCTGCCATGAGCTACTTGGACATATTCCCATGCTTGCAGACAAAGAATTTGCTCAGTTTTCACAGGTATTACTACAGAATTATCTTATGTAAATGGTAGATTAATCCATGTAGTGAAATACTGAGACACTTTGCATTCGACACTGAACCTTTTACCCTGCAGGAGATTGGACTTGCCTCACTTGGAGTATCAGATGATGATATTGAGAAACTGTCCACAGTGAGTACATCCTAATGGCACAATTCAGCTGGAGAATACTTCACTGAATCTTAGTGTATTATAGCAAGTCTTTAGTGCCCCCTTGTGTTGTTTTATCAATATTACAAATTCAAAACAAATAGTTGAGGCTGTAAAATGTATACATTCTGTCATCCTATATGTTTAGCCTAACAAAATTTCTCTAAATTGCACTCACAGCTATACTGGTTTACAGTGGAGTTTGGTCTCTGTAAGCAAAATGGTACAGTGAAGGCCTATGGGGCTGGACTACTGTCCTCATTTGGAGAACTTTTGGTAAGCTTGTGTAACATTTCTTATTATTATTGGTGTTGGAAACAGTTATATGCTATACTTGATATTTATTTAGATTTTTAGAATTCTGTGGTTAATAGAAGGTGTAAAAAGTAACTGCATTTATTTGAAATAAAATGTCTTGTATCTTTCCCCCCAGTATGCTCTTTCCATAGAGCCCCAATACAAACCATTCAATCCAGCTGAGACTGCGGTCCAACCATACCAGGACCAGGCGTATCAGCCTGTTTACTTTGTGTCCGAAAGCTTTGAGGACGCCAAACACAAGCTAAGGTGGGTGTTTTCTCACACGATCTATAGAAAGCATTTCATTGAGGTTGTAAAAATGATCATAAAGCATTGTTAGTGACTGGCGTCGCTGTCATTCCACAGGCAATATTCATCCACAATACAGAAACCCTTCTCCATTAGATATGATCCCTACACTTGCAGCATGGAGGTTTTGGATGAGCCTTCTAAGATCCAGAATGCTTTGGGGCAGATGAGGGATGACCTGAAGATCTTACATAAAGCCCTGGAGAGGCTGGGACAGAAATAAACCAGAGTGCGAGATACGGTATCATCAATGAAAACGATTTTTTTATGGAAAACCTTTCTTTATGTTTATGAATATTGATGATTACATTGCATAAAATCCAGTGCTGAAATGTGTATATGTGTGTCCGCTTTAAATGTATGAAGAGTTCCGTTTACCAAAATAATAAATATCTATTTTGACTACCATTGCGGGGTTTCACAGCAATGTCATTTTGAAGAACTATTTTTGGTTCTCCAAAGAACCTTTCAGTGCAACATTCAGTGAAGAGTTCTTGAAAGAATCACAGAAATGGAAAATTTCCAGGGATGAAACACAGACCTCAATAAAGAATCTGCATACTTAAGAGTAATCCCTCAAATTATGAACACAATAATTCAGTTTACCCCCCAAAACATGTACTGTAACTCCAAATCCAAGAGCCATATCGGAATGAACCATACCTGAATGAGCAAATTATTCATATGCTATTTAGACCATGGGGAAATGAATGTACAAAACCAAAATAAACAAGAATATTTTCTGTCCCTGAACAGAAGATGCATTCTGCCTAATTTTTTCTACTGTTAGATCACTGTCTGGCAATGGAAAAAGGCATAGCTCCCAAAGGGTCTATGTGCACTGTGACACTCGTGAGGTCGAGACAGAGACTGTGGTAAATCAACAGGGGTGAGAGAGGAATGCCTTGACCAACTCCCAAACCACATGCCACAGTTTTCCAGCTCAGCAGAAATGTATCAAATGCAGATGTCATTGGTGGAAAGACTCATAAATTTCATCAAAATTCATCAGTCAGCAATCCTAATTGTTTTACACATGCAATGACAAGAAAAACTAATTACAATATTTAGGCTAAATTTATTACATATACAGAACAAATTCATTGTTTGATACATTATCGTGAGTGATTTTACATTTTGGTTACATCTAGCCTCCTTACAGACGGTTTCAACAACATGAATAAACGTAACGGCGCATGCGTGGCCCAAACTTAACTTTCGGTAAACATCCAAATAGAATCGATAACAACAGCGAAGCCCTTTCTAGAATAGATTATTTTTTTTGATAACAAGCAAAATATGTTCGTTGCGTTAAAAATGCAGACTCATTCTCTGCCAGCAGGAGGTGCTTTAAGCACGAGAAACAAGAGGTTTCCGCGGTAACCGCTTTCTTTCTTTCTTTTTTTTTTTACACAATATGTCTCAAACTTTTATATAATGCTCCCTTATTTATAACATAAATACTTGTTTAGGTAAATAAAAAAAGGTGGATATGCAGGATGATATGAATGTGACATTTTCTAAAAACGGTGATTTTTAAACGTGCATTACATGGTCGTAGAAGGTCTAGCGAAAAAGCGAAAATACAGTTGGAATGTTCTGTCAAACATATTAGTTATTTTATATAATCTTCCTTTTTTACCAAACGTTTGTACAAAATAAATAACTTATTTAATTGTGTTGCTGTGATCACCTGTGACCTCGTGGCCAAGGCCCAATGTCAGCCATGCTACTATTCGGAATATAGCTTTCTTGCTAGAATAATGTTGCTTAAATGCATCACAAATTAATCATCTTTCCTGCTTTGGCTCCAGCAGGAAAGGAGAGCGTTTAGTGGATTAGCCCTGCTTTTAACAGATTGACAGCTTGTGGTTGCACTACAGATGGTGTAGGAACAACTACGCAACTGTTCCATTCATACTAAAAGATTAGGCTACCAGGTCACAGCATATTCCTCCCTATTGGCCCCAGTAGAGGCCAAACAATCCTCTAAGAGAAACCACAAAGCGAGCAACCAGGTCACTCTGTGCTGGAATTCATTGAGTTCAGGGGTAAATGAGGATCTATCAGCTGGCTGGCCTTCTTAAATGTGTCAAAGAAACGAATCAGAGAGAGAGAGAGAGAGAGAGAGAGAGAGAGTCAAGCAAATAATGTAATAAATGTTGTAGAGAGAAGAGGAGCAGACATCTGCTTTCATAAACCAAATTCAAACACTTAATCGCCTCTCGTATCTCATTTTACATGGCACTCAACCCAACCCACAAATCCCTCTGAAAACCATAGCTTGGATCCGTATCCATC
This sequence comes from Enteromius treurensis, assembly GCA_032275025.1. Lineage (NCBI taxonomy): Eukaryota > Metazoa > Chordata > Actinopteri > Cypriniformes > Cyprinidae > Enteromius > Enteromius treurensis. The sequence continues at coordinate 8,815,677 of JAUCMU010000080.1, read as the reverse complement.
ACGTTCAAAACAAATGTGTGTCGCCATAACAATATGATAACCACTGACGGATCCTGTGAAATTCTACCCACAAATCCCAAACACTTATCACGTCATCAGAACATAAGCATTTCCCTTTGGTATATAAAGGTTCCGGAAGTGAAAATCACATTCATTTTCTAAGATTTTGAACTTACTGACCTTAAAAGGCACACAGCTATTGAGAGTTATGAGGCATCTATGGTATAAGCTTTTGCTAAAGCCATCAGACAAAATTATTTTTTGAAATCAGTGTTCACATTGGAATTCCTGGCGAAAAATGTATTGCTTGGTTATGAAATCTCAACCTTTTGTATCAAAAGAATATATTATAGCACCACTACTATGACGTACTGCCAGTCGTAAGTGTTGATTTTCAGAAATTGAGATTTATACATGATCTGAAAGCTGAATAAATAAGCTTCCCATTGATGCATGATTTGAATGGATAGGGCAATATTTGACCGAGATACAACTATATGAAAATCTGGAATCAGAATACAGAAAAAATCTAAATGATGAGAAAATCACTTTTAAAGTTGTCACATGAAGATCTAATCAATGCATATTACTAATCAAAAATTAAGTTTTAATATGTTTACAGTAAGAAATTGACTAATTATCTTCATGGAGCATGATCTTTACTTACTATCCCATGCAATGGGTATTTTGGGCCTTTAGTACAAATATACCCCAGCGACTTAAGACTGGTTTTGTGGTCCAGGGTCACATATGAGACTTCTTTCAAAGTTTACTATTCTGAATCCTAGTTCACTGTCAAGTCTTATAAACTTGATTATTTGAAAGAAATATTATGAAACGGACTGCAACCTTTCCCACAGTTACTCAATTTTCACCTAACCAAAACCGAAACTTCATGAGAGCACACAATCACTTGGTTTCCTGTTTTACTCTAAGGAAGGCCAGGGTAAAACCGGGACAGGCTGTGCTCTAGACTGCGGTGCAGGAATCGGCCGGATCACCAAGCGCCTTCTCCTGCCCCTCTTTCGTACAGTGGACCTAGTGGATGTGACACAGGAGTTTCTGGATAAAGCTCGTTCCTACCTGGGTGAGGAGGCCAAGCGAGTGGAGAACTACTTCTGCTGTGGCTTACAAGACTTTCAGCCCCAGCCAGAACGCTACGATGTCATATGGATCCAGTGGGTGATCGGTAAGGCATACAATTCACTTCCTTCACTACATTATCTATGAACAGAAATGGTGAAAATGACCAAACGTATCTTCTATTATATTTTGCAAACGCAAATCCCTCCTTTAGGTCACTTGACCGATGACCACCTGGTGGAATTTCTGAGACGTTGCCGGAGCGGTCTGCGTCCAAATGGCCTGATTGTGGTCAAGGATAATGTTGCGTTTGAAGGTGTAATACCTGATGATGTAGACAGCAGCGTGTGTCGGGACCTGAATTTATTGCGTCGCATAGTAGCCCGGGCCGGACTCAATATCATCTGTGAGGAGCAGCAGCAGAACTTTCCTGAGGAAATCTATCAGGTCCACACTCTAGCTTTAAGATAGCTGTCAGCACTGAACGAAGAGGTTTTATGTGTTTGTTCGGAAGCCAATAATGTGAGAAGTCCGGATCAATGTTAGCTACACAAGAAGCTACGTGTTGCTGCCAATGTGATCACCGTTTTTAAAAAAAGGCTGAAGGTGATACTGGGACCTTGGGATTTTAAGCAGGGGAGTTTTCCTTGATCTCTAGAGTTTGTAATATAAACAGCTAGGGTTCATCGTAATGAATCTCAATGCAAAAGCTTTTCAGATATCCAAACAGTTACACACTCCAGGTTATCCTCAGTTTGAAATGTGGAAGGTAAAAATGTAAACCAAGCACACTGCTTTGTTTTTAGCAATAGGTGTGCTGAAGACTTGAAGGGATCGTTGACTCAAAAAAAGGAAATGGTCATGTTTTCATTTTGGGGTGGACTTTTCTATTTAAGACGGTTCAACATGTGTCTATGGCACTGAATGATGTGTGTAAAACATTTTAATAACTTAATGACAATTTGAATCTATACTAGTTAATGTTACATGTGCGAGTTTACAGCTGTTGACAGAAATCTGAACCAAATGCTGGATTTTGCCTTGAATAAACTAATATTTTGGAGCAGTGTTTGTATGACAGTGTTATTGTGTATAACAGTGGCTCTTTACAATTTTGATTTAAAGGCCCCTCATTGTCCAACACAATATTCATGTCCCCTGGATATGATTTATATCTAAGATAATTATGAAGTTTCTGCTGTAAACATGACAAGGCTGTTTACTTTCAAACTTTTTATTGGTAATATATAATTTATTGATGGGTAATAAATTCAGAACTACGGTTTTAGAAAAACAACAGAGGAAAAAAAAAAAAAAGACTTCAGTTTAAAGGTGCCATGGAATGCATTGAGAGAATATTTTAAATTGTTCTCTGATATGTACATAGAAGGTATGTATCTTAGGTAAGGGTTTTACAGGTCCATTTACAACCCTAGAATTTGACCCTAAAATGAAACAGTCTGTTTTTGCCTTATTTGGAAGGTT
>JAUCMU010000080.1:8778958-8794816 GCA_032275025.1 Enteromius treurensis | reverse complement strand
TAAATAATAAGATGGCAGTACTGACACACAGATATCTCAAATATAATAAGTAGCACACAAATTCTGAATGCCTTTGGAAGATCTCCTAATGAGAAATTAATCTAGATTAAAAAAATTAATCTATGCCCACCCCTAATATATATATATATATATATATATATAAAACAAAATTGCAAAGGACAAAAATGCATCCTAAAAAGGATTAAATTAATAAAAAATGCTACAAATATTTTATATTTAATAAATATTTGTATTATTATTATTAATAATAATAAAAATAAAATTAATGCAGCAAAATGTCCTATTTTCTCAATTTACTTATCTTTGATAAGTGTGACAAAGTTAATTTTGTTTATACTGTACGTGTTTATTTTGTCTAATTAAACATTCGCAGTTTACGTTGTTTAATCTTGATTTGCATTTCAACACCTTGTTTTAATCTTTGAATATTCAACTCTTTCGCTTTCCACTTTGTGCCTATAGGTCTCCAGCAGTTCCCACGGGATCTTCTCCAAAGCCTTTACGGAACCGCGTCTTGAGCCAACAAGAACACATCAAGTCCAAGGTAAAGAATCATGGGGGCGGTAAGCAGAGACCCCAGTCTCAAATAGCGGTCAAAGCGAAATTGAATGTGACACTTGATTTTTAAAACAGACAGCAAGTAATGCACATTCACGAGCTATATCATCTGCTTCCTCTGTTTTGTAATTTATACAGCTGTTTTTTATGCATGGTGCTTTGTGCAGCAGGTTTCCAGTTATATAAAAACAACCGCGGAGTGTGAAATTTAGTGTCGTACAGTACACTCCAGACTTTAACCAATAACCTCTGGCAGTGATGCACGCTTGAATTTAGTATTATCTCTTGGCCTTATAAGATTTTTCTTTTCTTTTTTTTAACAGTTTAGTCATAAAACTCTTAAAAGATATAAATCTCTTAATACAAAATGACGGCCTGATTAGCAACAAAATGATGTCTGTTAAGAAGCTTGTTTCTGAAACCAATCTTAACTAGTCTCTGGATTGCTAACACATTTTAAATGTGGTGATACCAGCCCCCCCTTTATATTAAGTACTGGCATCTTCACCAATTAGAAATGGTGAGTGCTCTGTGAACATGTATGCTAGGCACATTTTGTTAAAAGGCTTCTTTATTTGATTGCACTAGCAGATGTCTCTTTAGACCTCCACTTTCTGGCCGCCTTCCTGTGTTAGTGAGCGGTAATGGTCCCCGGGCAGCTCACCGCTTCCTGAACTGGACGGGCGGAAGCTTTCTGCATCAATTTCACTTTGAACATGCCATATCAGTGGCGTTACTCAGCTAGCAAGGGAAACTTGAAAGGTTATTGTTTCCTGTTGTCTGCAGAATGACTTTATCAAGCCGTACTCCAATAGTTTCATCACAAAATGACGTCGATCGGCACAAGGGAAGAGATCAAGAGGTTCCTCCAGCAGCAAGACTGCAGAGACAGATTATTCTGAGTACAGTTATGTTGTAAGGTTTAATGAACTCATAATGAACCCCAGTCAATACACTTAGGGCCTGTATTATGCATATAAAAGGATGGTAGTACATTTTTACATAATAATATATTTCCAGCTAAGAATGTTTAAGATCTGTATCTGGGGCCTGTTTCATAAAGCAAGTTTACCAAATAAGCCAGGCTTATTTCAGTTAGTCTTTTAACCAAATCAACTGCGAACAAGTCAGGCTAACTGAAATAAACCTGGCTTATTTGGTGAGCTTGTTTTAAGAAACAGGCCCCTGGTAATATGGTTTGATAAATAGAAACAGTGCTGTCAAACAATTAATCGCATCCAAAATAAGTTTTTATTTGCATAAAGTGTGCACATAATAAATATACACAGTACACACATTATGCATATAAAGAGACAAAGAATGTTTTGAAAATATTGATGTGTATATTTTTATATATTTTATATATATAAAATAGTATATGTTGCGTCGTATATGTCCCCTGATTCCACTCATTTGATACAAATTACTACCAAGTGAATACCTTGACCACTAATGTGTCTCAGCTCACCACTTATAATTTGCTCTGATGTTAATACCACATGTGAATAGGGTTATAGTATCACTGTTGCTGGTGCTGTGTGTCCGCTGGCTTAGTGGGCTTGTCCCCAAACAGGTGTTATGCAACCACGTCACTTCATTGTGTGCTTTACAAACACAGACACACCCCTCATCTTATTGAAGGCTTAATGATGACGTTAATATCAGAGGAAGTAGCTGGTGGACCCGACCTTTTTTCTATTGGCGTACAGTCAGGTCTGCCCAATGTACAATCTAAGCCATAAGCCTCCCATATGAAAGCACCCAGTCTGAGCGATACTTGTTTTTAGGTGCTCTTTTGAGAAAATGCTTTGAAAAGGCTGCACTCAAACTTTGATCCCCCCCCCCCCCCCAACCTTACATACACCCACCGCCCATTCTCTTTATGCTTTGCAGTCCCACCCAACTATGCCTGCAGTATTTTTTTAATTTTTTTACTTTCCTGAATCCACTCTCCTACTGTGGCCAGCTAGCCTGAAGGGAGAGAGCCTTGAATCCTGATAATCCTTAGCAGGGATGGATCAAAGGCCCTGAAAGAAGTGGATCAGCGCTTCTCTCAGACCCTTGGGACCTTAGAGGCTCACTACGTCTGTGCGAGCTAGCATTTCCCCCTTTCATGCTCCTCACGCTAGCTTCTGGACCACAGTTTTTTTGTGTTCATCCTCATAAGTTTTAGATGTGGTCATGTCCACCCAGTTATATCAGCAGAGCTCAAAAACAAAGACAGCCTGATGGACCGAGTGAGAGTGTTTCAGGACCTCGTCATTTGTCCTCTTGTGCCAGTGCTCTGTGCAATACATCAATTGTCGACAATATTCATATTTTACAAACAATGACAATTTATTTTTGGGTGTCCTGTCATAATTACTCACCCTTATATCGAAAACGGTTCCGAAGATGAGCAAAGATCTTAAAAAAATAATAATAATAATTTATATTTTTAATATTTAAACTTTGGTATGTTATCAAGATGGTAATATCCATAAAGGTTTTGTTAAGATTCAGGATTGGTCTTTTTTCTTTCTTTCTTTCTGTAATTTCAGCTGTTGTAGTGTGTGTGTGTGTGTATGTGCATATAATATTTTTGTATGCATTTTCTTTTAAGGTTGTGCGGCCAACCATCCGCTCTCAGTTTGCATGCACATACAAGGATGATGAGTTGCCCCTCAACCGAGTGTTGGAGTTTCCCAGCACCAGCCAGCTTCCCACCTGTTTGCACCCTGCACCAAAAAAACCTGTCCATTTACCAGTGACTGTGGAGGAGGAGCATGACCCCACTGGAATGGACATCAGTCTCAAAGGTAGTGCCTCTGCCACATTTAGGGTGTTTCCACTTGTAGTTCAGTTCATTGTGGTCCTTACCAAATAGAAGAATTATACATTTAGTCCTGGTCTACTTAGTGTTCACATTGGCATTTTTGAGAGTTAACCTAAAGAGAATTTGCACAACCTGATTGAATGTATTTGCGACTGTACTTACCAAACACCCCAAACAAAAGGCGTGTTCAACTTAAAAGGACGAAACAGGTGTATCAATTCAAAGCCCCCATTAACCGATCTGTCTGGTAAGTGCCGCTTTATTTTCACTACCTGTGAATGGTGGTAGCATTCACACTAAATCCAACGAACCGAGTTAACAGCGCAATCGCACCAGAGTTTGCTTTAATTGAACCAAAGCTGACAAGTGTGAACACACCCTTAAAAATGCTATGCAAAAGTAATTGTTACTCTTAGCTCTTGTATATTAGTTTTAAGACCATCTAGATTCTGTTGTGGTCTTCTAAAATGGGACAGAATTAAATATAGCTTTTAAAATGTGTAGGTTTTCTTTTCTGAGAAATCAGAGCAAAATGATGATGCCACAGGTTCATGTCCTATCATGTGTTCTGAGAATATCCCGCCCACTGCGACTGATCGATAAGGAGTCTTCTTTCATCAAATCATTTCGTGGTCTTAAGTGATTTTGGCTTCCTCCATTTTTTTTTTTTATTATAAAAAAGGGGGCTCAGTTCTTGGTGTACTGAATAACCTTCATGCTTGGTCTGTTCGCTACACACACACACACACACACAGAAGAGCTCCCTTATTCTGACGCCACATGGTCGGAAAGATGCCCAGGTCCACCTCCACAGCCCAGGCCTCGATCCCTGCCCAGTCCCTGCTTGGGGACTGGTACTTAAGATCAACCTTTAAACGATTCCCCATCCCATAAAACCTGGCTGCCCCCACATCTGTTGTAAAAACTCGTAAGAGCACACGTCTCCTTTTTTTTTGTGGGAATGCGGGCTTCGTTCCACCAGGTTACATGACAAATGTTCAGTTTCAGTGCTGTAAAATAAACACAACGCCTGTTAAAGTGCAGACTAACGTCAGCAATTTCATCATAACCTTTTTTACTCTTCCGTCCTCAGCACTCCCCCCTCTTTTTTTTTTTTGTCTCCCTGTTCATTGTTTCACCTTGTTCTCAAAGTCCAATGTTTTTCTTTTGTCCCCCCTTTCTTGTTTTTCTGTGGATATGGACCCAGAGGCCACTAACTTAAGGCGTGAAGGTCCCGGCCAATCCGCTTTGGGGGAACAAAGTGGAAATGCCTGGAACCGAGCAGGTGGGAAGGGGTCCCAGCCAGAACAGCTCAGAAGAGCAACCGGGACCTCAAAGAGAAAGCTCGCCAATAGAGAGTACGCTGAGCAAGAAAGAGAAGAGAACCAGCCCCCTCAAAAAAGACCCCCTACCAAGGCTCCCACCGGAGGCCTGGGGAAAAGGAACACTAAAGCTGCAGGCAAGAAGCTCATCGCTGGACAGGGCAAACTCACTGGCTTTTTCAGGCTGTAATTTAGGTCTACCCACCAATGATGATCTGCTTTGGCAATGAAGTCCGGTTTTATTTATTAGTAGAGTAAATGCATTTAAAGAGGTAGTTGGTGGTTACTCGCCCACATGTTGTTCTAAACCTTTTGTTTTTGGGTGGGAAAGCCATTTTAAAGGCTTTTAATTAAATTATTAGTGTCACGCCTCTTCTCCAGATTATTGCTGATGGGATGAGTGTGTATATATTTGTGTTTGTGCATGTTCGAGGTCTAAAGGAGAAGATTATGAGTTGGCAGAGAGGGATTATGTGACGGTCATGATGAATGTTTTCTGTTCCCCTTTGAACAGGACTCGTACTTTGCAGATTTAAATAAATTTTTATTTCGGTTTTGTTTTAAATCACAAGTGTGTTTGTCATCTTTATATTTGGAGGTTCTTGCAGGATCAGGGGAGAGCTGGGAAAATCATGCAGGTGCTTTGTCCGCTGCTCCGTTTTCAAGCTTGCCAGCAGGGCCTGTATACTCTTCCTATCATGCACCTCAGCACTGTGAAGAAAACAAGAAGAGAAAAACTAGTTTAGCATTATATGTAACTGGAAGGGTCCTTGTTGTTTACTCAGTGGTATATTCATGAGTAAAACAACTTGAGCTGGTCTAACTTTCTACTAGGTTTTGAACACTTTTTAATTGGGAGACCAACTTGAATCAGGTAAGACCAACATCTCGGACCATAAACCGGGAGATGACCTGGCCAGTTCATGCTCGGGTAAATTGTTTAAAACTACACACATGTAGTGATTCAAAATGTAAGCATATCATATTACTTTCATGGCTATAAGAATATCTAGAAGATGGGGAGGAGGAAGATAAGAAACTTGGCAGTGCTTACTGTCCATGTCCCTCCTACCCACGGGAGTGACATTATCTGTGCTACGTCGCTCATCCCTCATGTTGAATCCATCCAGAGCACGATCCGTCCCACGCGGCGGCAGCACAGGGAAGGTTCTCGAAAAGGCAAGGTTTGCTTCCCTTCCAAGAGACCCTTTTATTCCTGTGTCCTGGTGGAAAAGGGATTTTTAGTCAGCACCTCAGAACACGGGACAGCCACTAACAGAAGCTTAACCCAAAAGACTGCTCCCTCTACAGGCAAGTTTTTAGTTTTTTTATTTTTTTCCTGCCGTATGAAAGTCTAACCACACCTGGAGATGTTTAAGTTAATTCGAACAACACACGCCCAAGGGCAACCTCTATATCCCTCTCCATAACTGCTCCCAAACTACTGGAGCAAAGCCGGTGCATGGAGCCCCACATGGAAGAAATGTGTCAAATTGCGACAAAGTTTCCCATGCCTCACTTAGCCAATTTTCACAATATCACCATGGGCCCTTTTATCCATAGATTCCATTTCCCCTCTTATGACCGGGTCCTTCCCATAGTCCTCTTTGACTGTTCCATTACTGCACTGATAATTGTAGCAATGTGAGGACAATTCAGTCTTGAATTGAGAAAGCTCTGTTTGATACCCATTGAAAGGTCATCTGATTCATACCACACTAACAAAATGGACTGGTACGATTTCCTGATTTTAAGTGCATGTAGATGTTGGCAAACACAACCATGGAATCTCCTACCTAAAGCAGGAGTGTAAATTAAAAGACTTACATCAAGTATGAAGATGCGTTTTGTCCCATCTTCGTCCACCAGTCTGCCCTCTATGATGGGGTGTCTTCTGAAGTTGAGCTGCCTAAGTTCCATTTCGCTTGCATCGTCTTCTCCTGCTATCGACACTAGTCTATCTTGGTCTGTACGTTCTTCATCCATCCTAACTTTGGGGAAAGCTGTAGTCAACTCAACTAAAAGTGCAAGTGCAAAGACGACTGTGTAGGAAGATGCCATGATGTTGAGCAGTAATGGTTGACTTGCTTGCAGGACCTAGTTTTGCACTTGCATGTCTACTAAGAATCAAATGTGTGCTTTTATAGTGTCTGATGATGATGACGAGTTGTCAGTTCGAGCTGTTTTCGTCGCTCTCCATTAGTGAAAATTTGTTCACCTTTGCATGAGGTGGATGCCCATCCACGGGGAGGATATTGGGGGATGTTTTAAACCAAGAGGATTATGTTTTGAATGGTTTTCGTTTTTCTAAAAAGCCCCACTGTGATTTTGTAAAAGGCCAAATAACATTTGTCAGCATTTCATTGTGAATCTGGAGAAGGGGCATCTCCTTCCAACAGTGTTTGTACCCCCTGCAATAACTTAGTTTGTCAAGCTCATGCAGCAGGTCAAAGGTTGTACATTGAGGTCATATATTGTCTGAGCAGTGGTAATGATCTAGTGCAAACATTTACAACATGAGCCTCAAAGAAGGAAGTATACCTGTTGTGAGATGTCGTCATCCATCAGATGACACTAATTCCCTTGGTGCCGACTCTTTACGGTACCATCTATTATCTTCTTGTCCTTCCTTTGTTTGTAGGTCATGGGTGGATTATTAGTCATTTCAATAGACCGGGGGTGCCCAGTCGTGTTCTTGAAGATCGACAGTACCTACCTGCAGAGTTCAGTTCTAACCCTGTTCCAACACACCTGTCTGTAATCACCAAGTGCTCTTAAAGGCCACTGCGCAATCTGCAAGGGAAAACGTTACGATATATTGAAATCACAGGACGTTAAGTTTTGCAGAGTAGTGGTAAATGTATCTGGTAATCTTTATTCAAATGAACCAATTCATGAGAATCATTTGCTTGCAGATAGGAATTGGGGCTATTCCCGGGCCAGGATTTAAATTAAACCACAAGCAAGCTTAATCTAGAATAGTTAGTCTTTAACAAAATATTACTGAGTAGGAGAGAACTTTTTTTTAAAGCAGGCAAAGTAAACTGCATACATCGGGTGTGGAATAAAAAAAAGCTATGCCTAGGAATGTCTATGTAATTCTTGCATGAATTATTTTAATCAGATGTTGTTTTGTTAACATTATTATTATTATTATTATTATTTAATAAATATTATTATTTATATTATAAATAAAGAAGCTTTTTAAAAGAGGGTCATGGTAAGAATTAGTGCACCTTCAAAATATGGTCAAAGAGGACTGAAAATAAGTATTGCTTTTTCTTCTGATATGTAATTAAAATAAATAAATAAAATAACTTTTACATAAAAAATCTAAATGTTTTTTTTCTCTCTAATGCATATTGAAATTATCCTAGAAATTATTTAGAGTAATATCTCTGAAGATCTATTTTAACATTTTTTTAAAACACCATCATGGCTAATTGTCTTAGTCATCTATCATAATGAAAACAACATATTTATGTTGTGCAGCAACAGATTGTTGAGCTTTGCAAGATAATGGCAGACAAAAAACATTAAAGCTAAAGCATTGAACATTTCCACCAATAATTAAGGAGTTCCAGTCAACAGAAATGTTTAATGTGTAACATGTCTGTGACTATATCATCTTAATGCAACATGAGGAGAATAGCTTGAGTGGCCAAAGACTCTCCAAAGATCACAGGTAATTGCAGTCTTGGTGTCAGAAAGCCTTATAATAGGCCATATGAATTGTTTCCAGAACCATAGAAATCTGAAGAGGTGAACATATTAACATGGAGCTGGTAATCCAACAGGTATGTCTCTTGTCAGGTGTTCTCCAACTCGTCAGCCATTATAGGAGAAAACGCAGAACTGTTAAATTGGCAAAATGTTGCAAAAAGTATTGAATAAATATATATAGGCTATGTGTGTTTTCTCTTCGTTTCCATTTCACTTCAGTAAGGGCTTTGTTTTTTGGGTTTTTTTATGAAAGTAAAGTTCAAAACGATTAACAGTACAGATTTTTTTTCACAGGCTTCTTGTTCATATCTACCAAGTGTACCAATAATTTTGGTATATAAAGACTGGAAACAGTAATCTGAAGTTAAACCTGCCTCCTGGTAAGTCCTGAACTAGTTCTAGTCTTCCTCCAGGAAATCCGACTATTAAAATCTGGACTACACTAAGTCTAAGACTATTTAAAACCATGACAGAGAACGCAGATTTCTTTAAATCTGGTCACAGTTGCAATTTAACTCTAGGACTATAGGCTTAATCTCTGTCTGGGAAACCACCTCTATATGGGCTTACAGGAAATACTGGTACACACTCTCGAGATGTGTGTACCTGGCATATTTTTGTTCTGTTTTTAAGTTGTTCTTTTGTTTGTTCTAGTAACAGCCTGAGTCCTTTATGGCTCCTTCATAAGAAATCAGAAGTGTGGTCGCATTGCTCTCCAAGGCTCCTCTTCAGTTCTTATGAAAACACAAAGGCTTTCCTTATTAATACCATGGTGCCTGTTGCACAGGCAAGAAGAAATGGGACATGAATAATAGTTATTGAACTCAGCTGAAGTGATTTTACTTGGAACACTCGGCCTTTATTTAGTGAGTATTTGTGTTGGAGTGAGAGAGCCTCTACTGAAGAACTGAACTGGTCTATGGAGACACGACTGTTCCAGCAAGAGTACAACTGAACTTCAGAGTTTGACGCTCTGTTATTGTAACCTCTCTTTCTGCTTTGCCACTCTGCTTTCTGACGTGTCTCACCCTCCATAGTGACCTCTTCCCACCTCTGATTACCCTCACCACAATAATCTAATGTTTTGATGTGCAATTTCAAGCTATCCTTCATAGATTCCCTTTCATGCCTAAATTGCCACCATGATGAAACACTTGGAGTGCATTTGTGGTCTAAGCTTCACTCTTCTCCAGGTTTTTGAAGCTTTGACCTCAGAGTAACACATTCGATAGACGGCTAACTAGAGAGATACTGCTTTTTAAGGCTCGATTAATGAAAAGTGATTCAGTTACGGTAACAAAGTCGCGTGAGTTAAAAGTGCAAATGTTTATTAATTGTGAAAATGTATATACTTATCATAGGTGCTGTGACTGGTTCCCTCTTCACTAGTTCCTGATTTAAATAATTTTAGCACTGCAGGACATGTCCGCTATCCAATTTCGAACTTCTGCAAAAGCTCTCTGGAATTTGTAGGATGTGCTTTGGGAGGACAGACTGACTGGGACAGTTGATTTGCTCCTTCACAAGTCTGTCCTTTTGCCGCAAAACTAGAGACATGAGCATCCTGTAATTTAAGCAGCGCACTCTAATGGAAATCCATTTGTGTCCTCTGAATACTATGCATGGGAATTACGAACGGTGACACAAGATATGGTAATGACATCAGAATCTTGGCTATTTTTCCAGTTACAGAGAATCACGCTTTTGGCCATGGATTCTGCCACGGCCCCATCTCGCCCTATCTCTCACCTCACGGTCTTTGCCATTGATGGATCAGGTATCCCCTCCAGAATTGGCAGCTGAAATACCCAGTAATGGAAAAGAGAGAGTGGTTGGAATGACAGTTTGTTAGTTTTTTTTCATGTGGGATATAGTTACGTACAATTATGGCTGCTGACTCAAAGATATTCCACTCATTGCCAGTTTGAATTGAAAATCACATGTGGATGCTTCTCTTTCGAGGAAAGGCATTAATTCTTCAACAGAACTAGAGCTGTGTGATGAGTTTTAAATAATGTAACAAAAAACAGGACTGCGGAAATGGACTGAAAGATTTAAGCTGTGGAAGCGATGAACCGAGCGCTTGTCAGGGAGCATCTCACGGGAACATTTAGTTCCTTTGCTTCTCATATCAGGGGGCACTGCTGTAAAGTGGTCAAATGCGTCTTGTGGTCAACAGGGACGCTTGGCTAGATGACATCACCAGTATCATCACCATATTCCCCACCGATGCCAAAAAGTCTGGGCAAGTTACTCTGTCCTATTCTGTTACACACGTCATCACAAACCATACGTTTCCATTTTCCAAAGATGTTAAATCGCGGCTTTTGATCATCCTTTGGGAAACCAGGAGAACTTTCAGTCGCCATTCCGTGATGCTCTCCCCATTGGTCAAGTTACCAGATTATTTTCTTTACTCATCTGTTGTTTGATGGTGTAGTAAATGATGGGTTCAGGGCAGAAAGGGCCAATGGGGGCTCAAGCGGGACCATGGTGGACCGAAATGGGGTTGGCTTCTTTGTTGCCCAGAGAACAGCCCATGGTTTCCAGGAACAATGCAGCTGATGAGAAACTCTCCAAGGAAAATATGGGTCTGACATCATGGGTTCTTAAAGCTCGCAGCTGAGCCAACACTCTCTTGCCACAATCAGCTCCCAGTGAATTTCCACTGCTGAGGGAGGGAGTGATCTAGAGGTAGAGGGTGAAAGGGAGCGTGTTGGGGCGTGGATGTCGCCTGCTACCTTTTGTACATGTGTAGTACTGTATGTTGAGCTTGAGGTATTACTGCAGGTCTTTAGTTCATATTTAAAGAGTTTGGATGTCATCTCTTAGTCTCTTAGTGGATAACACTCATCGAACGTGTCTTTTTATTTCGTTTTAGTCATGCAACACATTTTAGGATCAACAGGATATGCAGCATGAAATAATGTACCAATTGATTTGATTTGATTGTAAATTAATTTTTGCTTCAGTAGCAGCACCAAATGCAACCGCAAATTGTTTTTTTGTTTTTGTTTTTTCTTTTGGGCTGGACAAATAGATGAATTGTTTTTGGTCATTTTTACTTGTTTGGTCTTCAGATGTTTGTCTGGTGCACATAAGATCAATAATATTTAAGTTGTTCATCTAATGTTTTATTTTATATTAGCTTCATTTCAATGAATGGAAACAATTTCAGTCTTATTTAACAATAATACTGGTACTGGAAAAATCTATTGGATTTATTTCATGTTGTCATTTTAAATGCCATGATATGTATTATGTACTGCTAAATAAATAATAAGGGACACCATGGCAAAATATGGGAGGATTGTTGTTGTTTGAGGATTTTGAGAATAAGCTGCCACCATTGTACATGCTGTCTGTTTACCAGTGCAAATCAACTAGCAACAACAGAGCATCTGTTTTCCACGTATTCTTTGTCCTTATATCAACAGCACAGCTGCACTTGTTAGAAAGTGTTACAGCTTGTGTTTGATTGTGGAACTGGCAGTCTGTCACTTAATTTTTCTAGGAAACTAAACAACAGAAAAGCGGTCAAGTTCCAGTACACACCTGAATCTGATTATGATTTTTTGAACACATGGTGTTTGAAATGAATGTGCTATGTTTCATCAATGGTTGTTCAAGCAATCAATGGTATTGTAAAGCTGCCAGATGTTTCAGTGCACCTGTCCAAAAAAAAAAAAAAAAAGCTGTCTAGATGATGTTTAAACACTTGCGGCTCCCTAACGAATGCTTAAATTAATTATTTATTACTGCAAATCTTCATGCACAATCCGTTCCAGCAGGCTAACTGATACCTTGTAATCATTAGCAGAAAAACATGGCTTTTCAGCCCAACATTAATCCTTTTTCTTCTGAAACTTTTGTGGGGAAGTTTTGGAAATAGTACTGAATTAGACCACAAGGTCATTGAGAAGACAATAGCACACGTAAGTTGAATGGGCTCAGAGCTTCAGTTTCAGGGTTAGGTCCAGGAACCGTGTCCTTAGATGCACTCGGCACTCTGAGAGCTACTGTAGGCCCCGGTCTGGGGAAAATACACAAGCTTGCTTTTTAGCTAGAATCACTCTGAAACTGACCAGCAGATGGGAAGCTGCTGCCTTCAAGCAGCTGTTCTTGGTTACCATTACTGGATGGCATATGGAATGGTGGTATTGGCGTATCATATGTGTAAGAAATGTGCATTGCTGTTGTCATAACAGAATAGAATGTCGTTGGAACATTGCAAGATTTAATAGGAGTCAAAGTACACTGAGTGTTTTTGTGGAGTGTGGTTTGGAAGTGCATTATCTACTGATTGTTTGTTTTTGGCTGCCTTTTTTGTTTTCTTTGCAGAAGTGACTAAAAAGTGTCATCTTGTTCCAAACATGTGCCTTAGGGAACACGAAACAAGGTTTTTAGAAGAATACTGCAAATTATTGAATATTGAAGCCAGATTGCTGCTAATTTGAGTTATTTTAGTATTATTTATACTGTATGCTATTTTAGTATTTATTACATCTGGAGTTAGTTTTTATTTTGATATTTTCATTTTAAGTTTCGGTTATTCTTGTATTTTTATTATTCATTTGATTTTATAATGCATTTTAGTTTTATTTTAGTGTAATAACTTAAATCTCATTCACTCTCTTCACTTAAAAAGCTGTGTGTGAACTTTCTGCCTAACATCTCCATCAGAAGATAGGTGATGAGTGAATGATTTTCTTTTTTTAGTAAACGTTCCCTTTAACAAAAGAGATCTGAAGACATGTTTTAGGTATTTTTATGTTCGGACCAAGTTCAGGTTTGAATAGTCTCTTACAGTTCTTTTAAAGGTTATTCAATGTTTTGCTGAGAATCCAGAACAATTTGCTGACTGTAATTTATCTAATTGGGCATACTAATTGTTTTGGTATTACCGAGAAAAATGGATGAAAAAAATATTCAAAATACCATAAAGACAACGCTTGCCAGTCGCCTGCTCCACATTTCAAATTATGTTTGCTGAACCTAAGCCAGATGGCCAATTTATCTATTAAAAGGCTTGATTGTTCCACTATATATCCATTAAAAAGTGCTGACAGATTACAATGGCTTTGTCCCTTCACTGAGTGCCTCCTAGAAAGAGCTGAATGTGTTTTTTTTTGTTTGTTTTTTTGTCAGTACAGCCGCAGGCTGATTTGTTTGTCTTGGCGGAACATGTCATATTTTAGGAAGTATCACTTTGTCATGCGGTGAATGTGCAGGTTTAGGGCATTAATATTAACAGTTTTGCAAATGCTAAGCCTTTATTATCTTTCAGTATTCGAGGTGCTTTGCAAGGGGCTGAAACATCGCTTCTCTGCTTGAAAGACTTAAGAGTTTTAGTCTGTGTGTTAGCTTTGAGTTGACAAAGAACAATCAAATGCTCTTAATAAGCGAAAAAGCCACTCTCCCTTAAACCTGCCAAATAATCCGCAAATACTGGTTAATTGCAGTTAACTATACTAAAAAGTATAGTTCCCATTATTGTAAGAATCACTCTTTGAGACGTCAGGTATTGACAAGTGGTTTATTCAGCAGGAATGGTGAACAATCTGTCAGTATTTTCATATTTTGTACAGAAAGCAATTGAGCACCAGTAGCCCAATGAAAGCCTCACAATTCAAAAGAATGCTTTAATGATCAATGCCCAGAATCCTTTAATATTTGTTCTTCCTTATCGTTTCTCTCTCTGGATTTATGTTCTGATGAAAACTATCAAACTCAAGCAAAGTGCTGCAAGTCTTAAATCCTACATTCAGTTTAAAGGAAACAGAACAACTTCAAAATAAGCACTTAATATATATATATATATATATATATAGGGCTGCCCATGATATTTACCACAAAGCCATAACCAACAAACCTTAAATATTCAAAGTCTTTGGTATCATGTGAGGACCTTTTTCTGGAGGTCTATTATATCAAACTTGTGCACATTATATAGACATTCTGGGTGGCTATTGCATATAATTCTACATTATATTATTGTTTCTTAATTCAGATTGAGATTATATAAAACGCATACTGCCCAGTTCAAAAGTACAAACTTAATTTAGGTTGTCTAGTAAAGTTACCTTACTGAAAAAGTCATCCATCATGTTTATTGATGATTAATCTTCGAAATGGTTAACGTGCTGCTAGTTAAAACATAACATTTCTTCATAGCACTGATGGTGTTATTGACTTAATCTTGGTGCAATTTGCCTATTAAACCTTTCCAGATATATTGATAAGTTAAAACACAGGCAAGTGGAAAGGAAAAACAATGGTCCTGAATGGAGTCGTACAGCGTTAGCCAAATTATACTGCTACTAGCTGGTTAAATTTTACTGTAACTGTGTCTGTATTACACTGAAGACTGTTTTGCACCATTTCCTTGCCAGTTACAAATGCATGAGTTGTAGAATCAGTGCCAGGTTGTCTAAATGAAAAGCGACTTTGTGATGGTCAAAATCTTGGTGATGTTGGACATTTGCAGTTCACAGTACTCTGTCAAGTTTTTGGCATAGGGACGTTATTGTTTCAAAAAAATAACAATTTAAGAACCGTAGAGAACACAAAGACAGCAATTAACCATCTCGGGCCTCATTTTTTCCTTTTTCCATGCATTCACAGCTCTCACAAAAATACTTTCGCTCGCTTACACTGTAACCTTATTGAAATAAAAATAAAGAATATTATTACAATGGTGGCCACAAGGCTGTGCAAAAGGGAAGACTTCCAACATAGAGCTTCATGTTTTCAGTCAACCCCTGCAAGTAACAAACTACAAAATAGCACCATTATACAGTGGGTTGATCTTTTATATGGTTCCGCTATATGATGCCATCACATACGATTATGGTTAGAGAATGCAAAGGTTAATATAGGTTGAGTATAGATACAGAGTAAACACTGTGGGTTGACGTGATCCATTGGGGTCAGAAAAGAGGAAATCACCATGCCGAGGGCCTAAAGTGGGGTGTAGAGGGATAGTTCACCCAAAAATAGACATTATGTCATTATTATATATACTTTTTAACCTGTGTTCTAATAATCTTCTCTTTCAGAATTAAATGTATGATTGTACAGAATTTGCTGTACAATCATAGCTTTTAGCGACCACGTCTGTAAAGCTTCGAAAAGGACAACGAATGCAAATAAAACGACGAATGCAAATAATGTCTGGTGCTCTGCAATACAGAAATTTAAATCGTTATTCACTGATAAATTATAATACCATTTCCACTGCGGCGAAAAAATTAAATTAAAAAAAGTAATTGTGTGATAGTTAAAAAAGTATGAGCTGTGTTCTGCAAAATAAAGACGCATCACCCTTCCCAACCTTGAGTCAGCTTCCGCGACTGTAAAGCTCATAGGAGCTTAGTCTGGCCAAGCTGCCTTACTACCCGCCTTCTGGGAGGCGGGCTT
>JAUCMU010000080.1:8764326-8778858 GCA_032275025.1 Enteromius treurensis | reverse complement strand
ACCAATCAGACCACTCATTCCGATGACGTATGCATAGCGACGGAACTTGAAGCCACCGTAACCAATTGTAGCTAGCTTAATTAACGCAGTAGGAAAATGTCTTTACTTACTTTAATTACTAATGCTCCGTTTTCAAAGAAAACCTGTCATGAAAATTTCAGCTGCAACAGCAGAGTCTAACAATTGTTGCTGCTCGGTACATGCCATGTTTGAAAACTGTTATTGATTCCGGTCACAGAACTACTGCGTCATCGCGTTACACCCGCCTCAGTCATGCTGGGGGGTGGGGGTGAGCTCATTTCTCATTGGTTCCCATTTTTTTGGAGAAGAGAAATGCTCTAAAACGGCAGCTTGGCCAGACTGACTTTGCTCACGAAATGAATGTAGCGTCAAGGGAAGTATGGGCGGGCCCAGGCTAGCATCAGAAAGGGACTGAAAAAGCAAATATTAAAAGTAAATGACACATTTTAAATTTTTGGGCGAAATATCCTTTTAATAAAGCTATAGTGACTTGCTACTTGATAAACAGTGGCTGCTAAACCAGTTCCATGTATGGTATATGCTACAATTGCTAGTCATTTTTTGCATCTGTTGTGGTTTCTGTCGCCATCCCTCTGTCTTTCCTGTGCGTGCTGATACACTGGTGTAAATGCATGCGGATAACTGTTTGAGTGAATGGCTTTCACCTTCCATTTTCAAAAGAGGGTAAACCATGCAGTTAAAAATATATTTAAAAAAAAAAGAAGCAAAGACCCCTCACACACAATTTAAAATAAACCAAACACACTCACACACAAGGTGTTTTGCAGGATGTAGGTCGAGTTCCATCAATCCTAAATGTGTTCTCTAGAGCACCTCAGTACATCTGCATAAGGCTTTTGTATAATCCCCCTTGATCTGATCTTGCACAATAATTCAAATAAGAAAAGACTGATTTGTATTTTATACGTCATCTCTCGGTGCAGCCGTAGTTTGGTTTTGCAAGGGTTCCAAGCGGTCTAGACAGCCTTTCATGTCAACACGGTCCATGATCTCACTCCTTTCTGTGCCCACAAAACTGAATATTTTGCCACTATAAAAAGCTTTTGACTTCCATTAGGTGCAACCGTTCACACGAGGAGGATAAACAGTTATCATTTGACTTTTTATTAGCAGCTAATTTAGTATTTTCCCCCAGTATGAAATGGTGCAGTGTATGGAAATCATCAGATTAAGGTTGTCTTAACATGGGGCTTGTTAACAGTATCCAGTAGCTTGTTGTTTTTTAAATTGTATTTTTAGTATTTTGTTGTTGTTTTTTTGTTATGTTTTTTTTACAGTGGAGCACGTCCCTGGACGACCGCAGTCTTCTTTCCTCCCGTTTTCCGCTGTCCAACAGTTTTACTTGTCTCTCTCAGCCGTTTGCCCTACTGTCCTCTACATGCGATAGTTTCTGCCCCCTGTGTTTCCTCGGCTCGAGTTCTTCTGATGAACCTCCTGAAAATAAGAAAGAGAAAGGCTGTAAACTTGAGTTTAGATGATGAGAAGTAAGCAAGAAAACCGACCCAAGGAGAGCAGAACGGTTGCTGCTGCCCATAACAACACAGCTGTTTGGTGAACGGAGTGTTATTTCATAATACTGAGGAAATCTACTGTCAAAGCAACACATCAAAGGTTTCACCGCAGCAAGATTAATACGTGTAAATCATGAGCTTGGAATGAAACCGCATGCAAAGGCTGGTGTGAGGGGCCAGACTCTGAACTCAGCGTGCAGACATCTAAGGTGACCTTAGTTTCGGCTTCCAGCGCATGACGTATGGGTGCAGAAATATGTCTGTGGAGAGCACATGCAGGTCTACCACAAAAACCACTTAGGCAGTTCACTTGCTAATGGTTTTCTTTTTCGAGAGAGGACGACTGAGAGCACTTAAAAGGATGGCCCACATTTGGGCAGCAGGGGTGAGGGAAGAGCTGCTTTGTCGTTACGTATGTATCACAGCACAATGTACCAGCATTATTTGATGAGCTCTGGGATGAGGTAAATGGACAGCTCACGCGAAAATGACAATTCTGTCATCGTTTACTCATCCGTTTCAAGCCCATATGACTTTCTTTTCTTGCGTCAAAAAGGATATGAATGTATCTTAAAAGTAGTCCGTATAGTTTGTGTGCAATATTCCAACTCTGTGTGTGTGTGAACTGAACAAAATGTAAGCCATTATTTGCTGATTCTTCCTGTTAGTGAGCATTAGTGTCGGAACAGTCTGTTTTATGAATGGACCATCCAGGTATTGTAAATTGGCTCTATGGGTTTAACTGAAGATATTACTCAAAAGAATGTTTGGATGGTTAAATAATGCACTTGAATGCTATTATATAAGCACTGAAGCATCCTCATGCTAATTATGGCTCATTTTCAGACTGAGAGAAGACTTACTTTACAAGAAGAGTGACCATGTCCAGATACAGGTTTCTGCAGGAGATAAAGTTCATATGACATTTTGTCAACCAAATTAGTCAGCTGATGCTGCAGTCAGCATTATGCATTCATAAAATATACAGTTTGCAAGTGTCATGCATTCTATTGATGCTTCGCTAAGCATCTTTAGTCTTGGGCGTTTGGAAAGTTCTCAGCAGAATTTTAATCAAAAATATGGTAAAAGTTGTTGCTGGATCACTTGCAATATTAGCGTTTTCATAAATTTTGAGGCATTTTCTTCTATGTTGCTTCATAATGTCAGTTTTTAATGGAAAACATGTCAAAAAGACATTTTTTCCCAGGGCGGAGCTTAGCAAAGGGTTAGTTCACACATCATAATCATCATCAGGGCTGCACACCTTTGCCGTCCTGGGACTGTCTGTGTGCCGTTGCGCTCGTAGAGATCGTGGAGTTTTGCCGGGCTTTACGGGCGCACAGTACATCTCGAGGCGCCTCAGCTCACAGCTCTGAAAGCAGCATTCGTCCACAATGCCCCGGTTGTGCGACCGTCGCGAACTAGGCCCATATCCTGTCGGTTTGCCTGTTGGGTGCATAGAAATAACATTCATAAATAAACTTTTGGAGGGCAAGATACGCGTACGGAAAGCGAAAGCGCTCATAAATCTCTGTTGTGGGGGAAGGCCAGCATTAAATAGCGTGCTCAAATTTTGTCCGTAGGTACGTTAAATAAAGCCTGTCATCACACTGAGTTCGAGCCCTTTATCCATTTTATTCTTGGCATGGCATCAGCTCATGAAGAACAATTACAGCTTGCAAGGTCATGCTCTGAAACGCTAAATCTCTAAAACTTTCGGTAGTAACCTGTGGCTAAAAGCCCGGTCATGATCGCTATAATAGCTTAGCGTAGCAGCCAGACCGTAGCTGTGATTCTTCAGATATATGGGTGCGTTAATGACATGAATTTCTTCACCGTGAAATTTACAGGGTATTGCTTTGCACAGAGCGGACCCTTCTTGGCAAGCCCCCCCGCCCCCCCAGTTAAATGGAGGTCACACTGACCGAAATGTTCAGAATATCACGTTTTGCAGTTTCAAACCTGATATCTTTACACTAAACTGCCGGTTTGGGAGGCCAAATCCAGCCCTTGAGAGGGTCAAATTAAACTATGGAGAAAAAACCCCTGCTCTGTTTGAGAAGAATGATGTTCCTAGAATACCAGGATGAACCGTGACCTTTTCCCAGGGTGCTTGTTAATGTCGCTGCTAAATTACGTGATAATTACCCATGTGAAAGAACTTGAAACTGCCTCATGCGTATAAATTTGGTGTGCTGTCAATTAGGTCAATGCACTATTATGTCCCACACATAACGTTTAACGATTAGGTTGGACTACGTACATGTGTAGAATTCAGGCTTTGGGTTGTCTGATCCCAAACGGGTTTATGTTAAAGGTAGCACTTAGACACCTGACTAAGTTAATGATCTTTCTCCATGTCGCCAATCTCCCGGTGGCCCTAAAAAAATATCCCACTCTCCATTTACAAGTCGCCACTCACCTAGAGCAGTATAGCTCCGACAGGCTTTTCCCTGTTACCAAATGAAATAATAATAATAATTTAATATGGCATTTACAAGGAGGAAATGCCTTTCCCTTTCAGAGTTAACGGCTCTTGGCTCACAGGGCTGCCAGTGCTGACAAAATGCATTAACTTCTGCCTTGCACTTTCTGCACTCTGACAGCGTTGTTTTGGAAAGAGAGGTGCTTTAATTCTGACAAACATGCATCCCTGCAGACTGCATGGCTCTTTGGTGCTGAACACTTCTGGGAGATTAGGGGGCGCTGTTATCTTTCAATATAGGTTAGTCGTTTTGAGAGTTTTAAGTAGGACACTGTAATGGTATTGTGTTTGCACACTCATTTTGGACACTTTTGATGGCCTTCAGGTTGCTTTATTGAAACAGTGTCTTTATATGCTCAAAGGTTCAGTGTTTTGTGTTCTTTATTTCATGCCTAAAACATGTATATGCTTAAAAATAATAAAAAATATCACATGTTCCTCTCTGGATAAGGGGTCTATTTGTATTTGCCATATAAAGTTCAAGTGACACAAAAAATGTATATGGCAAATACAAATAGACCCCTTATCCAGAGAGGAACATTTGATATTTTTTATTATTTTTAAGCATATACATGTTTTAGGCATAAAATAAAAGCCACAAAAAACTGAACCTTTGAGCATATAAAGACACAGTTCAAGTGACACAAAAAAACACGAATTATCTCGCTGTAAACCGGTCATTCAGGTTGTTACAAGCTGGTCAAATTGTTTTCTGCATGATTTTCTAATCCGTTTCTTATCCCTCCCAAAATTAACATCTGCCGTTTTTGTCAAAACAACTCTTATGACCTTTATGAAATCTATTGAGTGGTAGCCCAAGAGGTGCAATATACAACAAAAGCCCATCTTATAATGCAGTATAATCAGTTTAAATGGCATTTCAGAGATTTCAGTGCTGAATTTTTAGAGGTCAAAGTTTTAATTCTAAAATAAGGTATTATTATTAGATCTCTTATGAACCAACACTGTTCTGCGGGCCTATTTTCATGCTTTGTTCTTTTTATCAGTTAAACAAGCAGATTAGTAACAGTCTTTTGTGTTTTTCATTATCCATATAAATTGTTCTCAGATTAGGTCGTGCATTTATTGAAGATTTATGCATTGTGGGATAGATTATCTATCCGTCTTCCAACCCCTCCCCCAGAAAAGCCAGCAACCCATTCATAACATTGTGAAAGAGCTATGAAAGCTGAGCAAAGCACTTATCTTCATCACTGTGATTAAGATCAATGTGCCGCCTGCTTCACTGTTGCAAACGCACGCAATTGTGTCCTAACACCTTTGGGTAGACACCTTTGCTTCCAACTAAACATCATCATGCATCAGAACATGTACATTCCAATGAGGAACACCGCTGGAAAGAAGCTGAGTTTTATAGCCATGCTCAGGTTATTAAAGAACAGGGAGTTCTTGGAGCTGCTGCCATACACTGCCTGCATAGTGTCAGGAAGTTTACTGTTCACTGGAGACTATGAAAGCTGCTAAAGTCTTGGAAACTACCTCTTTATCAATGGTACCACAAAGAGTTTATAGTAAGATGAAGTTTCCTTCCAAATTTTTTTTTGTCTCCTGGCTCTTTTTGCCACTGTTTACAATGCAAAGAGATGTTGGCTCTTGCGGACATTAACAACTAAGTAGGAACTGTTAGTGGTGTTTAAAGATTGTCAGCCGCCAATTAATGGTTTGCTGTTTGTCAGAATGTTTTGAAATGTTTTAACCGGTTTTTTTTTTTGCTGTTATGCATTAATAGAAAGTAATGTTTCTATATTTTTTAATCTGATATACATTTTTTAAAATAATTTTGTATTATCTATTCTATTGTATTATAGATTAAATTTTATACATTTTTTGTTCTTATTTTGACATAGTTTTTCATAGGTTACGATTAAAATCTTTAATATAACATTGTACTAAAGGGGTCATGAACTTTAGCATATGTTGAAGCCAAAAACTGCAGCTTTTGGAGTGTTCTACTTTATGATGTAATGGTGTGGATAAGTACCGCCTCCACAGAAGAAAGTCAATACTTTTCCTTTTAAAGCAAATTATCTACAGGTACTGTTTTGCTTGTGTTGACCAAATAATGACATGTGAATCTCTTGGCTCAAAAATCCAAATAGCCACATGTCTGTTGATATAGTCAGGTTTTTGTCTAAGTGTTTTGTAATTCGGACACAGCCAGTGCTTTCATATTATGCCTTGTGGTTAAAAAAACACCTTCTTCTCACTAGAAAAGTATTGAACCCAGAATACCCAGTGCCCTCTGCAACGTGTTTGTGTCCAGTAGAACAACGGGACGGGAGGGGGCAGGGGATATCTTGATCATCCTGTAATCCCCCATAATCCGGTGCTGCTCTAGGACAAGAGCCAAGCCTGACTGTGTGCTGTTGATGTGTTCTTCTCTCCAGCTGCTTCAAACATAATGAAACCAGACAAATGGAATTGAAAAGTGGTCCTATCAGTGATGATTGTGACAAAACGTCCTTTCTGTTTTGTGGTCTTTGCTACCGTGAGGAGATGACCTGCAATCTTTTCACCACCGATTTTGAATATTAATACTTCTTGTAATGTTAGAAGTATATATATATTTTAAGTTGAGAACATCAATGATTGAGTTGTGATTGGCCAGACGTTCTAAGTTGATCTGATATCAATTAAAGAATTATGGGCAAAAATTCTTTGGTACTTATTATTATTTACTCTAAATTGCCTTGCAGTAAGCTTCCTGTTTTGTCAGAAAGTGAAAAAGTTGAAATATTCATGCCCAGACATGACTTGAAGGCAGCATAATTCCTTTCAGGATTCACATAATTCTGAATGAGGAAACCTTCAGCAGAAGTTCAACTGTCATCCTCAAGCGCCAGATCATTAGAGGTCCTTCCAAATGTGTGAGAGGAGACTTGCACCCACCTCTGGACAAATTGTGATTTTACAGCGCATACTCAGCCAAAACGTTCGTTCCACATTCTCAGTATTCTCAGTTGTGTCTGGAAAATGGGAATGCATCATGAGGCGCACGTTCAGCCTGTTGGCAGATGTCAAAGGAAAAGAAAAGACTACACAACCATGGAGGGAAAGGGCAGCTTTGTGTTAACATAAACACTCATGGCCACGAGGTGCCCTTTGTTGTAAAAAACAAATGATGTGGTCCAGTCATATCAAAGCCACTTTCCTTTCCAATGAGCTAGGACAATGTCTGATAAGGCTGACACTGAGCCATTTCAAAGACCACAGAGGATTTGTAGGTCAGGCTAACAATTGGAAAGAACATGACTGCAATGTCTGTTTCTTCTTCTTTTATGTCGTCCCCTTTACCGTGTCTTCAAAAAGCCGCATTTTGTTTCAATAAAAAATTTCCACTGAGTAGTATTTTCCGTGTCGTAGGGCATTCTATCAAGATAATGAAATCTGAAGTTTTGAAATATAAGTGGAGTTCCACTGGCAGTATGGGCACTGGCGAGATGGGCCACACTGCAACTGTCACTGCACAATGCTAATTGCCACATATATATACACAGTTTATTTATTATTGGATTCATGTGTTTGAGGCCAGTCCATCAAAGCTGTTTTCTTTATAGAAGTGACAAATATTCTTTGGAGTTGAACAAAACAAAACAGGTTTAGAAAAAACAAAAAGGTTCAGAAAAACAAACAAAAAAAGGATTTTAAACAACAAAAACACAGGTTTAGAGTAACAAGAGCAACATAATATAATCACGTTTAAAAATTTGAAAGATGGGGTTGTTGGGGTAGATACTGTATGAAATTTAAAGCTTTATACTACATAATAGGTCAAAGTCAAATGATCTGTATAAAATCATCTATTTGCTCTTCACCAAATCTGTCATGCTGATGCAATAATTTCATGGAAAGTTCAGATTAGCATAAACTTATTTATTTTGGGCTCTGTACTGACAAAACAAACACATGGCCATTGACAGCTATGAGCGATCCAGCCAACTCCTTTGTGACCACTAAAAGCTCAAATGTTGTTGACTGGAAACTTAAAATGTCAACTCTAACTTGAAGTTCAATCTCACTTCGCTGTGAATAAAATGTGTCTCCACAGAATCAGTGGGTTTTGTCAACTTGTCAAAATAATCACTTCATACGTCATCATCAGTGGCCCGAAACTCTCTTGCTTCCTTGAGCCATTTGCACGTCGTAAATATCTCATTGGGTAATTCAAACAGATAACAATATATGTGCAAAGGTTTAAAACATCATAGCTGCACATGGTGATGTAACTAGTCTCATTTGGTACACTGAAATCGAATGTCATTGATAGGACAAAATATTTGAGACTATTGTTTAGATTTGGTGACCATTATAAACAGTTGTCTTCAAACAGGGGTCGTACTGGATTACTTTAAATTAGTGTCTGTGTTAACTGTTCGTAAGAAGTCTTCACTTGATCCGGCAGTTCTTTCAAATTTCAGACCAATTTCCAATCTCACATTTTTATCTACGATTTTAGAAAAAGCTGTTTTCTTGCAACTGCATAACCATTTGAGTGTTAGTGGTATTTCTGATGTTTTTTAGTCAGGTTTTAAAAATCTTAGTTCAGCTTTTGATTTTGTGGACCACAGTATCCTGCTGTCTAGGTTGAAAAAACTGTATGTATTAGAGGCACCGTTCTTAACTAGTTTCTATCTTTTTTTGTCCAAAAGAAGATTTTCTTTCATCATCGGCAAGTACTCCTCTTGTGTAGCGCACTCTATATGTGGTGTTCCCCAGGGATCAATCTTGGCACCGATATTATTTTCTTTATATATGTTGCCCATGGGATCAATATTCAAGAGATCTGGTGTATCATATCATTGCTACGCCGATGAAACTCAGCTGTACATACCAACTAGTTCGCTGCACTGCTTACCAATGCAGTATCGTGTCGAGTTTAAAATCTTGCTCTTTGTGTACAAAGCTGTAAATGGTCTTGCTCCTCAATATCTCTCAGAATTGCTTACTGCGCACATTCCTACTTGGTCATTGAGATCTCAACATTTATGTTGTGGGTTCCCAGAACAAGACTAAAAAGTAGGGGAGATAGAGCTTTCTCTGTTGTTGGTCCCAAATTATGGAACACCCTACATCCTTAGATTAAAACTGCCTCTACAGTGTCTGAATTTAAAGGTCTATTAAAAAAATCGTAATTTCTCCTGTGCTTTTATGTGTTAGGTTTTTGGGTGTGATTACATCATATGTTGTTCTGTTGCATGTAAGTCTTTGCAACTCTAATTGATGTAACAAGGTCAGTCCTTTCAATGCTGTAATTAAGTGTACGTACAGCACTTTGGTCAGCGAAAGCAGTTTTAAACCTGCTTTATAAATAAATTGAACATTGATTCACTTGTTTCACCTTAATTATGAAAAAATATTATTTTATTACCACGCAAATAGATCACCCTATCAGCCAAACTGAGAAATAAACATTACAGAATAAATTTCAATTAGTTGCACGCTCAAGTTAGGAAAAACAAGTCCACAAAGTGTATGAACAAAACAAGTCAAGGTCTAGAACTCCTGAATCTCTCATATACTGCAGATTGGGACAACCCAAGACTCAGCAGTTCTCATGGCTTGTGGAAAAAGAGAGATTTAAGTCTAGAATTCAAAATGGTTTTCTTTGGGTAGTCCCCCGTATTCAGTTGGATGAGCACCACATTTATTTGCCCTGCCTACTTGAGTCCGCCAAATTCCAGCAACCTCATTCTGGGAGCAAAGCAGCTAGCTGATCTTCTTAAAATGTAATACACAAGCATCAGTCAGTGTTTTTCATAGCTGCCTCTTTGCCGTTGCAAGTGCTCACCTTACACTAATCTAAAGTGAAGCGGAATTCACAATCTATTTTACTTCCATACTGACATATTTTCAGATTTTTTTTTTTTTTTTTTTTTTGGCTTTTGAGAAGTGATTGGATCATAAAAAGTGGGCATTATATACGGTACCAGAATAGACCCCTGTGGTTTAAAAAGGGAGGGATTTGTGAATAAGTAAAGTCATTTTTTTTAGGCAAGTTCATATATACAGTGTTTTTTTTTTAAAGCATATAAACATTTATATTTTGGAATAACATGCAGAGATAAAGCATTCATGTCTAAAAACATGCATTGACAAGTAATTAGTGTTTGGCATGAGGAGATTACTTAGATTGTAAACTTTCTATCCAGTTGAACTGATAGTTTGATTTGGAATCCAGTTTGATTTGGAAAATTGGACAGCAAGACATGAAAACTGATGCTTTTCTTATTTATGAGTGGCGCATAAGTGCATGGGGAAAGAGAAAGAGAGGAAGAGAGAGAGAGAGAGGAAGAGAAAAAGCAGCAGTTGATGAATAAATAAAATGTGCACTTACTGAAATAAAAGCCCCTGTCTCCACACACAAACTGCAGCGTGTCTACAAGCTCCGCCCCGCACAGCGTCTCCGGACCCGCCTCCAGTGTCGCGGGAGTCAACGCGAGGACGCACAGCACCAGTGAGAGGGTGTGGGTGCACGAGAGACAGCGCATGGTACACTGCATCCCAGAGAGAGGGAAACCACAAATACATTACATCTATTCACTGAAACATAACTAAGGACAATGAGCTTCTTTATTTACATTGTTTATTAATTGATTGATTTCTTCCTTCTTGTGTTTCCTATCTATCTATCTGCAAAGATACTACTGATCATTCATGTTTCTAACATCTTTTGAATATCAAACAGCCCGCAGAGACAGGTGCCTGGATATTGACGATACTTATAAAAGCATCTTCAACTGGTTGCGCATAAGAACGACAAAAAACGATCAAATGCTATTAAAAGTTGAACCATTCAATGCACCTGTCTTTGGCGCGCGTGCATTTAGCTACTTATATATTTACTCCAATTCAGATGCGTAACTCTGTGGCGGGTCAGTGTCCTACCTCTCTCTGCACGCAATCTCGCTAAACCAGAGCGCGTTATTTCGAGGCACTTCTCCACAAATGCGCGCGGAAACGTCTCCGGCGCGCGCTTTGAAGCGCCTAATACTCCCCAGTGCCAATAGGATACTGCTGCTCGAACCCAATGTCCGGTAAAAGAAGAGCGCTTTTGTAAACCATGCATTTTTTGGGTTGCTTGGATAAAACATTGTGGTTCATCTACAGATACGTGAGGTGGAACTGGAAAGCTGCAAAGCCGCCAAACCCAAAGAGGAAGCACTTTACATAATAAAGAGAATATAATGCGCAACCACACAACGCGCAAGTATGCCGCAAAAACCTTCTGCCCGAGCCCCTTAATCGCGTCGAGTCAGCAATATTTACATTTAAGGGTCGTGATATACAAGTTGGTGACATCATCCAATCTGTCGTGAGTCGCAAAAGTTTGCCGTATTACAGCTGTCAGATCTTTAATGTGAAATACGTTTGCATGCACAGTCTAATGTCATGCAAATTGCTCAAAGATGCAGACTGATCATTGATTAAACGATTTTACAATTGAGTGCAAATTGTCTTTAAAATATCATTCAGTCTCTGTATGATCTATGTTATAGGCTATTGCTTCAGTCAGAAATCAATAATGGTTAGTCCAAGGTGCCTATTTGCTTTAAAGGAAATAGGTTAAGTTACCTTAAAGACATCACACCAATGCCCCTGAAAGAAATGACCGCTAGACATCCCCTTGGGTCTCCAGCAAAAGCCCAGCAAAAATGAACTTGTTTGAAGTCATTAAAAAGCGAGAAAGAGGCAGAGATGCGGGCAATGTCACATCTCAATATTCCGACTTTGTTCCATTGCGCAGGCTCGTTGTGAAGAAGTGAGATTTAGCGAACAGGAGACGGATTTGGAGAGAAAATCCCTCACATTTATCTACATTACAGAGACATTTTCAACAGGAAACAGCTGGGGCAGCATTCGCCTTCTCCTCTTGCTAAGTTACTCATTAAGGATTTTGGGCACCCTGTCAAATAACGTCATCTGCTTCTTAGAATAGGCTCGAATTTGGATCTTTCTAGGACTTACTAGCCGAACAGAAAAGATTGCATTGCTGAATGAAAACGAATTAGTTAGAGTTAGAGAAATTGCTGAGTTTTTAGAAAGGGACAGGAGTTGAAATCAGAGACACTCCCATGCGTAATTTGCGCGGTGTCTTTTTATCATCTCTCTATTCCCAGCCGCACTGCTTGCCAGCGTGTAACTTTTACAATACTTTTATACGGGGTGAACTTTTAAAAAAATAATTTTTATCGGATATTAAAAATTGATTTTAATAGAGTTAAAGACTAATAGATTTTAAAACCGAAAGTGATATATTTATAAATATTTATATATATTTCGCGCGTCTTTGCACCAGCAAAAAATATTACCTTGTAACTTTTGGGTTCTGGAATTGAAATTCACACCTTCATAGCTATCAAATCAAATGACCCACCTCTAGTTAACAATAAACATTGAATTACAATTAAATAAGTAATATTACACCGCAAAAACTCCATTATACTCAATTATCCATTATATTTCCCATAAACGATGTGTAAAAATAATTTAAAGTAGTTTAAATTGTCATTTTAATATTTGCATGTCGGCTACACACATCCTACACTTCCAGTTTAGCCTATATATATATATATATATATATATATATATGGCATAATTTGTATGCTCGATAGAAAGTTATGATTTATGTTAAAGCTCCTTATTTAATATTCAGACATGAAAATAAATGCACTTATTGATTTATTAGCCTATTCGAGAAGCAAAATTAAAAAACATTGTTTAATCAGTGCAAATTAATTCATTTAATTATTTTTTGTTTTGTTTTGTTTATAAATTAAGAAGCTTTAGCATAATTTAAGTTTAGATTAGATAAAACAAGATTACCGATAAAACCGATTATCGGTCTTTGTTCTGTGAACTGTGAGTATGTTGTGCTTATTTTTTACTGTTGTAGGCTAGATTACTTTGCATTTTGTGGTCTGATATCTGTCACTACACCGCTTCATTGTTTTTGGATCACGCACCCAAGACTTTCATCCATCATCACTGTATATGGTGACGTGACAATAAAATGATCTGATTTGATTTAGAAACCGAACCACATTATCCACACTCATCAGCGCATACATGTGTAAAACACTGCAATAACATAATCCGTGGAAAAGGGGTTGCCG
This sequence comes from Enteromius treurensis, assembly GCA_032275025.1. NCBI lineage: Eukaryota > Metazoa > Chordata > Actinopteri > Cypriniformes > Cyprinidae > Enteromius > Enteromius treurensis. The sequence goes on along the minus strand of JAUCMU010000080.1, from coordinate 8,765,686 downwards.
AGTATTTATTTGATATAATTCCTGTCTAGATGATTGATGCTTAGCCTGGCTTCTTGGGTAAGTTTTGTCAAAGTACGGTCTGGCTGACCTCAAAGGAATGAGCTCTCTCATTGCTTCGATGAACAGACAGTGCATTCACTGAGACTTGGGAGAAGATTTCCCTCCACTAATACCATCTCGTAGTTTGCACTATGAGCCAATAGGAGTGCTTACATAGGGTCTTTCTCACACGCTCACAGAAAAGTGGTTAGAGGGGACACAGTAGTCAATGTGAAGGGACATGGCCAGTATTACTGCTTCTAGAAGCTTTTAGAAACCACCCTACAACCTCCTGCAGTGTGTGGTCAGTGTTCATTGGCCAAAAGAGTTAGACTGGCACAGGCATTGCTGTGGTGTTTTTCTCATGTTTTCATCAAAAGAGCAATGTTTACTGATGATGCCAGAAATGGGTCGAATTTGTTCAGTGGTTAGCGGCGTTGCTGAAAAACGATTGATAAAATATGCAATGGCACACGGAGAGTTAATCTGACCCTCATTGTTCCTATAGTAAAATATAATGTATTATTGGGTTTAATCAATCATTACGTGATGCCACTTTACTAATAAGGCTATAATGCTGAGTCAAACTCTTATTTGCAGTAAAATCTATATTTCCTTAGCAACAGTGGATAATGAATCTAATTAGTATGTACAGGATGAAAAGAACATTGCAAAACTCTTACTGTTCTGCAAAGCCAAATGAACTGTGAGTTCCTTTAAGGTCTTTTCAATTTTGCTGACTTTAGTGACATTTTAGTATCACGGTGTTCCTGTAGATTAACTGGAACAGCATGGTGCTAGCAAACTTCAAGATCATGGGTTCAATTCCCACACTTGTGAAAAAGAGGTTCAAGTAATAGAATAGTAATGAAGAGAGTGCATTGTATTTGCAAAACACATAAGTACTTAATTAAAAATATATATATTAAATTTGAATGTTTTAATAACGTTTCATCGTTTTTTAAAGTAGTGCCCTTACTGTAATGGGTCGAAGAACATACTGAAGGACCTGTACTTGATTATAGTTTGCACTACAATGTGTTATTATATCTTAAATGTACAAATTTGCTACTTTGTCTTTAAAAAAATAGTTAAAAATTTGTATGTACTTAAGTATAAGAACTCTTAAGTTTAACTAAATGCACATTTAAGACATTTTGAAAACCATGTAAATAAATATATGGTACTTTTAAATAATATACACTGCTCAAAAAAATAAAGGGAAGACTTAAACAACACAATGCAACTCCAAGTCAGTCACACTTCTGTGAAATCAAACTGCTCACTTAGGAAGCAACACTGATTGACAATCAGTTTCACA
>JAUCMU010000080.1:8709342-8746672 GCA_032275025.1 Enteromius treurensis | reverse complement strand
GTTATGTCCATGTACTGAACTGTTATTATTCAACCATGCCAAGGTAAATTCAGTTTTCCATTCTATGGCACCTTTAATCGAAGTTAGCCTAAAACCAAAATGCGCTCTTGTCTTGGGACTATTTTTTTCAATTCAGTTAAAATTTTTGACCATTGTACACCTGCTGTAAGTAAGGGTCAAGCTTATTCTTAAAATAATTCCTGTTGTTTATCAGCGAATTTAAATTATTTACATATTAATTGACATTGATTAAAAATCATCAATTTTAGTTTAATTTAAGGTTTGCAAAGACATGCAATTTTCTTTATAGAATAACTGGCTAATATATACAAAACATATACTATTAATATACTATTAATTATCTTTTCCGCACATTAGATTTGACTGATGTGACTTCCTCTTAAGAAAAGGAATGTGCTTTACAATCACTCAGATTTTGATATCTTGTAGATTTTAACTGCTCTTTTTACCCTGAGATTCACAAATGTTATTCCTCAGCGGGTTGTGAAGCTAACTAATATTACAATACTTGTGTTTTTATTTGGTTAAACTGAAGTAACCTCTAAGAGCAGCTGTGAGCATTGACTCATTCAAACCCAGCAGCAGAGATGCTTCTTAGCGTTCAAACCTAGATGCAAACACCATCTGATCAGCCCTCAATGAAGTCCTGCTCTCTCTGACCTGATGTGCGTTCTGTGGTGACTATAGCACTTAGCAAAGAGGAGACAAAAGCTGCTTCATTCATAGCTATTCTTTGTATATGAAGGCAACAGCGATTTAGGTGAATGCAAAATGTTTTTTGAGCATGTTAAAAGAGATTACAACAGACTTATATCAAAGTTTGTGTGATACTGCAGACACACGGTCATGGTGACTCAGAACAAGTAGGTGTTGGTTTGCAAACTGACTTTTTTGTTGGGATGGCATCTGACGAGACCCAGGTCCTGTATGACTCCAGCCACTGTAACCATAGTAACACATTTTTCTGTTGCAGGTAAAGTTTATGTATCGCACATTGTGGACTTCTTGAGACACACCACTTGCCGCAGTTCTGAAGACAGTGGCCTAGAGGAACTCTGCAATATGCTGGACCCAGAGCACAAGGATATCTCTATAGACCTGGACACATACCATGCTATCATGAAAGAGTGGATTGATGATTGCCGGAACCAGGGGTATTAAGAGACACACACACATACATATATACATACTCTATGCCTTAGAACAGCAATCGCCATTGATGCACTTTAATAAAGGCCTTTTTAGTTTGAGAAATAGTGCACAAGACAAAAAAATTAAGAAATCTGATGGTTGTTTATCTCATGATAATTTGCCAGAGGCTCTGGTCAGTTAACAGGAAGCAGTTGTTTTTGCAGATGTTGCCAACCCAACCAAAGACACATTGCAGATTTGCATCAGTCTGCTATCAATCCACAATCAGTTTTGATCACAAGGCCTTTCTTTCCAACATTTTCCTCATGACAACTTTTAAGGTTAAAAGCCCAACTCGAATTCCCCCTTTTTCCCTTAGAACGGACTCAAAGAATGACACCCAACAGGAATCATTCAAACTAAGGGACAGTTTATCAGGTGAGATCATCTTAAAAGTATGGCAGAATTCTAAAGAGCTCAGTGTTGTTGTTTTTTTAGATTTTCTTTGTTGTTGATGTTATAATTTTTGTATGAACTCACTTTGTTTCTTTTAGCAAGAAGATCTGCTCTATTAAATATGACCTCAGGTAGTCTTGAAGCGTTCGGAGGGGAAGCCACCAGAGCTGACCTGTAAGTTTAGGAGTGTGAGTTGTTTGTTTGTGGTAGATAAACAGTTAACACTAGTGGGAGTGTGGTTTGTGAGACTACAACTGTATCTATCAAATCTATCCATCAATTGCTTGGTTGCTTTTGAAAAATTATTTCTGCCATTTTTTACTCAAATTAAAAAATATTTAATCAAAAAAAGATGCAATGAATATATTTCCGAGAAACTTATTTACTGTGTGTGTGTGTGTGTGTGTACAGGGAGACATCAGATCTGGTCTTCTGTGTGGCAGATCTACAACTTAATAACCAAAAGCTGCAGGACGAGGTTCGTAAACTGAAGCAGGCAGTGGAAAGCATGGAAGACACCAACCAGAAACTCATTGAGGAAAATGAAGAGCTCAAAGCACAAGCTAAAATGTACTTATGTATATTAAGTTCTGTCTTCACCTGCTTTCTTCTTTAACCTCTGAACCCACAAATCCCTTAATCACGAGCATAGCATGCCTTAATAGCTCCTCTCGTTACTCCCTACCCTCATCCTGCAGAGGGCAGCAGTTATTGCAGAAGGAGAAGATGCTTAAAGAGGAAGTTGAGGAGATGAAGCTGAGCCTGACCTCTTCAGAAGAGAGTCGAGCTCAGGCCTCAGCTCAAAGAAAGCAGATGGTAAAGCACAAACCTGATTGATGGCTGTTCTGATGTTAATAAGCCATATAATGAGACTCGTAAACTAATTCAAATAGATAACATGCGGTATGTTCATAGCGAGATGGATAGTAATATTACATAAACCAAAGATAGGCAAACATCCAGAGTAAACAGATGTGGATCACCACCACACTGGTGTTTTTGACCACACATTGACATGGCACATACATTATTAAAACAAACATGAACACTTTTATAACCTTTCATTTTGGTTGCCTACAGGAACGGGAAAACCAGAGTCTTATATCCAAAATTGCTGCTCTACAAGAGGAGGTATGGCTCTTTCCATTTACACATCCATTAATTGTCAGACATCTGGTTTACTGACTGCTTCTCATTCATCACCCTTATTCCGTTGCCCTCTTCCGTCCCACTTTTCTCCTTCGTCACATATTAAGAACATGAAAGTCACTCTGGAGGCAGAAGAGCTTCAGAAAAAGATCAATGACCTCTGTGACCTTAATGCTGACCTCCAGGTAGGGATTCATTTAGTTTACTCATTAATGATTGGTCTGTCTTATGCAAAACAAAGGATTTATCTCTGTCATTGGTAAATGTTTAAAGGTTCAAGTTCATTCATTTGATGGCATTCTGGCTGACAAGGAATCGATTATTCAGGAGGTCAGTTCATCTTGTGTATCACCAAACCAACGATTTGATATTAAAACTTAGACAAAGCCAAGTTGTTTATAAAACTTAACAGAAGAATTGAGCTTTTCTTTAGTCACTGCTAAAATCATTCTTCATTTGGTTTGTTTATGGAATCTGTAATCATGTTAAATTATATTTGTCTGGGATCATAACAGAAACCTTAACTGCCTTCTTGCTTCTCCAGAAAAATAAACAGATAGATGAACTGAAGGTGGCCATTGTGGAGTATTCCTCAGTTACAGAGGTGAACTCCAATTTTTTTTAATCTCTAATATCAGTAATCTATCATTTTACCACAAACTGCATGGCTATTAAGTTCTTCCAGGGTGACCACATTTTATTTAAATATCATATTGTCATGTCTGTCTAAATTGTTAGTTTCACATAAACAGAGCTTTAAAGAGCCATATAGCCTACTACAAAGAACTCATTAGTAAAGATTTATCCTTTGGCTGACAGGTTTACGACTTCACAAAAGGACAATGGCTTTTTATTTTTTATCTTTTCTAGAAATTTACTTAAACATTTCTGATATGCTTTTAGCTTATGCCTCCAAGAGAACCATAAGCTATTTTTGCAATCTACTTACCAACTAGTTGACGGTATTTGTTTGCCAAATAAGCAAAATTTGCAACAGCAATTTAAAATCCATCACAGAAAACCAAAGTTTGCGAGGCTTGAAAAAAAGATGCATCGTATGAAAACATTTAGTGGCAAGCACTTCCCTGAAAAATTGTCCCTGAGCCAGTATCAAAGAATCCTGGTGAAAAATTGTTCCAGGAAATAAAAAGAAAGGTGTCTTATGCATTAAATCAGCATATTCAAATGATTTCTGAAAGATAATGTTTTTAGTTTTTCAATATGTAGTTTTCATACAAACCTCCAACTTATATAAGAATGTTCTACACCCAAATGTTTTAGGAACTAAAGCCTGATAACCCAGGAATAAGTTAAATCGACCCCAGAGTGTTTAATTTTGTCCGTTTCAATTTTGCTTGCTTCAGCTGTTGAGAGCAGACAAGAACAAACTGGAGTCTCAAATGCAGATGATGCAGCCTGATATGACAATGTAAGAGCTCCATGTAGTGCACTCAACACAGCAATGACAACTTTAGCTGATTAATTGACATTATTAATGGAAAGCATAATACTTGCACAATTATTTCACATGTTCTTCTGTGTATGAATGTGTTTTCAGCCCAGGACTCTCTCTGTCTGTGGCCTACAGACTAAATCAGATGAGTTCAGGTTCTCTTCAGACGGAGTTGGCTCTGGCACAGAATCCCCTGGAGGTTTGCAGTGTTTTGTGTGTTTGCAATTCACTTGTCTGTCTTTGTCCCGTCCATGATTTGGAGTGTCTCTTTCTCTCCACTCCCACTAACACTCATGTGTTGTTCTCTGTCCGCCCACTCTCTCTCCCACTCCACTGCCATAGAGTGCACTCAGTAATCCACACCCTCTCTGTGCTTCACACCAAACTTTAGGAATTACAATAAGCCTGACTACATGTGCTTTATTTTACAATTTATTTATTTTTTGCTGACGGAGATTCCACTGTCGTAGTTAGTGATACAAGGTATACTTGGGTTGGACTTGGCCTTGATTTCTTTATGCAATCACACAGTTTCACCTCATACTGAAGGTGCTCTATTGGATTAAGATCTGTTGACTTTAGACATTATTTGAGTATAGTGTAACCGGTTTGAGATGATTTGAGCTTTGTGACATGGTATGTTATCCTGCTGGAATTAGCCATCGAAAAATACATGCACTGTGGTCATAAAGGGGTAAACATGGTCAGTAGCAATGCTCAGGCAGGTTGTGGCTCCCAAACCTTTACACCACCAGCAACCTGAACTGTTGATATATATAACAGGATGAATCAATGTTTTCATATTGTTTACGCCAAATTCTGATGCTTCACTCTGAAAGTCACAGCTGAAATTGAGTTTTATCTAATCTATTGTCCAATTTCGGTGTTCCTGTGCAAATTCTAGTCTTAGTTTCCTGTTCTTCACCCTAGTAAAAAAGTTATATATTAAATATATTTATTTCATAATAAGTATAGTTTAAATCTAGGAGCATATTTACTGACAGATAATTCGAAACCTACTCGTATACAATTTTTAATTCAACTTGATTTAGAGTATTAATTGTGCACAATGCATATTTCTTATTAATAAGTCTAAAATGAGGGTTTGTCACTTTTAATGAGGATTGTGTAATATTGCCCTTGAATTATTATTGGAATAGTTCCACTTTAGCACAATCAAATATACTAAGTATGTCTTTAATTGGACTTCAGCACTACTTCTGCACAATTAAAGTGCATTAAGTACAAAATTAGTTGTTCCAATTTAGCAGACTTTAAGTATACCAGTTTAGTATACTAAAAGTACAATTGCATGGCATTTTATAAATTTCATTAATATGAAAATGTATTTGTAGTTCACTTAGCATGAAATAAATGTAATTCAAATACATTTAAGTATATTTATTTTTCAGCAACCAGTGCAATCTTTCGCTGCTGCAGCCCATCTGCTGCAAGAATTTATGTGTTGTACACTCAAAGATAATTTTCTGGATACTTGGGTTGTAACAAGTGGTTGTTTGAGTTACTGCGTGTTGACTGTTTGTCAGCTCTAACAAGTCTGGCCATTTTTCTCTAATCTCTGGCATCAAAAAGAATAAAACCAACTTCACCAACATAACTAACTATTGATCTGTTTGGCATTAAAATGTATTTCATTCAATAAATATATATACATAATTACAAAGGATATCTTTATTTTAAATATTTCAATGTTATATAAAAAAATATTATACATCATGCATTTCTGTGTGTTTTTAGGGTTTGGAGCATTTGTCCTCCTCTGTTTGTTTTGCATCTTCTTTGGATGAGACTCTAGATCGCGAGGTTCTTCTGCTTCTCCAAGGCCCGACTCCAGAGCAGCTTTCTCTGGAATTTAAAACCCTGATCAGCAGACTGGTAACCAGCCAACTAACTAGCCATCATACTCATTACAGTACAGTTAGTCAAATGTTAATTTTGCCAGCTTTAGACACCTGAATGCCGGTTTTGTATGATGCTGGTCCAAAATGTAAAACATTACATTTTCCAGAAAAGGGAGTTTAAGGAAGATGGCATCACCTTTCTCACAGCATTCCGAGGCTTCACAGAGAACAGTGATGCTCAGGAGATGAACACCGACCTCAAGATACAGGTAAGAGAATTTCTTCAACCAAGTCAAATTGTGCAGTATCAATCAACAGTTATTCAAATTTTGATGATGAAATTGTATAAAGAGACGCACATGTGCATTTAAAATTTATATAAGAGCTCCTCTTTCCTTATCTAAACTTGTATCTACCACATTGCATAACTGCCTGGCTGGACATGGTCACTCTTATTGTGTGTGTTCAGTGGACCGCATCAGTACGTGCGGTCTTCCCCGGTGGTAAATAAAACAGGCCAATATTTCTCTCACTCCAGTTCCTACGATGCACGGGGCAGTGTGTCAGGTCAAAGTAACTCTTTGACTCTCCTTAAGATAGCCTTTGATGAAACCTTTTGATCTTATCGCATTGAGTAAGATTTAGCTTGTATTAATGGCCTACTGGTGTGCACTGTGTATTGTATTTAGTCATTGAGCCTCATTGTTGGTCTTGTGAACTCCGGCAGGGCCTGGAGGTGCTGGTGGAGCAGAGAAGGACTGACTGGACCCGCATTCTGGAGCAGTTGGACCAGTACACAGACTCTCTGGAGAGGGAGCTTCTAAAGATGGCTAGCAACATGCGACGTTCTCGTACTGAGATCTTGCACCTGTCTGTCAAGTAAGTGGACTGATGTGGTAGCAGATGTTATTGAATGATTTTTGATGGCAGTTTATTGAAGAAAAAAAATTTGAACAGGAATAAGGTTACACTTATTACTACAGAGTTTCGCCTCTTGGGCTTCTATACTCTTTGAACTGAATAGACCCTTTTCACAAGACTGTGATGACTGGTTTAATTCAATTCATTCATTTTTATTGATTGAACTTTTAAAAAAATGTATGCACATGTATAACTCCATTCTTTGTATTCTACTACCTTTGCATCAAATTACAAAAAAATAGTTTACGCTAATGCGAGGGTGTTTCTAATGCAGCGTCTATGAGAGGGATGGTAAATTTGACATCTTTCGCTCTTCTGACTGCCGTTATCAGTCTCTCTCTCTTTTTTTTTTCCTTTTATTGGAAGTCGTGAAAACAGTATTGTGGAGTTTTTCTTTTGCTATTTGAGCAAATGCGAATGCAAAAAATATTTGTGGTTTACCCAAGTTAACCCAACTATGACGACTTCCGCTGTTAAGAAACCTGGAAATGTGAAAAGGGTCCATTGGGTGTGTCTGATCAGGAAGACATACAACATGTGCAGGGCAGGGGGTCCTACGGGACAGGTTTGGGAAGCACAGAGCTAGAGAATTTAAAGCAGACAAGGGTGCACTTACTGACAATCTCATTCACTAGTGTGGATGCTAATGTCATTATAGTTGTTGTGCTTGGTGTGAATGGGCCTTACTTCTGTGATGTGAATGGTAGCATGTTCTCATGCCTCCCTGAGAAAGTCACTGTGAAAACTTGAATTGTTCAAATTTTTTATGTCTGCTAGAAACATTTTCATAATTATTTCTGTCATATTCATCTATCCAGATACTTATGGTGTTTTACAAGTTAAATTTAGACATAGTAACTTTTAAATCTTGATTTAAGTAGTAGATATCAGTAGAATGCATTGCCATACAGTTAACCTTTTTTTTTTTTTTGTAAATTTAAAACATCACCTCTTTCAAAGCAGTGGAAGGATTATGGGGAGAGGCATTACCAATTTAGTCCATGTCTGTGTGAATGTCTCCAGAAGCATTTGTCAAGGGCCTGTTCCAGTTGACCCCCTCAAGCTGTTTTCGGTTCAATGAAGAGGTGTCTCTAATCTGACATAACACTGTTTTCATGGAAACATACTCTGCGCACTGTAGATAAAAGGCAAAGGCTGTTGAGAGAAGCCAGGAAAGTTAAGGGGTTTTCACTGCTCTAAGATTTGGGTGAAGACGCAATGGGACATTGCTTGGGCCTGCGGATTGGGTATAGTATGTCCAACCTTTGCTTTTAGTAGCCCTTGAACAGTTCAGACATCTGCTGAAGATGTATGGGGATTGTTTTTGTTACAATGTGTTTTCTGTGTTATGATTGAAGTCATGTCTGATTCTTGATGTATTTCAGATTTTTATGAAACAGGGCAGGAGCATTGTCTCTTGTGTAATGCTTTTCAGTAACCAGAATGATTGTGTTTTATTAGATTTATCTGAGTGATTTGGGTGAAAGGGGGAAACAGTTCATCAGTGAATCAATTTGCATACACCTTTTACACATGTTGTGTTTTATAGCAAGTTTGCTCAACAGGTTTAAGCGGAGAGAAACTGCCTTTTTAGAATTTTGTGACTTTAGTGGTTTCTGTTTTTATAGGGTACAAGAGCAGGAGAATCAAAAGCAGCAGTTGCGGGAGGAACTAGACCGGCTAAAGGCTCCGCTAGACAACAGAGAGGCCAGCAGCCAAACACCGGATCACCTACAGCAGGTATTGAACCTCATTAAACACTTGCTTTCACTGCCTGCACATGCTTCAGCATATGTGGGCTTTAGAACTCATGACAGATTTAGATTCAGCCCTGGGCAAAACAGAAATAAAGATTTTTGTGAGCTTCTGCAGATCACAGATGGATACTGTTACCGTCTCATTACAAGATGCTGAGAGCTGTGTGTGTAGGAGGCAAGTGTGGTTTGTGAGCCAGTTTGAAACTTGACTTCAACTTGAACTCATCTCAAGAGATTAGACGCCATTGACCGATTGCCCCACAGTGTTCTTATGTTCAGAGCTTGGCTCATGTCTTAGTTTGATTCACTTTTATTATTTTCCAAATGAGTTTATTTGTATGTATTACTATGCATGTTGTTCCAAAATCTCCAAAAGCTTGCCAAAATGTAAATAAAAAAACCTTTTGAAGAACTAGGAGTCAGCAGGGGAAGCCCGTAAAAGCTTAAAATAGTATTTATGTAGAGCTGCTGTCACCAACAGAAATGTGACTGGTGTGATTGTGCACCTTCAGGTTGTTGAAGAGCTGAATGGCCCTTCTCTTGAATGGGACGAGGAATATGTGTTGTCTGAGTCTCCACCTTTACAAGAGCTCGGGCCTGACCAGGAGATACTTCAGGAGCTCTGTTGTGATGAAGAGGAACTTCAGGCCCTAAAACGGGAAGAAGAGGAAGAGGTGGAACACACAGAGGCTGTGAGGGACAACGAGAAGATCATGGAAAAGATTAAGCGAGAAGGTGAAGCAACACAGGATTCTGGAGTAGAGGCCGAGGAGCTACAGAGAGACTCTATCCTCTTTCAGAAGCCTCTACTGAACGACACCACTGACGGAGAATCGCAAGGTGAGAAATTAATTGATTAGTACGGCTTTTTTTCCATAGTGGGATGCAGTATAGATTGCAAACAATATTCGGAATATGTTTTAAAGCCTATGTATGAACCTGCAAGATGGATGTTTTATAAAGGGTAAAATAGAAGTTTAAATGGTGTTTTTTTCTCCTGTCTAAAGAACCTATTTGGGTGTGAGTAAATCTAGTTTCAGGTCTAATGGGTTTGAGTGATTTGAGATGTTGTCGTTTGGTGTGAATAGTCAACACTAGAGGGTGCACAGGGAAGGCAGCCATCCCTGAAGTCGTTCTAACTTCAGACCTTTTTTGGCTTTCCTTCCACCATTGTTCTGCCATCTTTGGTCAGTGTGTATGGTTAACCTTTATCCTCTGTCACCATCATTGATCGCATGACTGCCAGTAACACCAGAGGCTTGTCACTTAAGCTCCATTGTGAGATCATTTAAAAAAAAATTACATGCAAAGTACGATTTTAGGGTTGTGTGTGTATGTATGCATGTATGTACAGTATATATGCATGTGTGTGTATATATATATATATATATATATATATATATATATATGTGAGTGTGTGTGTGCACACATAATATACTGTGAAAACTCTGACAATTACATTTACAATAGCAAAAATAGTTGTGCATTATATGTTTCTATTCTAATTACTGTTTTGGTAAGTATGAATAGGTTTCTGTGAACAGCACCTTATTTTATTTTACCTTATTTTCTGCTTCTGAAATATTTGGTTAACATTACATAGGCTAAGCTGTTACCTAGGCTAAGGCCTAGTGTTGGTTAATGGCTGCCGTTTAGTTTATTTCAAAAGTGAATAGCAGTTGTTTTTACCAGTAGTACATTTTTCCATTTCACATTTAAAGCAATCGATTTTAATATAATTAAAATTTCTGAGAGAATTTATTTGATGGAATTTTAAAATTAGTTAAACCTTTATAGGTAAATCCCCTTCTAATGTTTGTTGAATATACTGCTTTGCAAGGAAATATGTCACGTTATGTAAGTAAAATGGGTTTTGAATTCCATTTCCCTTTATTTCAGGAACTCTGTTTGTGGGTGAGGGAGGAATGCAGAGGCCTTGCACAGCTCTAAAGGTACATTTCAGTATCTCTTATCTTAAATTCCCATAATACCTCTGACTATCAGCTAACAAATTATTAATAATTGTGTAAATGTTATCATTTTTGTGGTCTGTCTCATGATGCAGTGACGCAAAACAACTGCATATTGATATAGTGAAGTTCAAAGAGTTTTTAAACACAAGCTTTTTAGAGTGGCTGACCATAAAATTTTTTGACTTTGTCAAGTTCTTTTTGTTATCATGGAAATTTAATCTTTGGCTTGGTCGGTGGATCCACGTGACTCACTGCTGCCAGGTTTTACTAGAGAATGCTACTTCCTAAATGCTAGCGGGAATTTGGATGACTCTTAGAACCAGTGTACACATAGAACCAGGGTATTGCACATCACGCCTGAATGAACCTGCCACCATTTGCATTGCAAATGTATGAAGTGTGGATTTGCGCCCAATTATCATTCAAAAGTAGCCAATATGTCGTCTTTAGGGAGACATTTTCTCTGGCAGAGTAGAGGTTCATTTTATGCTGCCCTTCTGAGTCTTTTCCTGGCCACTGCAGGAGGAAAACAGACTCCCAGAATGCACTGGGCCTGAGGACGCCCACGAGCAGGCTGCTCCTCTGCTTCACACCCACAGTCAGTGTGCTGGTAAAAGCTCTTCCTCTCACCTTCCTTCTCTGCTTAATGTTTTAGTAGCATACAATACTAGACTAAAATACATCTCGTTTATCAGTTGACTAGATACATTTTTATAACACAAAATTAAAGTTAATGTTCCTGGTATGACTGTTTTTATTTCAATGTAAATTAATTCAAAATCACTTTACTGTACTCTTCAGATGCATCTTTGAGTTCCGAGACACCCTGTGAACAGCTGACCTCAGTCCAGCCGCTTATTTTATCTACTGAACCTTCTTCCCTTGTGAACTCAGAGATGGTATCTCCCTCCACGGGCCAGCCTGAAGCTGGAGATTCCATTACAGGAAGGTACACTTTCCATATATAAGCATTTGCTTGTGCATTTTCTCTGGCTCAGTGATATAAAGTGCTAGTTAATGATTTACCAGAAAGAAATTATGGTTTGCTTTCATTCGAAATGTCTACCACACACCTAAAGATCACATTTGCTAGTCAAATGTGTGACATCTCTTCCTGTGTTGGGCTGTTTTGTGTAGACATATTAAGTTATTACTACTGACAGAGCCTCGCTTTGCATGCTTACCATGCACCTGTGTGACCAGGCTTGGACGGACGCCCCATCCATGCTAAGCCGGAGCTCATGAACCGTCGTTGTACTTCCTGAGAGCAGCTGCATCCTGAAACAATATAGTGACAAACTTTCTCTTTTCTCCCGGGTCAGGACCCAGCAGCCAGCTGCCGCAAACGGAGCATCTGAGGGAGAGCGTGCAGGCGCCACAGTCGACATGAGTGACTCGCAGGTCAGTTTGAGGAAGCTGAGGAAACCAAAGGGAAGCTTGATGCGTTTGTAGTGCCATTTGCCATTTCTTCCTCTTCCCCTTTTTCGTTTCTGTTTCTTTCTAGTTCTGCTCTTCTCTCTTGTCATTTTTCTTTTACACAAAATACTTCCCATTGGCGGTCCTGTGTAGTAAAAGAGTAGCTGTCTGTCTTTTTGCCGGAAATAGGAGCCTGCATTTGGACGTTTTTAGAGAGTTCTGGATGGCGGTAAGCAGGAATGACTGCTCGTGAGAGGATGTGTTTACTCTCTTATCGATGTGATGTGCTTGGGCTTTCAGGGGTGTTTAGAATTGCTTTGTGCTGCTTTGTAACATAGCATGAGCACCTGACATCTGACAGACTTGTTTTGTAAGTGGAATTTACCCATTTGTTTATCCAGAGCTGGAAATTTTATTAATCTGTGAAGCCAAGGGTTATTCTGACATATGCGCTGTGATAATTGCCCTATTGTTGACTCTCTCGTGAACGTTTTTAACTTAAGATATTCAGGTGAACTTGGAGTGCAACCAAAATAAACTGCACTTCATCTGAGGGCTTTTCTGTACTTCAACTCATATGGAGTGGGCAGTGTTAATATAGTATGTAGTATATCAATAGATGGTGTTGGTAAGGAACATATACATATACATATACATATACATATACATATACATATATATATATATAAAATTAAATGGTAGTCATATTTCACAATATTACTGCAGTCTTTGCTGTATTTTTGATAAAATAAATGCAGACTTGTTTTAAAAACATAAAAAAATCTTTACAGTTAACAGGTTTTTTTAACGGGAGTTGCTTTAGTACCCATAATTTTTGTACTGAGCATCAAGTGCAATAAATGTTGCGATCTGCCTAATTTGGCTAGCTTCTATCAAATGACAGATTGGGCTCTCAGCCTTTGACATCAACAGAAAATATGGAAAGCTTTTCATAAGCCTATTTATTTTGCCATCTTAACTTTGCTAAGTGCAACTAACTAATTAATCATGCATTTGTTTCTTCCCTGGTGACTGTGACTCAATTGGAACAGACCTGCAACTGCTTTTGGTGTTATTTGTTGGTTGTTTAATTATTTTCCTTGTGTTTTTTAAACTTGGTGATAAAATATGTTGCTCAGGCTGTGTGTGTGTGTGTGTGGTTTTTCATCAGTATGTTTGGAGTAAGTATAGCACTTTTTCACTCCCACTTCAATGAACTCTGCCAGTACAAGTACTCTCCCCCTCCAGCCCTCCCCCTCTCTTTCTGTCACTCCCTCTCTCTCTCTTCCTGTCTTTACCATCCTCTCTCTCTCTCTCTCTGCCAGCTGTAGAGCTCTCACACACATTATGTAAGTATCTAGCACTTCTCCCTCTGTAAAGCGGAGCGCAGCTCTTATATTTCATCTGCCATGTCATGGGACAGGTATGGAAATGCATGCGCGTGTAATGTTAATTTGTGTGATGTTTAGTTTACACAAATGTATATGTATATGACACTGGGTCATAATGCCATTCTGTTGTCTCCTATAGAGACTGAGTGAGGGACAGCTTTCTAAAGTGTCTGCAAAATCAGACAAGTGAGTATTTTTTATTTGAGTGTATTTATTATGCTGGATGAAGTGTGTTAGCCTTGAATGTGTATCTTCACACATTACATTATTGGTAATCATTTGATTAGGAGTCCCTTGTTGCCAGTAGCAGAGGAAGAGGAGGCCATGCCAGAGGCGACGGAGGTGATATCAACTGGGGTGAACTCACCAGGTAGGAGGAAGTACACCTGAGGATGGTGCGGTATTGAATACACTTCTTTTTCAAAATGAAGCTGATTAATGGAAACGCAGATTCGCTAATTTCCCTTTTTTACATTTAAAATGAATCTTTAAGAAATTAGGGAGAGGAAAAATAGAAAAACAGGATCTGATGCTCATTCATTTGTTTTCATTTCTGACTGATTACTTGCATATTTACCTAAGAAAATTTAAAGCAGTGATTTACCGAAAAGCTTGACAGCTGCATGCTATTGTTCTAATCTAATTTGTTAATATTTATTTTTTCTTTTTCTTTTTTAAATGAGTTTGTTCGATAACAATTTGGCTTTTGCTACGGTTTTACTAACATATTTGATATTATGAGAAACCCTCAGTATTAGTCATCGATAACTAGCTGGATTCTAAAATGTAAAGACCAGTAGTGTTGCCTTTTAATAACTAAATCTATCCACATTTTAGAAACTTAAAATGACTAAGACATTAACATTTTAAAAATAAAAGCTAATTAAAAATGAATAAATACTACAGTATAATAACTCTGGTGAGCTGCATTGCTATCTGCAACTTACAGTACATCCCAACTGATTTATTACTCTACCTTCAGTGTGTCATTTGTACACCATTACCATCAGCAGTTCTTGAGACGTTAGTTACAAGTTTTTCCAACAGAGATTGTTGCTAGCATGCTGCTGAAGATAGCCGTGCATTTCTCTAGAAGATGTATAGCACACACGTTATGGGAAATCCATATATATTTATTTATTTATTAAACAATTTGTTAGAAGATGAGTTAAATAAGTCTACCTCTCACCTTGTCTGCTTGGTATCTCACTAGGTGTTGGACCAAAGTTGTTCTCTACAGTACATGGCACTTCTTTCTTTATTTTGCTTTTTAGACAAAGACAAGTCAGACAGCAAAAAGACTGTGGTCACATCGGATTCAAACTCTGCAACCTCGACTGGCTTATTGAAGGATTCATCTGAAAAAGCAAAGGACATGACCTTTGACCCCACTGTCAGTGAGGGTAGTCTTCCAACAGTCCCTGCTGTGCAAGGCTCCAAAAAAGACCCTCTGACTCTGAGGAACAAGCTCAAGAAAGTAAGTGAGTCTATGAACTAAACAAATACAACAAAAGCCCAATAAATCTGTTCCTGCCTGCTTTTTTCCCCCTCCCAATTACATAAAGTGATTGTGTTCTCATTAATAAACATTCATAACATGCCATCTTCCCAGTGTAAACTGTTACAAAGTGCTGATGAAGTTTACATACGTGTTGTACTTATAAAAAGAAATGGTGTTCCTACAGGAAAGGAGCAGTATGGAAGCCATCGAGGAGCAAAAAACCCAAGAGGATGGTGAGCCTTCAGTGGCCACAGAAAAAGAAGGTAGATATAAAAAGTCTCTATCTCTTTCTCATCTAGTTCAGCTTGTTTCCTCAATGTCAGTCTCCTCTTCCTCCCTCAGGTGACACATCTGTCATCTCTGAAAATGCCAGCGATTCCACCAAAGATGACAAGAACAGGTTATAATGCTTTGTGTACTGAATTTATATCCATAAATTTTAATCTAACTCAAGCATGCCTTCACATGACTCACTTGACATATTCATGCACCCATTTATTTGAAATATGCATTTCATTTGCAGTCTGTCGCCAAGTGACAAAGAAATAGAGGTGAGGTGGTGTTTATTTAATTTTTTTTTCCTCCGTTCAGTCCAATTTCAAAGTGATAGA
This sequence comes from Enteromius treurensis, assembly GCA_032275025.1. Taxonomy (NCBI): domain Eukaryota; kingdom Metazoa; phylum Chordata; class Actinopteri; order Cypriniformes; family Cyprinidae; genus Enteromius; species Enteromius treurensis. The sequence continues at coordinate 8,731,030 of JAUCMU010000080.1, read as the reverse complement.
TAAACAGACTGCTGCACATAATAAAAATAATAACCATGATGATGATGATAGATTTTCTTGTTATGAAATGGAAGGATCATGCATCTACATTTTCGTAATAATTGGTAAATGACAAAGAATTGTTACAGATTCTGAACTAGTGAATAAGGGTGTATACAAATGTGTATCCATTTTCTCCGTGATGTTTGGGGAGTGTTAACCATGTGCTCTTCTGCCAGGCGGAGTTCCATCGGCTCTCTCTAGGCTTTAAATGTGACATGTTCACCTTGGAGAAGAGGCTACGCCTGGAGGAACGCTCACGGGACCTGGCTGAGGAGAACGTCCGGAAGGAAGTAAACGGTTGTAAAGGTCTGCTGCAGGTCAGTGTCATTTTGTGCACTTTCTATTGACAAAACAAAAAAACATGATCATGTGTATCTCATTAATTCAAGGAAGCAGTGCTTTATTGAGGACAATGTGTTGTTTACAGAAAATTTATTTTACAGAAAAGTTTACAAATAAACGTATTTCCTCTGTTTGAACAAGTAGCTTAAATATAACACTGTGTTTTATGATGTAGGCCCTGATTCCACGATGTGAGGAAGATAACCAGTCCATGGAGATCATCCATCGTCTGCAGAAGAACCTAGATGTCCTCATTCAATCCATGACCAGAGTGTCCAGCCGTTCAGAGATGCTTGGAGCCATTCATCAGGTTAATATGTTTACTTTGGCTTTAGGGGGCCATTTCAGTACTCTGAAAGGCCTAAGTTAACAAAGAAGCCTGCTTGTTTACATCTCCGTTTCCTTGCATGTGTAGGAGACCAGAGTGGGCAAAACGGTGGAGGTGATGATTCAGCATGTGGAGAACTTGAGGAGGATGTATACCAAAGAGCATGCAGAGCTGTTGGAACTCAGAGAGAACCTCACACCAAATGAGAGGTCCTTTGGGTCCCACTCTGAGAGGGGTAAGTTGATATTATTCTTAATAAAAATATTTTTGTAAAAAGTTAATACCACTAATATCGCATGGGTTTTCTTTTGTAATTGCAGATGATTTTAGAAACAAGAAGCAGTCAACTGCAAACATTTTCAAAGTGAGTTAAAGCATAAAACTGTAAACTACAAATTTGTGAATTCATCTTGCAGAGTTGATTTTTACAGATCTAAAAGGGGGGAAAAAATGTGTTCTCTCCTAAGACTACTAGCCGACGCATCAGTATAGCTACCATTCCCCGCAGCAGTGGAGGACAGACCCATTTTGAGCTGGTGAGAAGTCCAGTTTCTTCTTACAGAGGTGGTTTTGGTTGGAAAAGAAGCGGAGCAACTGAATAAACTGGTTTCTAATTCACAGCCCAAAGACATGGCGGAAACTGAAGTAGAGAGACTCTCCCGCCGATCACCGTGGTAAGTGTGCTGATGCTGTTTTGATACTGCATGGTCCACAGAATGCACACGGAGCCGTATTCAGTATTATTACATCCAAAAAATGGGACAGCATGTTATCCAGACCTTATCAGAACAAGATTAATTCACTTGGCTGACCCTTTAGTTGAGCCGTTTTCAAATTACACACTTATCAGTAGGTTTTCTGGAAATGGTACCCATGACTTTGGCGTCACTAGTGGCGTGCTTTATTGGAGTTGCATGCCTTTTTTTTTTTTTTTTTATATAAAACTGTGTGCACGTCTATGGCATAAGAGCAAAGGATGTCATGGTTGTGTGTCGACCGCTTTACAGGAACATGGCATCCAAGAGGCCACCACTAAAGCGCTTCATTAGCTCTGGTACTTGGGCCAACATTGACGAGCCCACTCTGATGAATAGGTAAGGTCACGCGTGAAGGTCTGTTGTGTTCCTTTCATCTTTGGAACCAATTTCATGCCAAAACCATAAAACGCATGTGCCATCGAAGCGTCATGTCATGCAGAGCCACCGTACAGACCTTGAGATTAGATGGTGAACATTGAAGTGTGAACTTTGCACAGGTATGGATATGACACAGACTCTCACTCGGAGGAGGAGCGGAAAGAGGAACCAGAGGAAAGAAGGACTAGCATAACAGAATTAGGCATCAAAATCACATCCCTCATAATGGCAGCTAAGACGTTAGTGTACCTCCCGCCTGCATTATTCTCTGCTATAGCATTCAGGCAAATCCAGGGTTTTCTGTTGATAATGTCACTGCCTTTTGCATCTTCAGCTAAGCTAAGAAAATCTAACTTTTGATGTTCTGTTTGGACATGGACATCCACAAAGATTATTAGCTTTTTTTGTCTTCAGTGGAAAAATGAAACTAGTGCCGCTGACATACTGCATGTCTTCTGCTTCGGTTTGCAGCAAATAAGCTAAGCAGCCCATCTGTGGTTTTAGAGAGAAGTCAAAGTTCTATTTTTTAATTTAATCTATTTTTCCCTACATTGGTGGACAGTTTAGGCATTGGCAATGTACTCTGATCCCACAGTTGTGTGCTATTCTGATGTTCTGTCTGGTATTTTCTTAAACAGGATAAGTGGTAGACTGATAAATAGAGCAGGATGGAGAGATATTTTATTATTCAACGATGCTTTAAAAACAAAAATGACAGTAAAACCTTTATAATGTTAACTTAAAATAAATTTGGTTCTTCAGGTTCCCAGCAGAATGTTTTAATATTGATGATAATGATTCGTATTGCTTATTTATTAAAATAAGCATATTACAATGGTTTGTAGAAGATTTTGTGAGGCCAAAGACAGGAAGAAATTATGTTTTAAAATTTAAAAAAAGCTTATTTAAAGTTTAAATATTATTGTTGGACACCATAAGATTTTTTTTTAAATTAGTTATTTATTTTTTTTACAAAAATCTTACAAACTCCATGCTTTTGAAAGGCAATTAAATGGGCCGAATGGCTGTTTCTGTTAATCGGCCAATCACTTGTTGGCAGAGCACAAATTGGTCCAATATATATCAGTCTATCACAGACCTCCTGTTTGTCTTGAAACATTTCCGTTTGGATTGTCCTTGTTTATCATGTACTTTGTCAAACATTGCTTTTAGCAACAGCTGTCATTTTTCACATTCCTCTAAATGTTCAATGTTTTCTCTTCAGGTCGCCTCAGCCGTCTCGCCAATTCAGATTATTTATTATTATTATTATTATTATTATTATTTGCTTTTTATGACCTGCTATTTTCTAATAAAAACAGGGCCTAGAACATACTCTACACAAGTACTGTATATGTATGCAAGTGCTATGTAAGCTTGATTAATGCCATTTTGTCTGCTTGCAGAGAGTATGTTGCTGGGTTTAGGATATATTAACAATATCTTTACAATAACATGACCATTTTACTTGCTTCTTCCTGATTTAACATAACAAAATAGCTTGCCTCCAGCTGCTAAAGGTATGCCTGTACTGCCCTTTTTTAAACGTTTCTTTTACTTTCTATCCCAGTCCCAGCCCCAGCCCAACAGATCACGCTCCACCCAGTCTGACGGATGGGAGGCCTGCAGTTTCCAGAGGCACCAGGGGAATTTGTATTTGGGTGGCCTTGCTTGTAGTTCTAGCTGTTCTACTGGCCCTGCTGGCGAGCCTGATGTTACAGCCTGCAGTAGATGCAGCACCTGTGGGCACCGGGGACTCCTGGATGACCATCCAGCAGCTTCTGTGGCCCTATACTGGGCTGAGGCACAACGGCCAGCCCCCTGTGTGACACCAGGGGATTGGGAAGGCTGCAGAGGCCGGTTCTGACATTCAGAAAAAACTCCGGCTACAAGAGCTGAAATGCAACACTGCTGATCTGTCCTTCTAAAAGAACACTTTGTGACCATTTCTTACTGAAGGTAGAAAAGAAATGTGGGCGTCTCTCGAGAGATGTGCTGAAAACTGCAGACTGATTGGATGCTGTGTACACAAATCGTCGGGTTGGCCATGTATGTAATAAGCACTTTTATGAGACAGTCAGTGCCAGCCATATTTGGATTAGAATGAGATAAGCACACTGCAACAGTGTGAATGTCAAACATTATATATCGGTTGCCCGAAAAGGCTGCCTTTTTTAAACATTTTGAAATTGATCAGTGTATTTTTATGGGCAGTTTGAAAGAGTATTGAGATGAGACCTTTTTAAAAAAAATTTGTTTTTTTTTCTTTTTGTTAACTTATTTTACAGTTTTATGCAGTAGATTTTTTTCAATGTTATTGTTACAAACACATGGTTTTTATCCTCAAGCTGTTGGTTTGGTGTTCGTTGTAAGATGTCCATACACTTTTGTATGTTCCAAAGAGGGGGGAGAGAAACTTTGCACAATAAAAGAAACTGATCCAACTCATCTCATTGTTACTGTGCAAAACGAGCTAAATGGATCACAAAGCTTCAATCAGTATGCGTTTAATACTAATGCTTGGGTTTGTTTTTATTTTATAGTTGTTTAACCAAAGCTGGTGACGTAAATGAACCACTGCCAAATAGCAACAAATTCAACATGAGTATAAACGGAGTCACATTTCAGCTACAAAAACAATGTTTTTATTTGTAAGTAATTACTAATAAAATGTATAATATTTTAAAACCAAATGTAATATTAAATATACTCGTGAGTTTCTGTAAGATTCTGGCATTTAGGAACAATTTTAGTGCATATGCTCTCATTTCTTTCGTGGTGGTCTCTATATTTATTGATGTTATAAATCATTCAAGATTACCATTTGGGTCCACCTGCTTTAAAGAATTTTACAGGGTGTTATTACATCTCAGCATATTATCAATATGTAGCAATGTTCAAAACAGGCAAAACGGGTATCAAATGATTCAGAAATTAGTGTGTATGCATGAAGTATTTCTGGATGCATATGCTTTTTCTTCTCAGGAATATGTGAGAACACGTGTTGCACACAGGAGCCTCTGTACAGTGTCTGTGTAGAGATGGTGAGACTGACGGACTCTGGCTTGGCCCTCTATGCTCATGTCCTGTCTGAGCATGTGCAGAAAGGTGGAGTGGAACTCGCTGCCCTCGGCCAGCTCAGGAGAGAAGCTGTCGTCTTGCTCCTTCATCTTCAGATGCTGGTTTCTTTGAGCACCCAGTAGGTAAAGAGACCATGCCTCCTCAGCCACAGACCCGGCCTCCAACTGTTCACAGGCCTACAGTGTTAAAAAGGTTAAAGGTCAGAGGTAGTGCTTTGAATGGAGTGGTTCAGTAGTGATTCAGCCGGTCTGTCAGAGTGTATGATGCACCTGAAGAACAAGGTGCTCTTGTCCGCATTGTGTGTTCCAGCGACTCCAGGAAAAAGCTACCGCTGAGGACATTAGAGCCATTTGTTCATACACTGTGTGCTCTATTAATGGGTCCTAGAAATGAAAATTACATTTCATATTAAAAGTTCATGGAACCATCTATGCCAATACAGAAAGTGCTTTTGAGAGCGCAAGGCAGTTTAGCTCCTTGGTTACCTTTGGGTTGATGCTGACGTACTTGTCTGAATACTCATTCACAAATATATTGATTCCAGCTCTTTGCATTGCCTTTTGCAGATCTGAGGGGCTCATCCACTTCCCTAGAAGATGATTTAGGTTCTTTGTTTCCTCCGTGTGCAGCATACATTGCTTACCCTGAGAAACGAAATGCTATCGATCAGTACAGGTGATGCACACAGAGAGAAAACCATTTTTTTTTTTTTTTTTTCATATGTATGGAAAACAGCCTGGCCTTGAACCCATGATAAACTGTTGGTCTTAGGTAAATAAAATTGCTTATTGACGGGATGCTTGTTTTTGGATCTATTAATTTACTCAGAAATATATTAAAAGCATGCAATAATTTGATTGCATCTAGTCAGCGATATATTAACTTTTTGGTCACACTTTATTTTAAGAGTGTAACATAGACTCCCAGTTTGTTGCTTAGTAATAGTAGGTAGTTGTTCATTTTAGTTATTGGGTACGATTAGGGATGTAGAATACAGTTATGCATAATAAGTGCTTAATAAATGTAACACTAACAGCCAATATGTTCTTAATATGTATGCTAATAAGCAACTAGTTAATTGTAAGAATAGGTCTCTATACTAAAGTATAACCAACTTTTTTGTAAAATGACATTAGTGTGAAGTTTCTGAATGCCATTAAGTAATTAATTATATTTGTAACTTACTTGCCTTACAAAATGTGTGTATATATATGAAACCAACATAAATACAGAAAAGTTCTACATTTCTAGTTTTAAAGTAGATGATTAAAACATTTCTCAGATAAGTGTATTTTTGGACGGGGCCTCTCTTACCTTGACAGTGATGCTGACTTCTATAAAAGCTCCAGTGATTGTGAACAAAGCTGAGTCTTGGTCTAGAGGCCTCAGCTCCCATGACTGGAAAGGCATGTTAGTGTATGACTCCTGCAGTAATGTGAAGGAATAGAATGCGTTCATCTTAAAGGAGATGCTCCGGGTCTCTGCGTCATAGGATGCCTCAGAAATGCAGTCTGCCCGCCAGTGCTGACCTGCAGAAACGGGTATACAAGCATGTGGCAAAATACTAAGACATGAAAATAACAGGGAGGCTTTATAGTATAGGCTTTAGATACGATGCAAAATCTGATGCTACATATGTGTGGTGTGAATTGTTTACCGATAGGATCCCAACATGCCACATGTGGATCCTCCAGAAACAATATTGAGTCAGGTAAAGCTACAGTGACCCCTACAGGCAATGAGGCAACAGTGCTGCTGCTGTCTGCATCCAGTTTCACTGAGGTAGAGCTCTGAGCGCGAGACCGCTCTGTGGGATAGGGGAAGACCTGGAGACCGGTTTCTAACAGCTATAAGGCACAACAGTAAATGACAATTAATGCACATTATTCTCTTTGATCTCTTGCAGCCTGTCCCAGATTACATGCAAAAGTGTACCTCTCTCATTTCCCAGCCCTTCACTATGCGAGTCTGGGGCGGTAGATGGAACACATCGAAGTAGAAGACTCCACCCAAGGGTGTGAACTGCTGCAGGTCCACTATATGTACGTCAGCACTGTCAATCCCAAGTTCAACTGGTGTTGAGTCAGAACCATTGTGATCTAGAGACACGATAATTAAGCTATATGTTACTTGTCATTTTATTTTTAATTTAATCATTGGGCGGTATTATTATTATTATTATTATTATAATATTATTATTATTACTTATTATCATTTTTATTATTTAAACTAAAGCTGATGAATGAAAAGCTTAGAAACTTACTGAAAGGTGTACTACAATTAATTAAAAAAAAATTGTTATTAATCTGTAGCAATCTGTCTTTCATGTGAGTGTAATTCAACTAGGGTTTTGCATGTTATATGAACAATAAAGTTGTTTTCAGAATTGGAACAATCCATTTTATAATTATATTATTTGCAGTATTCTACATATGGTTAACATTGTTATTTTCATGTGAAAAAAAAAAATCTACCCCATCTAATTTTGTTTGATATAAGGAAAAAGAATTTTGGAAAATCAGAAAGCAAAATAGGAAAAGTCCAAACCTGCTTCTAATGCTGTTGTGATTTCCTCCATCTGACTTTCTCCCTCTTCTAACAGCTTGACTGAAGAGCTCTTCCTCCCTTCCTTAGCTGAGATCACACTTACAGCGCTCTGACACATGGACACACACTGATATTAACAGCAACAGAACACACTAGAAAACATACACAAGATCAAAGCCTCACTCACCCTCTTTCTGCTATCTGATCTGACTGAACGACTGTCTTCTTCCACTGGCTTTGAGCTTTCTCTCTCATCCCCTTCTCCTTCCATCTTCTCATCCTGCACTGCTGCGATGCTTTCAGTTGGTGGAGTGAGAATGGCTTCCATCAAGGATCTCCTTCTGTGGAGCTGTTCTCGCTCACTGTGATGGGACAGGTGATCATATCGTGTATGAAGGATCCGTACTGCGACGTCAAGCACAGCAAGTGGCTTTGGCAACTCAAAGGCCAGACCCACCTCCTCAAACTGGAAGCCTTTAAACCTGGAAACATAGATTGTGAAGTTTTTCCTTTATCCCACAATAGGGCCTAATATTCACCATGAAGATGCACAAACCTCGGGTTTTTATTGAGGTTTGCCCACAGACAAAGAGTGATGTTTTCATCCTGGACTACGGTCTGCATGTTGCCGGTCTCAATGTCAGAATGAGAACTTGCATACTGAATGGAGAGCAAAAGACACATCTGATATGTGTTCAAACAAAAGTGAGCTTCATATGAAGATCTCAGCATACCTTCAAAAGCTCCTCAGTGGCCTGGTTGATTTTGCAGTGGATAAGACTCTGTAGACACAGGAGTGTTTCTCGATACTGCTGAGCAACACTGGGGTCAGGACCCTCGCTCAAGAGAAAGTCCAGTTCGTTTGTCAACTGTCCAAGAGAAATAGTCAAGGTCAGTTTACACCAAGAACTAGACTAGAAAAAACAGCAGATCCAGAGTGTTGGTCTCACCTGAAGAGCCAGAGTACAGTTCTCCAAGACCTGCTGGATTTGTCTTTCTGAGTCTTCTTTCCACAAACTGATGAAGGAGTTGATTTCCGGCTGCATCGATGGATCTGGGCTGCCATCGCAACGCATGTAACGCTCCCACTATAAAGACCACAGCACATAAAGTAACCCCACTGTTAGGCTGAAGCATCTGAATAGATTTTCATGGTTCTTGTACCTTAGCTTTGTCCCTGCATTCAGATTCCCACGCAGTGACTGCTGTGTGATTTTCATCCAGAATGTGACGCAGTTCATTCAGCTCGTCCTCTCTGCGCTCTCTGTCCTGAGAACGTTGACAGGCATCAATCAATCATCACATTAAAGCTTGTCTCATGCAATCCATCAGTACAGACAGCTGCATATGCACTAAATCCTGCAGGAAAATGTCTGCCACTCAACTTTGAATGTTCAAATGGAAGTTCATCAGACCTTTAACTCAAGTTGCTCTTGTTTCTCTTGTTCTATTCGCTCCCTCTCCAGCCGTTCGTTTTCCTCACGTTCAGCAATGACACGAGCTTCTTCTATAGGACAGAAATATACAGTCTACAGATTTATGAGCAATTAAAAATGATTTAAAACTAACTGAATTAATATTGAAGATGTACCTTCCTCTCTCTGTCTTTGTTCATCTGCCTCTCTTTGCAGTCTCTCTCTCTCAGCCTTGCTGATTTTTCCTCCTTTGTTTTTTGCAGACTGGATTCAAAATGCTAATTATTTAACGTGTGAAAACTTAGAAGATCATTTTTCTTTTCTTTTTCTTTTTTTTTTTTTAAATCTTGATTTAAAGTTTGAAGTTGTTCTACAAATATTCTGCAAAGTTAAGCGTGTGTGTGTGTGTGTGTGTGTGTACAGACACACACACACACACACACAGTTAAGAGATTTATTTATTACTTTATTTTTTATTATTTTTTATTGTTAAAATGAAAGCTGACCAACAAACATTTATAATTATAATACAACTAAAGGTCATCACACATATCAAACAACATACCTTTCCAGCTTTTGGTGGCTGTTAAAGAAGAAATACAAATAAAATAATTTAAAAGGAGATTTTACAGTAAAAGTAAATAATGAGTCAAACAACAAACCCAGAATGGTAAGAAAGATAAACATGACATTTTGGCTCTGGGCTTTCGCTTTTGCTTCTGATGTTTTATTAAATATGAAGCCAGAACTCAAACGAAGAAAGATTTATTGCATAAATATGCATATTTATATAATATTTGTCTTTAAACATTGTTAAAACTTAACTTACCATGTTCACGAGCTCTCAGCCAGGCGGCTTCCTTCTGTCACTATGGCGACGACGCACGCGAGAAAGAAAACAATCAGCTCAACGCAGAGCACGATTATCAGAAAACCTCCCCAAGAGAAAAGGTGGTGAAAAAATAACAAACAACCATAAAAAGTGTACTCAGCGGCATGAAAAAAAATAGTCCAGAGCAGTTTTGCTGATTTTATAAGAAATAAGCTTGCATAAAGGTTCAATATTGCCATCTCCTGGTTACGCTTAAATAACGTATTGCTAGCAGCAGCGATTTTGTACACAAGATGGCGCAAAAGATGAGTCGTCTTCGTTTTTGCAGCACAAAGCGTGTTATCCTCTTCACTACGTAGCATTTCACGCTAAACTGTTTGGATTTATGATTAGGCAAGTTAAGACTAATTTATTCCGAGGTAAGGTAACTAGCTACCCTCATTCCAACTGCAAATTGTAATCCGAAATCCTTTGGAAATGTAAAGTTAGTAACTCCAAAATACCTGTATACTGTAGTATTTAGCTAATTTAACGTCTAGTATCTCATCACACTAGACTGTTATAAGGTTATTTACAAAAAAAAAAACTGACACGTTCTAGTCATAATGAAGTTTCCAGCTCAAGGTGGTCTCATGTTCTCTCCAATGTTCCTGAACCATTCCAGCCACTGCCCCATTGCAAAGTGAGTAAACCTTGAGGGGAGTTGTTTTAAATGTGTAAATTCATTGCCATAAAATCATCTGCTGATCATAGGTAATTTGCACTTCATATGCGTGGGACAGTCTTCACTTCTCTTAAGGAAGGAAGGCTGGCTGGCAGAAGTCGCACATCCAGCCTTTTGGGAACCTGTCCACACACCCAGGCTGTTCTTCCCTGCATTACGCTGCACAGGTCTGTCCTCGCCATCTGGAGTTTCATCTGTGCGCTTTTACACACCACATGTCTATCCAGATACTGAAACAGGAGCTTGACATTGTCATGACAAATGCAGCCACGTGTTACATAGACAGACAATAACATCATTACATTTGTTTGGATCGTTGATATTGTTTGTAAATAATATGATGTTGTGTCATCTCTCTCTCTCTATCTATCTGTCTATCTGCCTGCCTTTCTGTCTATTAAATACTTTGTAATATTAGTTAACAATTAACTAACAGGGATTATTTTTCGCTCTGTACTGTGATCTGCACTCTAGCAGCGGAAACAGCTCTTGTCTACAGACTGCCAAAGGAGCTTGCAGATATTCAGGTGCAGAACAGAAGTTGTCACATGCTCACTGTCACAGCATGGAGCGTATTAAAGCCCTAAACCAGGTAAGTTACTGGAGTATTTATAGTGCTAATCGAAAAAGGTGTTTTCATGTCAAAAACGAGAAAAAAAACAACACTATTTCCCATGCACTTTCTTGAACTTGAACAACTGCAAACCAGATATTGCTGGTTTTAGGCTTGTGCAAGGCCAGGCTTCTTCTTTATAGTCCTCTGGTGGAGTCCAATTATTATTACAGAAGCTTTTATTTGCATCACTGTTGGTTTTCAGCATAGATAGATGACTTTTTCCTTTCCTTGGTGAAGGCGGCTTGCTGACAGGATCTAAACTTTGCTGTTTTACATGGCAGCTGAAGCCGTCTGACCTCTCCCCACATCTTTGATATCACATTCAGGATTTGTGTGTGACCTGGTCGGGGTCATCTGATCATACCATCTTTGTCAAAGCCGTTGTTTAGAGTGACAGTGCAGGGCTAATGTGGGATTAATGGTTATCTGGAGAGAGGCAGCGAGCAGATAGGGCCAGACATTTCCCTTCAACTCTTTCATTATGTTCCGTTCGTAATTACACTAAACCTAATTATTGTCCCGGGCTTTTGTGATCTTCAAAGCCAAGATGTGACAAATAAAGCTGCTTGAGCGCAAGCAATGCAAAGAGAAAAAAAAAAACGCTTAATGAACAATAAAATCGACAAAACGCTCCAGAAAAAATGAGATTGGAGCCGATGTTAAATCTGTTGACATTTAATTTGCTGGCGAAACGGAAACGCGCTTTCCTCTAAAAGACAACATTCGGGCACAAACAAATGTGCCGGCTATGAGGAGAGGAGAAGGATGAAAGATGGGTTTACTAACACGTCTCTTCGTCTCTCTTTCATGTTAATTAGAAATCGCATCCCTTTGTTTCCCTTTGCAGGCACTTATTTATTTTCTTATTCCATCCATTAGAACAAATTTGCAACATGAGACACAAATAATTGGATTTGTCTTCATGGCTGTCGTGGACGGGGGATGTTTTGTTTTTGTTTTGGGGTTTCTTCTTATTTCCTGTAGTTGAGTTTGCCGATTTGCCTTTGGATATTTTGTCCTTTTGCAGTCACGCAGAGCAGATTTTACAAGTTTTCTGGCTACCACTGAGATACTTTATTCTCAGCTCAGTGACAATCCATCCCTCACCTTTTTCCTTTCTTATCATCTTGGATTTAAAAGAGTGTAATTCGATTTATTGGTCGGTTGGATTTATTGATTGATTTATTTTATTTTGAAAGGAGTCCCTTATTCACACAAAAGATGTATTTATGTGATCAAATATACTGTAAAAAAAACAACATAATAATATTTCAAATTTAAACAACTGTTTTCTATTTAAAGAAATTGAAAATATAATTAATTCCTGTTTAATTTAAAATGTAATTTATTCCTGATGAAGCAGCATTATTAAAGTTTTTAGTTTTTACATGATCCTTCAGAAATCATTCTAATATGCTGATTTGTTGCTTAAGAAAATAAATATTATTATTATCAATAATAAAAACAGTTGTCTTAAGTAATGTTTTTCTGTGGGTAATCTTTTTTTCTTCAAGATCCTTTGATCAATAGAAAATGATAAAAGAACATTAAAAATATAAATATCAAACATTATAATATATATGATTTTATATATGATTTGTAAATGAGGATTCCTTTCTACTAGACCAGAATATTGTAAAAACAGCTTATTATACATTCTAAGCATTTAATTTTCCATTTAGAATGAAATCTCAGTTAACATACACACATTTATAGAAATAGTTCCTTGTCAAAAGTGAAAATTGTCATGTTGTTCCAAGTCCATGTGACTTCTGTTGGACTCAATAAAGGTGGAGACAGGTGCCTTGGAGCTCCATGTCTGACAAATAACGCCATAAGTGATCCATACGACATGCCTTCAGTTCTCTGAAGCCATGCAACAGCGCTTCTTGGAGAACTGATTATTCACTAAAACATTGTAACGACGTGTTGTGTGAGTATGTGATGTCCGTGTTGTGTCATTTGTGTGAAATTAAGTCAATTTAAGTTTTGTTATTCTTTAGTTTCCAGCCTATAACACTCATCTTGTAAAAAGCGTGCATGTATGCTGAACTGGGAGCGAGAGCACATAGAAATGAGGGAGAGGAGTGCTGGGACTGTGTATTGTGATGATATATGAGAGGGTTTGTTGGAGAGCGTCTCTTAGAGTTTAGAAGCTGCAGGGCTGAAGCTGAGCTCCACTCGCTCACACTTACTTCCTGCTCCGCTGTCCTATGAACACACTTTACACACATTCATCATTATAACATGCCCTACTTACTTTAGACATCATTAATTCATTCATGCCTCTCTTCAAAACACACGCACACGCATAGGATCCCAGGAAGGAAGAGAAGCACACCTCCTCTTACTTAAATTTCCACAGACAAAGGAGTTCTCTGGCACGCTGGAGGAGTGAACGTGAACTAGAATTGGTGTGAACAACCCGCTTTTGGACTCGGATCAGGTGTGACTGAGTGACAAAGTGTCGGTGTGCTCACCAGCGCAGGTGATGGAGTCGGCTGCCAGCTCGCTGTGTGAGTGTGAAGCCACTGAAGGCTCTGGAAACGAGTCAAACTCATCAGCATAATAGATCAGATTAAAGCTGCAAACGCTTGACAGCGCCAAGCCAGCGGGCACTCGCCGTCTAAACGTTCCTGTAAATCTCGGCTTAAACAATGTAACATGGAAAGCATCCAGAAACTTCTGTTTTGTTGTCGCGTTCACTCCTTTCGGGCATCGGACGTCAGAATGTTTGTTGTCTCTATCTACAGTGGCCTTGTAATGTATTTGGACAATTTAAAAAATGTATGTCAGTGCGTAAAGTAATAAAATTTAAGAAATGAAGCTCAAACATAAGCTTTTAAATAACAAAACAATAGATATAATGTTCAAGTGTCTGGAAACGTTAGTGGAATGTTTATAGTTTATGCATTCACTGCCTGTAAAAAATAGGTAATTATGAGTTTAAAATTAGAAATCAAGTTACATTGAAAGATATAAAGTAGGGACGGATTATCTATAAGTGTTATGTGACAGACAATTGTAAAGTTAAATTTTGAGATGTATGATAAATTCGCAAAATATCTATAAAAGGCTGTAAATTGGAAGATATAGTGTCACATTAGAAAAGTAATGTCACAAATACTTTTTTTTTCTTCCATCTGCACTGGAAAATCAGTTTAGAAAAGTGAAGTTATTTCAGAAAAAAAAAAAGTTTTGGCATCCATTGGCTTGCAGATCCCTCTTTGTTTTGATATTTCATTCAGTGAAATACAGACATTTTTTACAATGTCCAAATACTTTCAGGAGTCTCTGTAATACAGATATTGTATGTTTATGTGCTTGCATGTGTCAAGGTCTCTAGAATAGCTGCATTTTTCTTTGTAAACGTGCAACAGTTATAGGCCTAGACTTGATGTCCCTTTGTTCTCATCCTGTCCAGTCGATGACCTCTGTTCTACTTTAAAGAGTTTGGATAAATTCGAAATGGATCCTTCATTGGCTGTGCTCCGAAACTTTGGTCTCTGTAGGGTGGGGGTCTGGATCTTTGTGCCCTCACTGAGGCCAGGCTAGTTTGGCTTTATCTCCCTCAGTGCTGCAGCTGTCTGCTGACTGACCTGGTATCCTGCCCAAACCACCTCTTTTTCTCTAATGTGTCCCACACATAGAGTCAAATCCATATCCCTTTCTCAAGCTTTCTTTTTCTTCAAGCAGTGTTGTGTTTTTGCCAGGAAACGGTTCATCTAAAGCACACCACATTATAAGTAGCTACTGTATTCCATAGACTACCACATTTCTCGAATACATGAATAGTACAATACTAGAAGCAGAAAGTGAACAAGCAGTGGGCTGCCAGAAGAGGTTTTTAATTATTTTGTTAACAGTCCAGTGTTCAGTTGATTCTTATAATATATTTGGAGAAAATAATTAATTTCTGTTGGTATTTTTGCACAGATATCTTACTGTCTTTTTTACTATTGTTTTACAGTGAAAGAGAGACAAAAAATATGCTAACACATCATTGATTTATTATTTTTTATAACACATCATCAGTTTTGCTAGTGGTATATATTTAAATGTAAACATTATGACATGCACCAGTGTTATTTTAGGTTTGTTTAAATGCTGTAGTATTCTTTAATATCAAGCTATATATATCTTTTTTTATTATTCTTTTTTTTTATTTGCTTTTCAAAATTTTATTTTTTTTAGCATTTTTAATAATTGTAGTAGTAATGCAATGCTAGTCAGTTACCAGGGCACCATGTCTAATTTTATTATATGATATAATATTTATATTTATTTTTTCTTATTTACATTTATTATTTCAATTAAATTGTTTGTAATTGTTTTACAGTAGTTAACAACAGCACCACTGATGAGAACAATCAGTCTATAAACTAAACCGGTTTAAATCTCTAATAAGAGATGCTGCTAATAAGATTTATTAGTTTAGGAAAAAGACTTCTACACATTAGATTCAGTTGTTAGTCAGGGCTGCAGAATAGTAATACAGAAAACATTGTAAGTGCATTTTAGTACAGAGCTTCATCCACAGTTATGGTCAAGAGCAATGAATGAAACAAATGTATTTATTTCCAGTATTTCTTTTGAAGGGTACTTGATTCTTGGTTCTTGATCCCCAACCCTTTTGACTGATTGAAGATGTGCTTTGTGAAATTTAGCTTGACTCAGCTAAACCTTTGAAATTGTCTTTCTCACTCTCTCTTTATTTACCCAACAGCATCTAATGTAGCACACAGTCAATCCAGTCCTTAACATTCTTCCTCCTTTCCCCTAAAGACACATTTCCATCCCTCTCTCTTCCTTCAGTGACCCTCCGGTTCCCCAAGAGCGTGTGTTACTCTGTCTTACCCACTAGTGATGGGCCTGAGGACAGCCATCATCATTTTAACCCCTGATTCCATGCCCAGGGGGCAGATCAGACATTTTCTGTGGCCTCTCACCTCGCTAGCTCCGGCCCCGTGGTGAACGGCACTCAGCCAGCCTTGCCAGCATGTCTTGATTTGGAGCGCCTTAAGAGAATGTTTTAATTGTCACTTCTCATTTAGGTGGAGAGTGACATCTCTGGGCGGACAGGCGGGAAAAAGGCGGGCCGCAGTAATCAGAGGCGATGAAGACGGCTTACACGCTGCAGTAATCGCACACACACTTACACTCATACGCGCATATACACACACAGTCCCCAGGAAGCTGTTTGCGATGAGCTGTTCCTGCTTTTGGCTCCGAGCACCGGGAGGTTCTCCGCTCTGCTAGGCCATGATCTGATTTGACAAGCGCGCTGCTGTCATCTCAAGTTTGTCCGATTTGAAATTCTAATTAATGAACTTGCAGCCACTTTTGTGTTGTTTCTTTTTGCATCTGTCCCCCCTCTTTTAATTTGCCCAAGTTGCTGTTTATTTCCTTTGCACGATTTGTCTTCTATTTGTCTTTTCCTCATCCTTCTAAGTCTCCTTTGTTCTCTCGACTAATTGACTCCTGAGCCCCAGCGTGTTTTAGCATGTGACCGTTCCCGCCACATCACTGATGTTATCAGGAACAGCAGAAGGAGGGTCACGCTCTTGTAATTAAACCTTGCATAAGCCAAAGCGTAATGACTTGAGATCGCTAAAGTTGATGGCTTCAAGAAGAGCAAGTCAGCACTGAAGATTTGATCATTTAATAATAGTTCCCACACTTCCTCAACAGGCCTCATTTTGTTTGTTCGAGCAGTGCAAGAATGTCCATGCTTTAAATGTGCGGTCACAAATGATGGTTAGACAATTACTCACCCTCATGTTGTTCCTAATACAGATGACTTTCTTTCTTCAATAGAAAACAAATGAAGATACTTCTGACAAACCTGGAGAATTCTGACAACATGGCTTTGTGTGAGAAATACAAGAGTTGAAACCACTTTAATTAATCATTCCATTCCATATGTGAACGCGATCACATTGATTTTATTGACTTGTCTGGTTTTATTTTCAGGCATGTTCACTATATACTTAAATTCTGCCTTTTTGTGTTCCGCCGTTTTAAAAGCTCATGAGAGGTGAATATATAGTGGCAGATTTACATTTTGATTTTGAACTACTCCTGTAAGCCAGTCACTGTAAGGGATATGTTTCTGTCACCACCAGCAGGTGGTGGTAGTGCTCTTACTGGTTCTCTTCAGGTCACTTGTGCTCCATCTGTCACAGCACGCCTCATTCTTCATATTTCTGTCTCTGAGCTTTTTGGGTCTCTGCCAGTCAAAGTGAAAATGGATGTAGAACTAATCTATTTCCATGGACATCTTAATCCCCTAATACAGTGATGGAATCATTAAATCGCAAATCATCATCATCTCCTGCCTCTCCCCTCCACTGTTGCGTTAAATGTTTAAATAACAGGGTTTGATGAAGAGCGGCTTTGGGCCCTTGGCGCGTTTTTGTGCCGCGTTGTTGTGACATTAGATCTGCGTTTATCCGCTCTTCCCTCATATTATCTGCCTTTGCTGAAGTTTTAGCCCATTTTTTCACATGCAAAGGCTTAACATGGCCTTGCTGTAGTGTAGGAAAAGAATCACGCCTCACTCATTTTCCATAAACTCTTGTCAGGGACAGCAACTTAACATCCCCTGTCACATTTAAAGATTTTTTTTTTTTTCCCCACCCTTTTCACTATTTTCCTCCGTCCGTACGCAAAATTACCTTGAATGTTTTTTGGATTGCAGATCAGAAATTGGTCTGAAAGCATCCGTCAGTGCTGCTTGGCTACTTGAAAGTGTTTACAAACATGAAAATTCACCATCGCAACTTGTTCCTTGGGTTTTCTAAACCACTCAAGCCACCCACTGGTACCATAATTACATTTACGTCATTACAAAAGTCTTTTCTCTTAAACATACTGTATAGTGATTTTCCGATACCCTCCCGACGCATATTTGCAGCTGGAAAGTAGTGTCTTGAAACAGTAGGGCTCCTTATGGGGCGTACAGACCTCAGTCTGTGACCCGCATGACTCTTTAATATCAGGCCCCGTTGCTCGATTGCTAACAGATGACTTGGTTGCGGCTATGCATCCCTGGCCCTTCCTGAGAGTCTAGCGGTTTCACCGTCTTCCCAATCACCTCCATCAACAGGGGCCTTGTCTGAGCATGGGGGGCGCGATATGGTTCAGGAGCAGAGGAGAGAAAGGGGGGGCCTCTGCCTGGGATCTGGCTGAACGAATGAAAGAGGAGTATCACTGATGAGTAAGTCTCTTCGGGGCTTTGGCGCGGCCACTTTTGCTGCAGGTGGGTGTGTCGTCTCTCTCTTTTTGCGTGACTCAGACTGACTGTCTCTGTGCCAGCTCAGCCATCCAGCAAACCATCGCTATGTCAGTCAAGGAGCCATGGGGCATTTCAACCAGCGGGCATTATCGCACGCCAGGACATGCCAGCGCAGAAGCAAGATCCCATTCTCTCACTGCACAGAAGAGCTAATGACCATATTGCTCGCTAATGCTAATTGCTAATGCTAAGCACTACAGCTGCACTGTGACACTGAATATTCACACTCTAAGATTGGATTGGAGAGAGTGTAGCCGCAGTTGAACAAATGCGCATTGTCTGTTGTGGTGAACCATTTAGACGTTTGTTTTTGGAGGGAAATGACAGAATCAGAAGCTCAGTTTCACATTACGGCAATTTATTGCCTAGGCAGTCATAAGGTTTCTCTCTAGATTTTCGGTGCAGTTCATCTAATAACAGTTTGACTTACAGCTACCAGAGTTTAGAATTAATGCTTGAAAAGTGCCTAAAATGGGTTTGGTGAGTCAATAAATGTGTATTTACCTGGATATCTGACCAATTAATGACATTTTAAGTACACTGACTGTAATATGGAGTTTCATTGTAAGGTTCAGCTGTTTCATGAGAAGGTCTCCATTCTAGTTCTTCCCAAAGGTCGCAATGGGGTTGAGGTCAGGGTTTTGAAGTTCTTCTACACCAAACTCATCCAACCATTTCTTTATAGACCTTGGTGCACAGTCATGCTGGAATCGAAAAGGCCCTTTCCCAAATGGTTCCCACAAAATGTTTTTTAAATGTTTTGGTATACACCATGTGCTCAGCACTCTGTGACCCCGCTCTGTGACTTTATATCATCTTCCATTTCATTTCTGAGTTGCTGCTGTTCACAAATGCTTTCACTTTTCAATAATACCAGTTGACCATGGATTATCTAGAAGAAAAGAAATTTCACGAACTGGCTCATTTCAAACGTGCAAATTTTTTACAGTTTTGCTGTCACATGCAGTTGATACGCCAACTACTTATATATTTTCTTATATTTTATTACTATTTCTTTACTAATATATATTTAATTGTTTATTCTCTAAATTGGTTTTGTTCTAAAGACAGAATTATGGAAAAATTCTCTCACTCTCACTCTCATGATCAAGCTTATTGTTTCAAGTCTTCCATAAATCAGACAGAAAAACAGAAAGTGACAGAGGTATGTTTTTCCCAGCTGAAAAGACCACCAGCATATGCTGGGTTTTGGATGCTTGTTTTCCCTCCAGGTTTTATGAAGAGCTTAACCAACTATATTGTCCTGCTCAACCAACTTCACCAGTTACTTTTAAAGGTATAATTCACCCAAAAATTACAATTCTGTCATAGTTTACTAATTTTTGTGCTGATTTAAACCAAACGACTTTCGTTCGTCCATAGAACACAAGAGAAATGTTTTGTTAACTTTCAAAAGCCAACGGTGACTAATATTTTCAGAATAGAATGTCAAATGTCTTTTGCCATGACAAATGCATGCAAAGACAAACCAGGTAAAAAACAAACTTAGTTTGTCAAGAAAAAATTCAGTTCTTGATTTCTTCATGGCACATTGTTGTCTATGAAGGTTAGAGAGGGAGAAGCATAGATAGAGGTCTGAGATTGGAGTCCCAGATGCTGTGTGTGTGTGTGTGAGAGGTCTCTCATCCCCTCCATCAATTTTGCACAATGCCCTGAGGCAGCCATGGGACTTTGTGTTGCCTTCCTCCTACACTCCCTCTATTCCACCTCTTTTCTTCTCCCCTCTTCAATTTGCTTTTCCACCACTCATTCTCCCTCTTGCTTTCCATATTCAAGACTTCATCTTAAACTTTTTCCACCCTCATTGCTTTGCCTTATTTCTCTTTTTCCCTTTTCACAGAAATCACCTATAACTGTTGTAGAAGAAAATGATGACTCCTTTCATAGGTTTGGTTGAGTTAATGCCTTTTGTATAAATTGATGCTACAATATTTTGATTTAAAGTTTTTCAGTCTGACAATAGCAGCAGTTTCTAAAGAATCTTTATATGTGACTTATATATATATATATATATATATATATTGCATGCTTCCGTAAGTTGCATTTCTTTAAAATGAATAAGACAAAAAAGCACTTAATTGCTTGAAGAATGACCTGTGTAACCCTGTTTCAGAAAGCCTACAAACACACAGCCAGGGATCCTGGGTCCTATTCATCAGGGAAAGAAGAGAGTTGTGAAGCTGTCGAGCACATAGACAGTGAACACAGAGGGGAGAAGGTCAAGGCCATGGTTAGGACACAGGGAGAAAGAGGTGTTTTTTTTTTTTTTTTTTTCAATCACCAGGCCCTGTCTGTATGATGCTTCTAGGGTTGCTTCCTACGTAGATCTGCTGTTTTAATTTTGTGGACTCACTCAAGGGTGTCAAGGGGGTTTCTTTTTGTGACTTTTGAAGAATTTGAGAATTTTCATTGTTCATCTTTGAACATCTGTTTTTAGCCCTCTTTAGTGTTTTTCTCAGTAGCATATTGCAAATCTGTTGTCCTTCTCCCACTGTCCATGAACCAGGCCCCGCCTCCAGTAGCAGTGATGTCATATATTAGGTTTTATTGATGAAAACAACAATAATAAAAATCTTCACTAGGTATTCAATGAAAACATTTTGTAAAAAAAAAATCCATAAGATTTGTTAATTTTAAATTCATTTTATATTTATATATATATATATATATATATATATATATATATACATACATACATACAGTGGGTACGGAGAGTATTCAGACCCCCTTAAATTTTTCACTCTTTGTTATATTGCAACCATTTGCTAAAATTATTTAAGTTAATTAATATTTTTTTTCCTTATTAATGTACACACAGGACCCCATATTGACAGAAAACCATTTTTGCAGATTTATTAAATAAGTGAAATATCACATGGTCCTAAGTATTCAGACCCTTTGCTCAGTATTTATTAGAAGTACCCTTTTTATTTAATACAACCATGAGTCTTTTTGGGAAAGATGCAACAAGTTTTTCACACCTGGATTTGGACCTGGATCCTCTGCCATTCCTCCTTGCAGATCCTCTCCAGTTCTGTCTGGTTGGATGGTAAAAGTTGGTGGACAGCCATTTTTAAGGTCTCTCCAGACACACTCAATTGGGTTTAAGTGAGGGCTCTGGCTGGGCCATTCAAGAACAGTCACAGAGTTGTTGTGAAACCAATCCTTCGTTATTTTAGTTGTGTGCTAAGGGTCATTGTCTTGTTGGAAGGAAACCTTCGGCCCAGTCAGAGGTCCTGAGCACTCTGGAGAAGGTTTTCGTCCAGGATATCCCTGTACTTGGCCGCATTCATCTTTCCCTCGATTG